>OY740819.1:13303384-13377271 GCA_963514005.1 Raja brachyura | reverse complement strand
AATTCGGCGGGACGGGCAGCATCTCTGGAGAGAAGGAATGGGTGACGTGTCGGGTCGAGAACCCCCTCGGCCAGTGTTCAGCAAGGGTCTCGACCCGTAACGTCACCCAGTCCTTCTCTCCAGAGATGCTGCCTGTCCGCTGAATTACTCCGCCATTTTGTGTCTATCTCCGGGAAGTTCTCCTTCATCTCCCCAACCAACCATTTAAACACGGTACACATTTCAAGGGAATGTTAAAAGGGAACGATTGTAATTATAATGTCAATAATTCAGCCTTTCATACCCTGATATCATCCAGCAACACTTACTTGTAGTCAAAGTAATAGCACTTGAGTTGTGCCATGTAGCGTTCAAATGAAGGGATATCTTTCTTCAGGATACTCCACTGTGCCCCGATTTCCAAAACATCCCCTTTAATATAAAAGACATTAGTTTAGTTTAGAGGTTCAGCGTGGAAACAGGACCGTGCCGACCAGCGATCCCCCGTACACAACCACAATCCTGTACACTGGGGACAATGTACAATTTTACAATGCTCATTAACCCAGTGTGTCAAGCGAACACCAGGTGGCGCCAGCAGTAGTGGCTGCCCTGCCAACGGTCTGTCTGTCCTTTCTTCTTTTTTGTTATTTTCAGTATGTTTTAGTGTTCCTTGGTTGTTTTATGTGGGGGTGGGGGAAACTTGTTTTCAATCTCTTACCTCGATGGAGCTGCAATTCCCCCCCCCCCCCCCCCCCCCCCCCCCAATCGTATCTCCGTCCCCACTGCGGCCTAACATCGTGGAGTTGGCGGCATTTCCTGGAGACCGACCCAGCGCTCTAAGCTGCGGGACTTAACATCGCGGAGCTTGCGATCCCTTTGCCGGGGATGGAAGCTCCAACCGCGGGGCCTGTGGACTTTAACATCGTGAAGCCTGCGGTCTCCGGTAAGAAGAGGCCGATTCGGGAGCTCCATGCCACGGAGATCTTCAACCGGGGCTTCGATCTTCGGCTGCGGGGGCTCTGATGGCCCCAACTGCGGACGGTTTGACTGCCCCGACCGCAGGAGTACAAAGATGAACTTTACAGTCACAGTGAGGAACGTGGAATCCACTGTGGTGGATGTTTATGTGAACTTTTATGTGGTTGTGTGCCTTGTTGCTTTTCACTTAGTATGGCTGCACGGTAACTCAAATTTTACTGTACCTTAACTGGTACATGTGACAAATAAACTGACCTGGAAACCTTGAACCTATAAACATGTACGTCTTTGGAGTGTGGGAGGAAACCAGAGCTCCTGGAGAAAACCCGCGCAGGTCACGGGGAGAACATACAAACTCCGAACTGTCAGCACCCGTAGTCAGGATCGAACCCGGGTCTCCGGCGCTGTCAACTCTACTGCCGCGCCACCGCCCATGGGGAAAAACGTTTTAAGTCCACAAACATCCTGCACGTCACCAGCAACCACGACAACAACGGAACTAGCCACATACACCTCCGCTCGGTCCGCATTAACCAACCTGATCTCCCGGTGGCTCAGCACTTCAACTCCCCCTCCCATTACAAATCCGACCTTTCAGTCCTGGGCCTCCTCCATGGCCAGAGTGAGCACCACCGCAAATTGGAGGAGCAGCACCTCATATTCCGCTTGGGCAGCCTGCACCCTAGTGGCATAAACATTGACTTTCCGGTAGCCCTTGCTGTCTCCCCCCCTTCTCAGCTCTCCCTCAGCCCTCGGGCTCCTCCTCCTTTCTTCTCCCCACTCCCCCCCCCACCCTACATCAGTCTGAAGAGAGGTTTTGGCCCGAAACGTTGCCTATGTCCTTTGCTCCATAGATGCTGCTGCACCCACTGAGTTTCTCCAGCACTTTTGTCTACCTTCAATTTTCCAGCATCTGCAGTTCCCTTCTTAAACATAAGTATTATGGCTGCAAGAAGTAGTCAGACCTCCTGTAGTAACTTATTTCCCTATGGACCAAACCCCTTCGAGTCCACAACACATCAATCGGTTGAACGCTTCCTCAGATGAGTGGAGATCCCACAATTATCTACAAACTCAAGTGAAGAGAGATAGATTCTTGATTAGTACAGGGTGTCAGGCATTACGGGGAGAAGGCAGGTGATTTGGGTTAGGAGGGAGAGATAGATCAGCCATGATTGAATGGCGGAGTAGACTTGATGGGCTGAATGGCCTAATTCTGCTCCTATCACTTATGATCTTCAATGTCGCTTGAAGGAAAGTGAACATCCCACGACAGTGAGACAGGACAACTCCTCCCCACCTCTTCCATCTTAACCCTCAACCAATATAGCAATAGATTGAACAATCAACAAACAGGTGGGCCGAATGGCCTAATTCTGCTCCTATCACTAATGACCTTATGATCATCCCAACACAAAGTGGTCTGAAAGTAACAGCCGCCAGAGATTGTGTGGTTGTTTTTTTAAAGTTGGGCGGCACTGGTCGAGCTGCTGCCTCACGACACCAGAGACCCAGGTTCGATCCTGACCTCGGGTGCTGTCTGTGCGCGGAGTTTGCACGTTCTCCGGGCGCTCCGGTTTACTCCCACATCCCAGAGACGTGCGGGTTTGTAGGTTAATTGGTCTCTGTAAATTGCCCCTAGTGTGTGTGGGTCTGAGAACTATCGCGGATGGGTGATCGATGGTTGCCGTGGACTCTCATCAATTTGCATACAGGGCAAATAGATCCACAGAGGATGCCATCTCTGTGGCTCTTCACACTGTCCTGACCCACCAGGAAAGACAGGGCACCTACGTGAGGATGCTCTTCATTGACTATAGCTCTGCCTTCAATACGGTCATCCCCACCAAGCTCCACCAGCTAGGACTCAGCGCACCGATATGCGATTGGATCCTGAATTTTCTGATGGAGCGACCGCAGACAGTGAGACTGGGGCCGCACCTGTCCTCCACTATCACCCTGAACACCGGCACACCACAGGGCTGTGTACTGAGCCCCATGCTCTACTCCCTCTTCACCCACGACTGTGTCCCTGCATTTGACAACAACCCCATTGTCAAGTTTGCAGACGACACAACGGTGATCGGGCTGATCACCAACGGTGATGAAACAAAATACAGAGCGAGGTGCTGTCTGTACAGAGTTTGTACGTTCTCCCCGTGACCTGCGTGGGTTTTTCTCCGAGATCTTCGGTTTCCCCCCACACTACAAAGACATACAGGTATACAGGTCAAATTGGCTTGGTATAAATGTAAAAATTGTCCCTAGTTGGTGTAGGATAGTGTTAATATGTGGGGGTCGCTGGTTGGTGCAGATCTGGTGGGCCAAAGGGCCTGTATCTCTAAACTAAACTGCAGGCAGGACAAGGTCTTATCGCATCCAGAAAGACAACTGGATGAGCATGTGGGACTAAAGCTACAAGTTTACGGACTGAGAACTGGAACGCAAACAGCTTCCTTTCAGCAGGCATGGACACAAGGGACTGAGTGTGTGGGAAGGAACTGCAGATGCTGGTTTAAACCGGAGACACAAAAACGCTGGAGTAACTCAGCGGGACAGGCAGCATCTCTGGAGAGAAGGAATGGGTGACGTTTCGGGTCGAGACTCTTCTTCAGAACGATTCATTTTGTGTCTAGGGTCTGAGGGTCTACTTGGGTCGAGAATCTATCAGACTCCCTGGCTGACTCAAAATGCCTTTGTTCTAAAGAAAACCACCTCACAATCAGATGGGATTCAGCAGTTTAACATTCAATACAATTTAGGGTGGGAGATTGCAACCTTCACGTGGTCCACCCTGCTTCGACGAATGCAATCAACCTGGCGTGCACAATCAAATAAGATCAAATAGAACATGTTGTCTGACAACTTCAGGCTGTGCACGCCGTACATAAGAATAAGAAAAAATACAAATTGATGTGGATACGAAGAACTCTGGATGCAGGAATCTCTGGTAAAAAACACAAAGTGCTCGGGTTTATACAAGGGTCCCGCCCCAAACCATCATTCCTTCCGTAGAAGCTGCCCGAGTCACTCGGCACTTTGTGTTTTATAAAGTTGCTGCTTTGCTCTGTCGCGGATGGTACTCACGGGCCAGAATGAGTTGCCTCTTGGTCAGTTTGGTGCCAGAGGTGGGCAGAAAGTTCAGTTCCAGGAGAGCCACCTGAAACAAGAGCGCACAGAATCAGTCATTAGACCACAGGGGCAACCGACCGGGGAGGTTTTCACAAAGCAGCGGTGGACAAAAATGGCCAGAATTCAAAGTCTACAACACTCAAATACAATTAAAGCCCGGTGCCACGGTACGGGTTCATTCCAAGAACTCTCCCGAGTTTGCCCTGATTCGAACTCGGAGATTTACGGTAATGGCCGCCCGTCGGTACTCGGGGATCTCGTGGACATTTTTCATCATGTTGAAAAATCTTCACCAGTCTTCCCGAGCTTACCTGCCATTAGCGAGTCTTCCCGAGTACCTGCCATTAGCGTTACGAGCCGCTAAGAGACGTCCCCGAGCTCCGACGTACCCGCTACGTTCATTCTCCATGCTTACCACGAGTTTGATTTTTTTTAAACTCGGGAGAGCTCTTGGAATGAACTCGCACCGTGGGACAGGGCTTTAACAATATGGACAGCCAGCAACAGACCTTGGGACACAGATCAACACAAGGAAAACTATATTTCAAATAGAATGAATCTACTGGTGTATCTATAGGATTCATTGCCACAGAAGGCTGTGGAGGACGTCAGTGGATATTTTTTAAGGCCGAGAGATTGGCATGGGTGTCAGGGGTTATGGGGAGAATAATAGACAATAGAAAATGGGTGCAGGAGTAGGCCATTCGGCCCCTCGAGCCAGCTCTGCCATTCAATGTGATCATGGCTGATCATCCCCAATCAGTACCCCGTTCCTGCCTTCTCCCCATATACTTTTGTTTAAGAAGGAACTGATGCTGGAAAATCGAAGGTAGCCAAAAGTGCTGGAGAAACTCAGCGTGTGCGGCAACATATATGGAGCGAAGGAAATAGGCAACGTTTCGGGCCGAAACCCTTCTCCACAGATACACTGACTCCGCTATTTTTAAGGGCCCCATCTAGCTCTCTTTTGAAAGCATCCAGAGAACCGGCCTCCACCGCCCTCTGAGGCAGAGAATTCCACAGACTCACAACTCTCTGTGAGAAAAAGTATTTCCTCATCTCTGTTCTAAATGGCTTACTCCTTATTCTTAAACTGTGGCCTCTGGTTCTGAAGGCAGAAGAATGGGGTTCGGAGGGAGAGATATGGAGGGGTAGACTTGAGGGGCTGAATGGCCTGATTCTGCTTCTCTCACATTGTGCTGCACTTCCTGGTCTAAATATTAATCAGGAACATTAAACTAAGCAGTACAATTTAAGCCAGCTGTTACAAAAGGATATGGGATTTTTGTTTTAATGAGTTTCAAAAGCAAAACGGTTATATCAAACCATAATTAGTTTCGGAAATACTACTGAATAGGTTTAAGATAAATTCATCTGAACCAAGTTACTGACTTTGTTTTCACCACCATTCCCCTTCACAACACTAGTTACAGCACAGCGGTAGAGTCACTGCCTCACAGCGCCAGGGACACGGGTTCAATCCCCACCTCGGGTATTGTCTGTGTGGAGTTTGCACGCTCTCCTTTTGACCTGGTGGGTTTTCTCCAGGTGCTCCGGTTTCCTCCCACATCTCACAGGCGCGTGGGTTTGTAGATTAACTGGCCCTCTGTAAATCGCTCCTAGTGTGGTTGGGATTGGAGGGGAAAGTGGGATAACATGGAACTAGTGTGAACGGGCAGCCGATGGCCGGCGTGGACTCGGTGGGCTGAAGGGCCCGTTTCCCTGCTGTGTCTTTCATTCAATCGAAACACTGCAGGTTTCCTCACAACAGGAGTCAGAATGCGGTACCAATGGTTACATATTTTATAGAGAGTGAATGATCCACCATGGATAATGTGTAAGGAGGCAGGAAACGTGTTCCCGATGTTGGGGAGTCCAGAACCAGGGGCCACAGTTTAAGAATAAGGGGTAAGCCATTTAGAACGGAGACGAGGAAACACTTTTTCTCACAGAGAGCGGTGAGTCTGTGGAACTCTCTGCCTCAGAGGCAGGTTCTCTGGATGCTTTCAAGAGAGAGCTAGATAGGGCTCTTAAAGAGAGCGGAGTCAGGGGAGAAGGCAGGAACGGGGAACTGATTGGGGATGATCAGCCATGATCACATTAAATGGTGGTGCAGGCTCGAAGGGCCGAATGTCCTACTCCTGCACCTATTGTCTATTGTACTGATGAAAAAGACATCAGCCTGCAATGTTAACCGATTCTCTCTCTACATAGATAGAGCTATGGGAAGGAGACTGGTGTACTGTGAGCAAATTTGGGCCCCGTATCCGGTGAAGAATGTGTCCGCTCTGGATAGGTGGTTGACAAGAGACAGGAGGTTTACAAGAATGATTCTAGGAATGAGTGGGTTAGCATATGATGAGCGTTTGACCGCACTGGGTCTGTACTCACTGAGTTTAGAAAGTTGAGGGGAGAGCTCATTGACACTTGCAGAATAATGAAAGGCTTGGATAGAGTGGATGTGGAGAGGATGTTTGCACTGGCGGGAGTCTAAGACCAGAGGTCACAGCCTCAGAATAAAAAGGTGTACCTTGAGGAAGGAGATGAGGAAGAATTTCTTTAGCCAGAGGGTGGTGAATCTGTGGGATTCTTTGCCACAGAAGGCTGTGGAGGCCAAGTCAGTGGATATATTTACAGATAAGATTCTTGATTAGTACGGGTGTCAGGGGTAATGGGGAGAAGACAGGAGAATGGGGTTGAGAGGGAACGATAGATCAGCCATGTTTAAGAAAGAACTGCAGATGCTGGAAAAATGGAAGGTAGACAAAAATGCTGGAGAAATTCAGCGGGTGAGGCAGCATCTATGGAGCGAAGGAATAGGTGACGTTTCGGGTCGAGACCCTTCCTCAGATAGATCAGCCACGATTGTATGGTGGAGTCGACGTGATGGGGCAGAATTAGGCCATTTTCCCCATCACTTATGAACTTGCATATTAACACAAACTTTGGAAATTTGCTGCAGGAGCTGGCCATTCGGCCCTTCAAGCCTGCCTTGCCACTCAATACGCCCGCAGCCACCTCAGCTTCCTTTCTATGTCAGTTCCCCATTGCCCTCAACCATTTGATTTTTCAACAAAAAAAAAACACCTTTATATATTACTATACCGCGTTGATGCTCCCCCAACGTACCATTCCAGCACTCGCCTGTTCCCCCAACGTAACCGGTCTGCCGTTTTTGGAAACTTTAATCATGAATAACCGGCGGGGGAGGGGGAGGGGGCAGGGGGTGTGGCACTTGGCAGCTTGAGAGCCCATTGTGATTGGTGCACTAGAGAGGCGGGGGGGGGGGGTGTGGGGCTGGGGGGAGGTGTAGGGGAGGGGGGAGTGGTCTGGAGGGGGAAGGGGGGTTGTAGCACTGGAGTGCCCCTCCCTCCTGGAGTGGCCCGTCCTGCCTTGCGAGTACAGAACGCCACCCGGATTTTTTTTCTCTCGAAGTTTGAACAAATCGGGCTGTTTTTTTTTAAATTTCAACGATTAATAACTTCGGAAATATAGGTGGAAATGCGACGGGAAGATGTTTATCGCCACCGCAGGAAAAATGTGAGTCAGAAGTGTGAAAATGGGAAGGCTGTGGCCTAGCGTTTGGAAGAAGATAGGAATTAACCAGATTGACACACACACAGAAACACAATGTGGGCACAAACAAGACAAAGCCTTTTAGTTGTATAGAGATGATGCTGCAAATTTATGGTACTCCCAGAGGGTTCAAACTAATTTGGCAAGCAGGTGGGAAGCAAGTTGGTGGAGAGACAGATGCAGGGGATAAAACAAGCAGGTTCATTTGGCAAAGCAGACAGAGGCAGGTTAGGGGACATGGGGAGCTGGCAAGCTCAACAGCATTCACGTTATTGCAAGTCAAGTGAACTTGTACCAGCACACTGAACTATGATGTTATTGTATCACAGAAACATAGCAGATTGAAGATGCTGCAGGAAAGATGCCATTGAGCTGGAAAGAGTGCAGAAAAAACTTGAGGTTGTTGCTAGGACACGAGGGCCTGAGCTATAGGGAGCGGTTGAGAAGGCTAGGACGCTATTCTTTGGAGTGCAAGTAGGCTAAAGGGGTGATCTTATAGCGTGTGGCACAGTGGCTCAAATGTAGAGTTGCTGCCTTACAGTGCCTAAGACCCGGGTTCGATCCTAACTACAGGTGCTGTCTGCACGGAGTTTTCTCCGGGTACTCCGGTTTCTCCCACATCCCGAAGACGTACAGGTTTGTAGAATTGGCGTTGGTAAAATCGCAAATTGTCCCCAGTGTGTACAACAGCGTTACTGTACAGGGTGTTCGCTGGTCAGTTTCTGGGCTGTATCTCCAGAGTCTAAAGGTGCACAAGATCATGAGGGGAATAGATAGGGAGAATGCACAATCTTTTTCTCAGTGTTAGGGAATTGAGTAGCAGAGGACATAGGTTTAAGGCGAAAGGGAAAAAATGTAACAGGAATCTGAGGGGCAACTTTTTCCACTCAGAGAGTGCTGGGTATATGAAATGAGATGCCAGAGGAAGCAATTGAGGCGGGTATTGTAATAGTATTTAAACAACATTTTGGTCAGGTACATGGGTAGGAATGATTAAAAGTGATATACAGTTGTTTAAGAAAGACCCTGCAGGCTGCAGGGTGATTTGGATAGGCTGAGTGAATGGGCAGATGCATGGCAGATGCAGTATAATGTGGATAAATGTGAGGTTATCCACTTTGGAGGCAAAAACATGAGGGTAGACTATTATCTGAATGGTGGCAGATTAGGAAAAGGGGAGATGCAATGAGACCTGGGTGTCATGGTACACCAGTCATTGGCTATATTTAGTTCATTGGCTATATTTAAGAGGGCGTTAGATGTGGCATGTGTGGCTAAAGGGATCAGGGGGTATGGAGAGAAGGCAGGTACGGGATACTGAGTTGGATGATCAGCCATGATCACATTGAATGGTGGTGCAGGTTCGAAGGGCCGAATGGCCTACTCCTGCACCTATTTGTCTATGTTTCTAACTGCAGTCCTGTGATTACGGGCGGGGCGGGGGGGGGCAGTATTAATTGGCTGGGGGGGGGGGGGGGAGGGGAACTGCATTTGGACCCACAACCTCAGGAAGGACCACGGTGTTATCAGTGGAGGAAAGGCTGGCTCCACGCTGAGCGGAGGTGGTTTTGGAGGCGAGGATACTCCTCAGACCGCGGAACATCCCGCACAATGCAGCTCACCCCCTCCGTGACACCCTGGTCAGGCAAGAACACACATAGAACAGGACAGCACGGAACAGGCCCTTCAGCCCACTATGACCGTGCAAGACATGATGCCAAGTTAAACGAAGCTCCTATCAGTATGTCTATCCAGGTCTCTCAAACACCATCACAGTATTGTATTTGCCTCCACAGCTACTCCTGACACAGCATTTTACCGCTCTCTGTATAAAACGCAGCTCACGTATCCTCACTGAATTTTGCCCCTCGCTCTACTCTGCCCTCTCATCTTTTTTTCCAACCAGTTCTGTCGCCCAGACTGTTACATATTTATATTGTCTCCCCTCAACCTCCAACACAATCCACGGTCCAACATCTCCTTGTAGGCAATGTCCTCTCAGACAGGCTTCATTCTCATATTCCTGGGTCCACAAAAAGCTGGAGAAACTCAGCAGGTGCCGCAGCACCTAAGGAGCGAAGGAGATAGGCGACGTTTCGGGCCAAACACCTTCTTCAGACTCATATTTCGCTTGGGCAGCTGACAGCCCAGTGGCATGAATATTGATTTCTCTCACTTCAGGTAGCCCTGGCATTCCTTCTCTCTCTATCTCTCCCCCACCCAAGTCGCACTAGCTTCTCATTTTCACCCACAAACAGCTTACAATGGCCTGCTTCCTTTATCATCGATACTTTTTTGCATATCTTTCATTCATTGTTCTTTATCTCTCCACATCACCGTCTATATCTCTCGTTTCCCTGATCGGTCAGTAGAAGAGTCTCGACCCGAAACGTCGCCCATTCCGTCTCTCCACAGATGCTGCCTGTCCCGCTGAGTGACTCCAGCATCTTGTGCCTGTAGTTCACTCCCACACGCTCTCCTCTTCCCCACTCCAAGCATCTCCTCGGTCTACATGTCCACTAAACCGTGAGGCGGCAGCAGACAGACAGACAGACAGCCAGACAATGTTAGCGGGGCAGAGACAGCGCTGGCGGGGATCGGGGATCGGGGATCGGGGCCCGGGAGGGGGAAGCGATGATGATGATGCTGCTGCTCCTCCTGCCCCTCCCTCCCCTCTTCCTCTCCTCACCTTGAGCTTGACGAGCAGCTCCTCGCATTTGCGGAGGTTGGGGTTTTTCCGGGCCCACTCCCCGCGCAGCTGCTCGTACATCCCGACCGCCTGCTCCAGCTGCGCCGCCATCGTGACTCCGCTTCACCCCGGCAACGGCGCCCTCACCGGAAACTGCGTCACCCGCCCTGACCTCACCGGAAACTGCGTCGCCTCCGCCCTGACCTCACCGGAAATACCGTCACCCCGGCAACGGCGCCCTCACCGGAAACTGCGTCACCGCACCCTGACCTCATCGGAAATTTCGTCAGCCCGGCAACGGCAACATCACCGGAAATAGCGCCACCCGCCCTGACCTCATCGGAAATACCGTCACCGTGGCAACGGCGACCTCACCGGAAATCGCGTCATCCCCCTGAACCCACCGGAACATCGTCACTTCGGCAACGGCGACCTCACCGGACATACCGTCACCCCACCCTGACCTCAACGGAAATTACGTCACCCCAGCAAAAGTGACCTCACCGGAAATACCGTCACCTCGCCCTGACCTCACCGGAAATATCGACTCCTGTCGTCCGCGCCGGCATCTTGAGAAGGTCGCTGGCCAGAGACAATCCAGATGCCGCCTGATTGGCGGAGACATTGAGGGGCGGAGTCCGGTGGGGAACCCTCACACAAGGGAAGGTCACAGGTCATAAGGACTAGGAGTAGAATTAGGCCATTCGCCACTCAATCTCCTCCTAACCCCATTCTCCTGCCTTCTCCCCACAACTCCTGACACCCGTATTAATCAAGAATCTATCTATCTCTGCCGTAAACACCCCCACTGACTTGGCCTCCACAGCCGTCTGTGGCAAAGAATTCCACAGATTCACCGCCCTCTGACTACAAGGGAAGGGGGCCACGTGAATTACAATGCTGGAGAAACTCAGCGGGTGAGGCAGCATCTATGTAGCGAAGGGAATAGGCGACGTTTCGGGGCGAAACCCTTCTTCCAGCATCTGCAGTTCCTTCTTAAACTGAATGACAAGGTTGTTCAGTTCAATGATAGATGCAAATACTACTCTGAGAACCCATGAAGTGTTTATTTTGCTTTGCATATATTTTAGTTATGTTTATTATTGTCTCATGAGCCGAGGTACAGTTGAAATGAAGTTTATTTTTGTAAGATTTTATAAAAATCCCCTGCACGGATAGGGCAGCGGTAGAGTTGCTGCCTCACAGCACCAGAGACCCGGATTCGATCCTGACTACAGGTGCTGTCTGTGCAAAGTTTGTACGCTCTCCCCGTGATCACATGGGTTTTCTCCCCGTGCTCCAGTTTCCTCACACACTCCAAGGACGTACAGGTATGTCGGCTAATCCGGATCTCTGGCGCTGTAAGGAGTATGGAAGAGAGATCGAGCAACTGTCCATATGGTGCCAGCACAATAACCTGGCCCTCAACACCAGCAAAACCATGGAACTGATTGTACACTTTGGAAGGAGTAGGATGGGGACCCACAGTCCCATTTATATCAACGGGTCGATGGTTGAAAGGGTCAAGAGCTTCAAATTCCTGGGTGTGCACATCTGTGAAAATCTCTTCTGGTCCGAGAACACAGATGCTACCATTAAGAAAGCTCATCAGCGCCTCTACTTCCTGAGAAGATTACAGAGAGTCGGTTTGTCAAGGAGGACTCTCTCTAACTTCTACAGGTGCGCAGTAGAGAGCTTGCTGACCGGTTGCATCGTGGCTCGGTTCGGCAACTTGAGCGCCCTGGAGAGGTAAAGACTACGAAGAGTAGTAAACTGGATGGATTTAAGAGAGAGTTGGATAGAGCTCTAGGGGCTAGTGGAATCAAGGGATATGGGGAGAAGGCAGGCACGGGCTATTGATGGCGGACGAGCAGCCACGATCATAATGAATGGTGGTGCTGGCTCGAAGGGCCGAATGGCCTCCTGCACCTATTTTCTATGTTTCTATGTAAACACTGCCCAGTCCATCATCGGCTCTGACCTCCCTTCCATCGAGGAGATCTATCGCAGTCGCTGCCTCAAAAAGGCTGGCAGCATCATCAAGGACCCACACCATCCTGGCCCTCATCTCCCTGCTACCTTCAGGTAGAAGGTACAGGAGCCTGAAGACTGCAAAGTCCAGGTTCAGGAATAGCTACTTCCCCACAGCCATCAGGTTATTAAACTCAACTCATACAAAACTCTGAACTTTAATAGCCCATTATCTGTTATTTGCGCTTATGTTTTCATGTGGAGAAAAGGAATAGGTGACGTTTTGGGTCAGAACCCTTCCTCACCAAATCAAAGGTGTAGCTATGGGCACTCGCATGGGCCCCAGCTATGCCTGCCTCTTTGTAGGGTACGTCGAACAATCCCTGTGTTCCAGTCGTACACTGGCCCTATCCCCGAACTCTATCTCCGTTACATCGATGACTGCATTGGTGCTGCCTCCTGCACCCATGCAGAACTCATGGACTTCATCAACTTCAACGCCAATTTTCATCCTGCACTCAAATTTACTTGGACCATCTCCGACACCTCCCTCCCCTTTCTTGATCTCACAGTCTCCATCACAGGAGATAGCTTATCGACTGATGTCTATTACAAACACACTGACTCCCACATCTATCTCGACTACACTTCGTCCCACCCTGCTTCCTGCAAAGACTCTATCCCCTACTCCAAATTCCTCCGTCTATGCCGCATCTGCCCAAGATGAGGTGTTCCATACTAGAACATCCAAGATGTCCTAATTCTTTAGGGAACGGGGGTTCCCCTCTCCCAACATAGATGAGGCCCTCACTCGTGTCTCTATACCGCGCAATTCCGCCCTTGCTTCGCCAACCCCAACTCCGAAATTTCCACCAACTCCAACGGGATCCCACCACGAGCCACATTTTCCCATCTCCACCCGTTTCTACCTCCCGCAGAGACCGTTCCCTCCGCAACTCCCTGGTTCACTCATCCCTTCCCAGCCAACCCCCCCCCCCTCCCCAGGTACCTTCCCCTGCAACCGCAGGAGATGCAACACCTGTCGCTATACCTCCTCCCTCGACTCTGTCCAGGGTCCCCGACAGTCCTTTCAGGTGAGGCAGAGGTCCACTTGCACCTCCTCCAACCTCATCTACTGTATCCGTTGTTCAAGATGTGGACTCTTATACATCGGCGAGAACAAACGCAGACTGGGCGCTCGTTTCGCGGGCACCCACCTGGACCAACCTGATCTCCCGGTTGCTGGACACTTTAATTCTCCTTCCCATTCCTACACAGACTTTTCTGTCCATTGTCAGAGACTAAACACAAATTGGAGGAACAGCATCTCATATTTCGCTTGGGCAGCTTACAGCCCAGTGGCCTCTCCATCTACCAAGCTACCAATGGCCTGTTTACTTTACAATCGTAACTTTTTTGCATATCTTTCATTAATTTGTTCTCTATCTCTGTACATCATCGTCTATATCTTTTGTTTCCCTTTCCGTTGACTTTCAGTCTGAAGAAGCTTTCCGACCCAAAACGTCACTTATGGGCCTGTCCCACGTAGGTGATTTTTCAGGTGACTGTCAGAGTGGAACACACACACACACCAACACACACTCTGATTCCTTCACCGGCCCATTATGCAGGCGGGGGACAGGGCTAGCGGGGGGAGCGCTGTCTGAGTGAAATTCACACAGTGCAAAGCCAATGTGATAGACACACACCGCGATGAACAGGAAGGTTGGCGCTGTAATTAGGACGGTCAAAGCACAGTGTATGGGAAGTGTCATGTAAGTCCTTTAAAGAGGGGGGGAGAAGGAGTGGAGACAATGTTTAAGAAGCCAGAGATACACGGCTGTGAAGCTCAGCAGACATCAACATTACCGGTCGGTTATCCTTGGTTCTGAAAACTACTGCTTTCCCCCCCAATGAGCCAAAGAAATTCACCGGTCAACACCGGCTACAACCCATGAGAACCTTTGACCTCCTGGCAACCCACTAGGACCTCTTGGCGACCCACCTACGGCACGAGAATTCTCGCTACTCTCCATGGCGGCTTCATTCTAGTCGCCACTAATTTTTCAACATGTTGAAAATTTCGCGGCGACCATAATGAGGCCACGGCTAGTTCCCAGAATGTGGGAACTCATCACGACCATGAAGGCGACTCCCCGGCGACCACCCGCGCACATGTGGCGACCACATAGTCTCCGGCAGTCATCTAAGTGGAACATGCCCATTATCCCTTCTCTCCAGAGATGCTGCCTGACCCTCCCTGAGGTACTCCAGCATTTTGTCCCTAACTTTATTGCTTCTGGTTACAAACACCTCCAGCACCGCCATTCATTGTGATCACGGCTGGTCATCCCCAATCAATAACCCGTGCCTGCCTTCTCCCCATATCCCTTGACTCCACTCGCCCCTAGAGCTCCATCTCTTCCCTTATAGCTCTCATCATTTTGTACACCCTCTCCTGATGTTTCCCCATCCTTATGTTTTACTGTTCTAATGAAAAGGAAATGATATCTTTGTCTGCTTCGATGTCACCTTCCCCCAGCTGACAATCTGCTATTCTCCATTTTCCTTGAACTTTGTCCCCTTTGATGTCTGGTTTTCACACCTCACCCTTCCTTATCTCTATGTTTCCACCACCCCTGACTCTCAGTTTGAAGAAGGGTCTTGACCCGAAACGTCTCCTGTCTCCTTCGCTCCTTAGATGCTGCTGCACCCGCTGAGTTTCTCCAGCTTTTTGTGTAACCCTCGATTCTCCAACATCTGCAGTTCCTTCTTTAACACGCTGGTAAAATGATGGTTAGTGGTGTGGGGTAGTGCAGCGGGTAGTGCAGCTGCCTCAACCCCAGACAGGTGAGTGACAGGGGGCGGGGCCAATAATGGGGCGGGGCAGTGGGGAGGGGGCGGGGCGGTGATGAGGGGGCGGGACCAATAATGGGGCTGGGCAGCGGGCAGTGAGGAGGGGGCGGGGCGGTGAAGAGGGGCGGGGCAGTGAAGAGGGGGCGGGGCGGTGAAGAGGGGCGGGGCAGTGAAGAGGGGGCGGGGCGGTGAGGAGGGGCGGGGAGCGGGGGGGCGTGGCCAATTATGGGGCGGGGCAGCGAGGGGAGGGGCGGGGCGGTGAGGAGGGGGCGGGGCGGTGAGGGGATGGGTCAATAATGGGGCGGGGCGGTGAGGAGGGGGCGGGGCGGTGAGGGGATCGGTCAATAATGGGGCGGGGCAGTGAGGGGGCGGGGCGGTGAGGAGGGGCGGGGCAGCGGGGGCGTGGCCAATTATGGGGCGGGGCAGTGAGGGGAGGGGCGGGACGGTGAAGAGGGGCGGGGCAGTGAGGAGGGGGCGGGGCGGTGAAGAGGGGCGGGGCAGTGAGGAGGGGGCGGGGCGGTGAAGAGGGGCGGGGCAGTGAGGAGGGGGCGGGGCGGTGAAGAGGGGCGGGGCAGTGAGGAGGGGGCGGGGCGGTGAAGAGGGGCGGGGCAGTGAGGAGGGGGCGGGGCGGTGAAGAGGGGCGGGGCGGTGAGGAGGGGGCGGGGCGGTGCAGTGAGGGGGCGGGACCAATAATGGGGCTGGGCGGCGGGGCGGCGAAGAGGGGCGGGGCAGTGAGGAGGGGGCGGGGCGGTGAGGGGGCGGGACCAATAATGGGGCTGGGCAGCGGGCGGCGGGGCGGCGAAGAGGGGCGGGGCGGTGAGGAGGGGGCGGGGCGGTGAGGAGGGGGCGGGGCAGCGGGGGCGTGGCCAATTATGAGGCGGGGCAGTGAGGAGGGGGCGGGGCGGTGAGGAGGGGGCGGGGCGGTGAGGGGATCAGTAATGGGGCGGGGCTGTGAGGAGGGGGCGGGGCGGTGAGGAGGGGGCGGGGCTGTGAGGAGGGGGCGGGGTAATGGGGGCGGGGCCGCTGTCACCCCGTGCACGGTCTGGGGGGAAACGGCGCGGTAGCGGAAGTGTGCGGGGAGAGCGGAAGTACGAGGGGAGATGGAGGTGATGGCGGCGACGACAATGCTGAACGTGCTGGGGTAAAGTGGGAGCGAGAGTCCGGGTAGAGAGTGTGTGTGTGAATGAGTGTGTGGGTCTATGTGTGTGTGGGTCTATGTGTGTGTGGGTCTATGTGTGTGTGGGTCTATGTGTGTGTGGGTCTATGAGTGTGTGGGTCTATGAGTGTGTGGGTCTATGTGTGTGTGGGTCTATGTGTGTGTGGGTCTATGTGTGTGTGGGTCTATGAGTGTGTGGGTCTATGAGTGTGGGTCTATGAGTGTGTGGGTCTATGAGTGTGTGGGTCTATGAGTGTGTGGGTCTATGAGTGTGTGGGTCTATGTGTGTGTGGGTCTATGTGTGTGTGGGTCTATGAGTGTGTGGGTCTATGAGTGTGGGTCTATGAGTGTGTGGGTCTATGAGTGTGTGGGTCTATGTGTGTGTGGGTCTATGTGTGTGTGGGTCTATGTGTGTGTGGGTCTATGTGTGTGTGGGTCTATGAGTGTGTGGGTCTATGTGTGTGTGGGTCTATGTGTGTGTGGGTCTATGTGTGTGTGGGTCTATGTGTGTGTGGGTCTATGTGTGTGTGGGTCTATGAGTGTGTGGGTCTATGTGTGTGTGGGTCTATGAGTGTGTGGGTCTATGAGTGTGTGGGTCTATGTGTGTGTGGGTCTATGTGTGTGTGGGTCTATGTGTGTGTGGGTCTATGAGTGTGTGGGTCTATGAGTGTGGGTCTATGAGTGTGTGGGTCTATGAGTGTGTGGGTCTATGTGTGTGTGGGTCTATGTGTGTGTGGGTCTATGTGTGTGTGGGTCTATGTGTGTGTGGGTCTATGAGTGTGTGGGTCTATGTGTGTGTGGGTCTATGAGTGTGTGGGTCTATGAGTGTGTGGGTCTATGTGTGTGTGGGTCTATGTGTGTGTGGGTCTATGAGTGTGGGTCTATGAGTGTGTGGGTCTATGAGTGTGTGGGTCTATGAGTGTGTGGGTCTATGAGTGTGTGGGTCTATGTGTGTGTGGGTCTATGAGTGTGTGGGTCTATGAGTGTGTGGGTCTATGAGTGTGTGGGTCTATGAGTGTGTGTGAATGAGTGTGTGGGTCTATGAGTGTGTGGGTCTATGTGTGTGTGTGAATGAGTGTGTGGGTCTATGTGTGTGTGGGTCTATGAGTGTGTGGGTCTATGAGTGTGTGGGTCTATGTGTGTGTGGGTCTATGAGTGTGTGGGTCTATGTGTGTGTGGGTCTATGAGTGTGTGGGTCTATGAGTGTGTGTGGGTCTATGTGTGTGTGGGTCTATGTGTGTGTGGGTCTATGTGTGTGTGGGTCTATGTGTGTGTGGGTCTATGTGTGTGTGGGTCTATGTGTGTGTGGGTCTATGTGTGTGTGGGTCTATGTGTGTGTGGGTCTATGTGTGTGTGGGTCTATGTGTGTGTGGGTCTATGTGTGTGTGGGTCTATGTGTGTGTGGGTCTATGTGTGTGTGGGTCTATGTGTGTGTGGGTCTATGTGTGTGTGGGTCTATGTGTGTGTGGGTCTATGTGTGTGTGGGTCTATGTGTGTGTGGGTCTATGTGTGTGTGGGTCTATGTGTGTGTGGGTCTATGTGTGTGTGGGTCTATGAGTGTGTGTGGGTGAGTGTGTGGGTCTATGAGTGTGTGGGTCTATGAGTGTGTGGGTGAGTGTGTGGGTCTATGAGTGTGTGGGTCTATGAGTGTGTGGGTCTATGAGTGTGTGGGTCTATGAGTGTGTGGGTCTATGTGTGTGTGGGTCTATGTGTGTGTGGGTCTATGAGTGTGTGGGTCTATGAGTGTGTGGGTCTATGAGTGTGTGGGTCTATGAGTGTGTGGGTCTATGAGTGTGTGGGTCTATGAGTGTGTGGGTCTATGAGTGTGTGGGTCTATGAGTGTGTGGGTCTATGAGTGTGTGTGGGTCTATGAGTGTGTGTGGGTCTATGAGTGTGTGGGTCTATGAGTGTGTGGGTCTATGAGTGTGTGGGTGAGTGTGTGTGTGGGTCTATGAGTGTGTGGGTCTATGAGTGTGTGGGTCTATGAGTGTGTGGGTCTATGAGTGTGTGGGTCTATGAGTGTGTGGGTCTATGAGTGTGTGGGTCTATGTGTGTGTGGGTCTATGTGTGTGTGGGTCTATGAGTGTGTGGGTGAGTGTGTGTGTGGGTCTATGTGTGTGTGGGTCTATGTGTGTGGGTCTATGAGTGTGTGGGTGAGTGTGTGTGTGGGTGAGTGTGTGTGTGGGTGAGTGTGTGTGGGTCTATGTGTGTGTGGGTCTATGTGTGTGTGGGTCTATGTGTGTGTGGGTCTATGTGTGTGTGGGTCTATGTGTGTGTGGGTCTATGTGTGTGTGGGTCTATGAGTGTGTGGGTCTATGAGTGTGTGGGTCTATGAGTGTGTGGGTCTATGAGTGTGTGGGTCTATGTGTGTGTGGGTCTATGTGTGTGTGGGTCTATGTGTGTGTGGGTCTATGTGTGTGTGGGTCTATGTGTGTGTGGGTCTATGTGTGTGTGGGTCTATGAGTGTGTGGGTCTATGAGTGTGTGGGTCTATGTGTGTGTGGGTCTATGAGTGTGTGGGTCTATGAGTGTGTGTGGGTCTATGAGTGTGTGTGGGTCTATGAGTGTGTGTGGGTCTATGTGTGTGTGGGTCTATGTGTGTGTGGGTCTATGTGTGTGTGGGTCTATGTGTGTGTGGGTCTATGTGTGTGTGGGTCTATGTGTGTGTGGGTCTATGTGTGTGTGGGTCTATGAGTGTGTGGGTCTATGTGTGTGTGGGTCTATGTGTGTGTGGGTCTATGTGTGTGTGGGTCTATGAGTGTGTGGGTCTATGAGTGTGTGGGTCTATGTGTGTGTGGGTCTATGTCTATGTGTGTCTGCATGTGTCTGTGTGTGCGTGTACGTGTGTGCGTGCATCTGTCTGTCTGTGTGTGTCTCTTGAAGATCCATCCCCTTCTATTTGTCGGTGGTCAAAAACATGAGACCCAGCAACTCAAGGAACTGTAGACGCTGGAATCTTGAGCAAAGCACCATGTGCTGGAGGAACTCAGTGGGTCAGGCAGCATCTGTGGAAGGAATGGACGGGGGGCATTTTGTGTCTGCACCTATCTTCCGAAGAATGGGGGGAAAGTCTGAAGTGGGGTCCTGACCTGAAATGTCACCTGTCCATTCCCCCATGCTCATAAGTCACAGGAACAGAATTGGACCATTCTACCCATCAAGTCTACTCTGCCATTCAGTCATGGCTGATCTATCTCTCCCTCTTAACCCCATTCTCGTGGCTTCTCCCCATAACCCCTGACACCCGTACTAATCAACAATCTCTATCCATTGACTTGGCCTCCACAGCCGTCTGTGGCAAAGAACTCCACAGATTCACCACCCTCTGACTGAAGAAATTCATCCTCATCTCCTTCCTGAAGGAACATCCTTTAATTCTGAGGCTGTGACTTCTGGTCCTAGACTAGCCCACAGGTGGTAACATCCTCTCCACATCCACTCTATCCAAGCCTTTCACTGTTTGGTGAGGGAAGTGAGTATAAGACTCAGGAAACCA
This sequence comes from Raja brachyura, assembly GCA_963514005.1. The sequence continues at coordinate 13,357,436 of OY740819.1, read as the reverse complement.
TGTTGCAGCTTTACAGGACTTTGGTGACATTGGACAATAGGTGCAGGAGGAGGCCATTCGGCCCTTCGAGCCAGCACCACCATTTAATGCGGTCATGGCTGATCCCCAATCAGTACCCCGTTCCTGCCTTCTCCCCATATCCCCTGACTCGGATATCTTTCAGAGGCTGCGTGTGGCTGTAAATGAAGGATTGCCTGCAGCTGTAGATTGCATTTTAGATGGAAGCGCAGGGAATAGAGGGATATGGATCATGATGAGATCAATTTAGCTGGACATCATGCTTGGCACAGACATTGTGGGCCGAAGGGCCTGTTCCTGTGCTGTTCTATGTTCTAAAGGTTGTACATCGGCGAGACCAAGCGCAGGCTCGGCGATCGTTTCGCTGAACACCTCCGCTCAGTCCGCCTTAACCAACCTGATCTCCCGGTGGCTCAGCACTTCAACCCCCCCTCCCATTCCCAATCTGACCTTTCTGTCCTGGGCCTCCTCCACTGTCAGAGTGAGGCTCAGCGCAAATTGGAGGAACAGCACCTCATATTTCGCTTGGGCAGCTTACACCCCAGCGGTATGAACATTGACTGCTCTAATTACAAATGGCCCTTGCTTATCCCTCTCTCTCCATCCTCTCCCCCTTTCAAGTTGTCCCACCAGTCTGACTGTCTCTGACTACATTCTATCTTTGTCCCGCCCCCTCCCCTGACATCAGCCTGAAGAAGGGTCTCGACCTGAAACGTCACCCATTCCTTCTCTCCAGAGATGCTGCCTGTCCCGCTGAGTTGCTCCAGCGTTTTGTGAAGGCACCTGCAGTATTTTGGGGAATTAAAACATTAAGGCGTAGGGAGGAACAGGCTGGTTTGCACCGAAGATAGACTCAAAATACAGCAATAACCCAGCGGGTTAGGCAGCATCTCTGGATAAAAGGAATAGGTGATGTTTTGGGTCGAGACCCTGCTTCAGACTGAGGCTTGGGTGAGGGGAAACTAGAGATATGAAAAGGTACAGAGCTGGCACCGATGATCATGGGTTTCCTCCGGGTGCTCCGTTTTCTCCCAAACACAAAAAATGTGCGGGTTTGTAGGTTAATCAGCCCTCTGTAAATTGCCCCTAGTGTGTGGGATGTGAAAGTGGGCTAACATAGAACTAGTGTACAGGTGATTGTTAGTCGGCATGGATTTGGTGGGCCGAAGGGCCTGCTTATGCGCTGTATCTTTTCATTAATGAAGGACAATGATCCATTCTATCTTTGTCCTGCCCCCTCCCCAACATCAGTCTGAAGAAGGGTCTAGACCCGAAACGTCACCCATTCCTTCTCTCCAGTGATGCTGCCTGTCCCGTGGAGTTACTTTGATTTAAACCAGCATCTGCAATTCCTTCTGACAGAATGGTCCATTGTTGGGTGATCAAAGCATCAGGGCGAAGGGAAGGAATTGGTGCTGAGTGTGCAGTTAGTGAGCGTTGTACTATCTCCCTGTTGCAGGTACAGCGGGCAGCTGCTTGAAGAGGGTGCGCTGGCGCAGGGTGTGGAGGAGGGAGCCAGCAGTCAGCATTTCACAGCCGCCTGTGCCTGGCTGGTCGCACAGCTGAATGAGGTCAGCCTGCTGGAGGAACGCCTCACTCCAACCACAGGTAGGAGTTGGGAAAACACACAGTCATGCGCGCGCAGTCATGCACACGCAGTCACGCACACAGTCATGCACTCAGTCACGCACACGCATGTACATACGTGCACGGACACACGCACTCACGCACACACACAGTCACGCACACAGTCACACACACGCTTGCACATACTTGCACGCACACACAGTCACACCCGGGCGCAGTCATGCACACACACGCACACTCGCACACAGTCACACATGCACACACACAGTCACGCACGCACAGTCACGCACACATGCACGTACTTGCACACACACTCGCACACACAGTCACGCACGTACACGCGCACACACACACACACACACACACACACCACACTCAATGTCCGCAACACCCTCAATGAACACAACACACTATACACATAACGTATACAAAACATACAGTAGTCAAGTTCTAAACATGCAAAGGACGTGGATAATACACGTACACAGACACAGCAAATGCTCAACATCGACACGGCATACAATGCACAGAGCTCTGCACAAACGCTCAACGCATGCACAATGCAAGCTGCAAGGATGTATGTAGTTTACACACAGACTCACACACTCACACACATATGGCAGTTGAGCAAACTGATGAAAGACCTCCGCTCAGACAACATTCCTCCCTTAACATAGACACAAAGACACTCATCGGGACAGGCAGCAGCTCTGGAGAGAAGGAATGGGTGACTTCAAGTAACTCTTGCTTTCCCTCTCTCTCCGTCCCGCCCCCACCCTAGTTCTCTGCCTAATTTCACAGTCACTCGCCTCGTTGTCACCTTCCCCCATCAGCCAACAATGAACCATTCTACATGTGCTTGATCATCGTCTGCTTTGATCTGTCTTTTTCACACCTCAGCCTTCCATATCTCTAGTCTCCCTCTCCTCTGACTCTCAGTCTGAAGAAAGGTCTCGACCCGAAACGTCACCCATTCATTCTCTCCACAGATGCTGCCTGCCCCGCTGAGTTACTCCAGCACTTTGTATCTTTGGTGTAAATCAGCATCTGCAGTTCCTTCCCACTCACATCAGTACCACTGGCCGATTAGATACCAATCCGGTCGGCACAGTGGCGCAGCTCAGAACCGCTGCCCCGCAGCGCTAGAGACTCGATCCCCGCCGTGGCTGCTGTCTGCGTGGAGTTTGCACGTTCTCCCTGTGACCACGTGGGCTACCTCCTGGTTCTCCGGTCTCCTCCCGCTCCACAAAGACGTGCGGGTTTGTAGGTTAATTGGCCCTCTGTGAATTTCCCTCCAGTGTGTAGGGATTGGATGTGAAAGTGGGATAACGTGGAACTAGTGTGAATGGGTGATCAATGGCTGGCATGGACTAGGCGGGCCGAAGGGCCTGTTTCCATGCTGTATCTTCCCATTAATGAAGGACAATTCCCAATGGCTCCCTGGATACCCCAATTCCTGCCCTTTGCTTCAGCAGGTTAGTACATGTACTCTGGAATTCCGATCCCCCTCCACCTCCTCTCCGACAAGAGTTTCTAAACTCCCACCTCCCTGACCAATCTTTGCCAACTATCTAGATTTTTATGTGCAGGAAGGAACTGCAGATCTTTGGTTTAAAGCAAAGATAGATACAAAAAGCTGGAGTAACTCAGCAGGACAGGCAGCACCTCTGGAGAGAAGGAATGGGTGACGTTTTGGGTCGAGAGCCTTCAGATTTTTATTTTCCGGCTATTTCCTGGCTACAAGGAACTGCAGATCAGTAAATCTGAAGAGAGAATCCGAACTGAAATATCACCTATCCATGTTTAGTTTAGAAATACAGCGTGGAAACAGGCCCTTCGGCCCATTGAGTCCACCTCGATCTGCGATCCCCGCACATTAACACTATCCCACACACACATTAGAGGCGGAAACCGGAGCACCCGGAGAAAACCCACGCAGGTCACGGGGAGAATGTACAAACTCCGTACAGACAGCACCCATGGTCAGGATCGAACCCAGGTCTCTGGCGCTGTGAGGCAGCAACTCTACCGCTGTGCCACCCATGTTCTCCACAGATGCTGCCTGACCCACTGTGTTACTCCAGCCCTTGGGCATAAACGAATACTGGGGGCAGCAGTTGGCATGTTACACAGGATGCTGGCACCAGCCTTGAAGTAACACTACTAATCCCATGTAGCAGCAGTTGGTCTGTTGCCTTGTACACCCAGGTTGTCCAGATGCTGCATAACTATAGTGACAGTCTGTGCCTCCACCATCTCTGGCAGACTGCTCCAACTTGCAATCACCCTCTTGGTTGCGACTTTAGAGATAATGTGCGGAAACAGGCCCTTCAGCAAACTGAGTCCGCGCCCAGCAGTGATCCCCGCACACTAGCACTATCCCACACACACTAGGGACAATTTACAATTCTACCGAAGCCAATTAACCGACAAACTTGTACGTCTGTGGAGTGTGGGAGGAAGCCCAGGGAGAACATGCAAACTCCGTACAGACAGAACCCATGGTCAAGATCGAACCCGAGTCTGTGGCGCAGTGAGGCAGCAGCTCTACCCGCTGCGACACCGCGCCGCCCTTTGTGTTGAGTAAGGTGCACAAAGTGCACAAGTGAACGCTCGGTCCCAGGCAGCTTCCTGGACTCATTGGTGGGCACAAAGAGCTGGAGTAACTCAGCAGGACCGGCAGCACCACTGGAGACAATAGACAATAGGAACCAGACTGATTCCTGGGATGTCAGGACTGTCTTATGAACAAAGACTGCATAGACTCGGTTTATACTCTCTAGAATTTAGGAGATTGAGAGGGGATCTTATAGAAACTTACAAAATTCTTAAGGGGTTGGACAGGCTAGATGCAGGAAGATTGTTCCCAATGTTGGGGAGGTCCAGGACAAGGGGTCACAGCTTAAGGATAAGGGGGAAATCCTTTAGGACCGAGATGAGAAGGACTTTTTTCACACAGAGAGTGGTGGGTCTCTGGAACTCTCTGCCACAGAGGGTAGTTGAGGCCAGTTCATTGGCTATATTTAAGAGGGAGTTAGATGTGGCCCTTGTGGCTAAGGGGATCAGAGGGTATGGAGAGAAGGCAGGTACGGGATACTGAGTTGGATGATCAGCCATGATCATATTGAATGGCGGTGCAGGCTCGAAGGGCCGAATGGCCTACTCCTGCACCTAATTTCTATGTTTCTAGGTGCAGGAGTAGGCCATTCGGCCCTACGAGCCAGCACTGCCATTCAATGTGATCATGGCTGATCATCCCCAATCAGTACCCCCCGTTCCTGCCTACTCCCCATATCCCCTGACTCCCCTATCTTTAAGAGCCCTATCTAGCTCTCTCTAGAAAGTATCCAGAGACCTTGCCTCCACCGCCCTCTGAGGCAGAGAATTCCACAGACTCGCAACCCTCTGTGTGAAAAAGTGTTTCCTCATCTCTGTTCTAAATGGCTTACCCCTTATTCTTAAACTGTGGCCCCTGGTTCTGGACTCGCCCAACATCGGGAACACGTTTCCCGCCTCTAGCGTGTCTAAACCCTTAATAATCTTATATGTTTCGCTAAGATCCCCTCTCATCCTTCTAAATTCCAGAGTATACAAGCCCAGTGGACCCATTCTTTCATCATATGGCAATCCCGCCATCCCGGGAATTAACCTTTTGCTGCACTCCCTCAATAGCGAGAGTGTCCATCCTCAAATTTGGAGACCAAAACTGCACACAATACTCCACGTGTGGTCTCACTAGGGTCCTGTACAACTGCAGAAGGACTCCTATACTCAACTCCTCTTGTTATGAAGGCCAACATGCCATTCGCTTTTTTCACTGCCTGCTGTACCTGCATGCTTACTTTCATAGACTGATGAACGAGGACCCCCAGATCCCGTTGTACTTCCCCATTTCGCAACTTGACACCATTCAGATAATAATCTGCCTTCCTGTTGTTGCCACCATAGTGGACGGCCTCACATTTATCCACAAGGAACGGGTGAGTGACTGATTGACGGGCTCTCCCTTGGTTCCACAGGTCCCGCGGACGCACAAAGCTTCCAGCTGGAGGTGAGTGGGCTGCTGAACGAGCTGCACTGCCCCTACCCCTCCCTCACCACTGGGGCCCCCACCACCAGGCTGAACGACAGTGGGCGCTGCCTCCAACTGCTCTGTAAGTGCTGCGCGGACACGCGTGGAACCGTGGCCGGCTTGCGCTCCCGCCGTTTACAACATTTATCAACGGTTTTGGTTTAGTTTAACACGGAAAATTGGAGGAACTCAGCGGGTCAGGCAGCATCTCTGGTGAGAAGGAATGGGTGACGTTTTGGGTTTGAGACCGTTCGTAATTCAGTTTAGAGATTTAGTGATTTAGACGAGGGAATTAAATGTAACATATCCAAGGTTGCGGATGACACAAAGCTGGGTGGCAGCGTGAGCTGCGATGAGGATGCTTTGAGGCTGCAGGATGACTTGGATAGGTTGGGTGAGTGGGCAGATGCAGTTTAATGTGGTAAATGTGAGGTTATCCACTTTGGTGGAAACCATATAAACCATATAACCATATAACAATTACAGCACGGAAACAGGCCATCTCGGCCCTTCAAGTCCGTGCCGAACAACGTTTTTCCATTAGTCCCACCTGCCTGCACTCATACCATAACCCTCCATACCCTTCTCATCCATATGCCTATCCAATTTATTGTTAAATGATACCAACGAACCTGCCACCACCACTTCCACTGGAAGCTCATTCCACACCGCTACCACTCTCTGAGTAAAGAAGTTCCCCCTCATGTTACCCCTAAACTTCTGTCCCTTAATTCTAAAGTCATGTCCTCGTGTTTGAATCTTCCCTATTCTCATAGGGAAAAGCTTGTCCACATCAACTCTGTCTATCCCTCTCGTCATTTTAAAGACATCTCTCAAGTCCCCCCTTAATCTTCTGCGCTCCAGAGAATAAAGACCTAACTTATTCAACCTATCTCTGTAACTTAGCTGTTGAAACCCAGGCAACATTCAAGTAAATCTCCTCTGTACCCTCTCTATTTTGTTGACATCCTTCCTATAATTGGGCGACCAAAATTGTACACCATACTCCAGATTTGGTCTCACCAATGCCTTCTACAATTTTAACATTACATCCCAGGTCCTATACACAATGCTCTGATTTATAAAGGCCAGCATACCAAAAGCTTTCTTTACCGCCCTATCTATATGAGATTCCACCTTCAAGGAACTATGCACAGTTATTCTCAGATCCCTCTGTTCAACTGTATTCTTCAATTCCCTACCATTTACCATGTAGGAAGATTATTATCTGAATAGTGATTAGGAAAAGGGAAGGTGCAACGAGACCTGGGTGTGCTTGTACATGAGTCACTGGAAGTAAGCATGCAGGTACAGCAGGTAGTGAAGAAAGCCTATGGCAGGTTGGGCTTCACTGCGAGAGGATGTGAGTTCAGGAGCAAGGAAGTCCAACTGCAGTTGTACAGGGCCCTAGTGAGACCACACCTGGAATATTATGTGCGGTTTTGATCTCCTAATTTGAGGAAGGGCATTATTGCTATTGAGGGAGACCAGGTTAGTTCCCGGGATGGCGGGACTGACATTTGATGAAAGAATGGATCAACTGGGCTTTTATTCACTGGAATTTAGAAGGATGAGAGGAGGTCTTATAGAAACATATAACATTCTTAAGGGATTGGACACCCTAGATGCAGGAAAAATGTTCCTGATTTTTGGGGAGTCCAGAACCAGGTGTCACAGTTTACGAATAAGGGGCAGGCCATTTAGGACTGAGATGAGGTAAAAAAAAATTCACCCAGAGAGTTGTGAATTTGTGGAATTCTCTGCCACAGAAGGCAGTGGAGGCCAATTCACTTGATGTTTTCAAGGGAGAGTTAGATTTAGCTCTTGGGCCTAAATGAATCATAGAAACATAGAAATTAGGTGCAGCATTCGGCCCTTCGAGCCTGCACCGCCATTCAATATGATCATGGCTGATCATCCAACTCAGTATCCCGTACCTGCCTTCTCTCCATACCCTCTGATCCCCTTAGCCACAAGGGTCACATCTAACTCCCTCTTAAATATAGCCAATGAACTGGCCTCAACTACCCTCTGTGGCAGAGAGTTCCAGAGACCCACCACTCTCTGTGTGAAAAAATTCCTTCTCATCTCGGTCCTAAAGGATTTCCCCCTTATCCTTAAGCTGTGACCCCTTGTCCTGGACCTCCCCAACATCGGGAACAATCTTCCTGCATCTAGCCTGTCCAACCCCTTAAGAATTTTGTAAGTTTCTATAAGATCCCCTCTCAATCTCCTAAATTCTAGAGAGTATAAACCGAGTCTATGCAGTCTTTGTTCATAAGACAGTCCTGACATCCCAGGAATCAGTCTGGTGAACCTCTGCACTCCCTCTATGGCAATAATGTCCTTCCTCAGATTTGGAGACCAGAACTGTACGCAATACTCCAGGTGTGGCCTCACCAAGACCCTATACAACTGAAGTAGAACCTCCCTGCTCCTATACTCAAATCCTTTTGCTATGAAAGCTAACATACCATTTGCTTTCTTCACTGCCTGCTGTACCTGCATGCCTACTTTCAATGACTGGTGTACCAGGTCGCGCTGCATCTCCCCTTTTCCTAATCGGCCTCCATTTAGATAATAGTCTGTTTTCCTATTTTTACCACCAAAGTGGATAACCTCACATTTATTCACATTATACTGCATCTGCCAAACATTTGCCCACTCACCCAGCCTATCCAAGTCACCTTGCAGTCTCCTAGCATCCTCCTCACAGCTAACACTGCCCCCCAGCTTAGTGTCATCCGCAAACTTGGAGATATTGCCTTCAATTCCCTCATCCAGATCATTTATGTATATTGTAAATAGCTGGGGTCCCAGCACTGAGCCTTGTGGTACCCCACTAGTCACTGCCTGCCATTGTGAAAACGACCCGTTTACTCCTACTCTTTGCTTCCTGTTTGCCAGCCAGTTCTCTATCCACATCAATACTGAACCCCCAATGCCGTATGCTTTAAGTTTATATACTAATCTCTTATGTGGGACCTTGTCGAAAGCCTTCTGGAAGTCCAGATACACCACATCCACTGGTTCTCCCCTATCCACGCTACTAGTTACATCCTCGAAAAATTCCACAAGATTCGTCAGACATGATTTATCTTTCGTAAATCCATGCTGACTTTGTCCAATGATTTCACCACTTTCCAAATGTGCTGCTATCCCATCTTTAATAACTGACTCTAGCAATTTCCCCACTACCGATGTTAGACTAACTGGTCTGTAATTCCCTGTTTTCTCTCTCCCCCCCCCCCTTCTTAAAAAGAGGGGTTACGTTTGCTACCCGCCAATCCTCAGGAACTACTCCAGAATCTAAAGAGTTTTGAAAGATTATCACTAATGCATCCACTATTTCCGGAGCTACTTCCTTAAGTACTTTGGGATGCAGCCTATCTGGCCCTGGGGATTTATCGGCCTTTAATCCATTCAATTTACCCAACACCACTACTCGACTAACCTGGATTTCACTCAAGTCCTCCTTTGACCGGCAGTCCCCTGTTATTTCCGGCAGATTATTTATGTCTTCCTTAGTGAAGACGGAACCAAAGTAGTTATTCAATTGGTCCGCCATATCCTTGTTCCCCATGATCAACTCACCTGTTTCTGACTGCAAGGGACCTACATTTGTTTTAACTAATCTCTTCCTCTTCACATATCTATAAAACTTTTGCTGCCAGTTTTCTTTCATAATCTATTTTTCCTTTCCTAATCAAGCCCTTTGTCCTTCTCTGCTGGTCTCTGAATTTCTCCCAGTCCTCTGGTATGCTGCTTTTTCTGGCTACTTTGTACGCATCATCCTTTGCTTTGATACTATCCCTGATTTCCCTTGTTATCCACGGATGCACTACCTTCCCTGATCTATTCTTTTGCCAAATTGGGATGAACAATTTTTGTAGTTCATCCATGCAGTCTTTAAATGTCTTCCATTGCGTACCCACCGTCAACCCTTTTAGAATTGATTGCCAGTCAATCTTGGCCAATTCACGTCTCATGCCCTCAAAGTTACCTTTCCTTAAGTTCAGAACCATTGTTTCTGAATTAACAATGTCACTCTCCATCGTAATGAAGAACTCGACCATATTATGGTCACTCTTGCCCAAGGGGGCACGCACAACAAGACTGCTAACTAACCCTTCCTCATTACTCAATACCCAGTCTAAAATAGCCTGCTCTCTCGTTGGTTCCTCTACATGTTGATTTAGATAACTATCCCGCATACTTTCCAAAAAATCCTCTTCCTCAGCGCCCCTGCCAATTTGATTCACCCAATCTATATGTAGATTGAAGTCACCCATCATAACTGTTTTGCCTTTGTCGCACGCATTTCTAATTTCCTGTTTGATACCATCCCCAACTCCAATACTACTGTTAGGTGGCCTGTACACAACTCCCACTAGCGTTTTCTGCCCCTAAGAGTTTCGCAGCTCTACCCATACCGATTCCACATGCTCCAAGCTAATGTCCTTCCTTTCCATTGCGTTAATCTCCTCTCTAACCAGCAACGCTACCCCACCTCCTTTTCCTTTCTCTCTATCCCTCCTGAATATTGAATACCCCTGGATGTTCAGCTCCCAGCCTTGGTCACCCTGGAGCCATGTCTCCGTGATCCCAACTATATCATACTCATTAATAGCTATCTGCACGTTCAACTCATCCACCTTATTACGAATACTCCTCGCATTGAGACACAAGGCCTTCAGGCTTGTTTTTACAACGCTCTTACCCCTTATACAATTTTGTTGAGAAGTGGCCCTTTTTGATTTTTGCCCTGGTTTTGTCTGCCTGCCACTTTTACTTTTCACCTTGCTCCCTATTGCTTCCACCCTCGTTTTACACCCACCTGCCTCTCTGCTCTTGTACCCATCCCCCTGCCACATTAGTTTAAATCCTCCCCGACAGCATTAGCAAACAATCAAGGGATATGGGGAAAAAGCAGGAATGGGGTACTGATTTTAGATGATCAGGCTATATATCTGGACTGCCCATTCCCTCCACAGATACCGCATGACCCGCTGAGTTCCTCCAGCACTTGGTTCTTTGCTCAAGATTCCAGCGTCTGCAGTTCCTTGGGACAGTGTAATCGGATCTGTTACTAGGTGACGGCAAGATCCATATGTTGGTCAGGGGCTGGAGCGATGCAGGAATTCCAGTTTAAGAAACAACTGCAGATGCTGGAAAAATCGAAGGTAAAAACTCAGCGGGTGAGGCAGCATCTATGGAGAGAAGGAATAGGTGACGTTTCGGGTCGAAGAAGGGTCTGACCCGAAATGTCGCTTGGAAATTTCTGTTTTGTTGTTTGAGTGAAGCCCATGACCTTCGAAGGTGAGGCACAGACACATAATTAAACCTACTCTGTGTCTGCTAACTTTATAGTCTAGTTTCGAGATACAGCGTGGAAACGGGCCCTTCGGCCCACCGAGTCCGCGCCAACCAGCGATCCCCGCACATTAACACTGTCCCACACCCGGTGGGGACAAATTATATTTATACCAAGCCAATTAACCTACAATCCTAGAGAGAGAAACCTACAGAGGAGATTTACTAGAATGTTGCCTGGGTTCCAGCAACTAAGTTACAGAGAAAGGTTGAACAAGTTAGGTCTTTATTCTTTGGAGCGCAGAAGGTTAAGGGGGGACTTGATTGAGGTCTTTAAAATGATGAAAGGGATAGACAGAGTTGACGTGGATAAGCTTTTCCCATTGAGGGTAGGGAAGATTCAAACAAGAGGGCATGACATGAGAATTAAGGGACAGAAGTTTAGGGGTAACATGAGGGGGAACTTTACTCAGAGAGTGGTGGCTGTGTGGAATGAGCTTCCAGCAGAAGTGGTGGAGGCAGGATCGATTTTAACATTTAAAAGTAAAGTGGATAGGTATATGGACGGGAAGGGAATGGAGGGGTATGGTCTGAGTGCAGGTAGATGGGACTAGGGGAAAATAAATGGTGGGCACGGACTGAAAGGGCCGAGAAGGCCTGTTTCCGTGCTGTAATTGTTATATGGTTAATAGAGTTTGGTTTAAGATGCTGGGGAAACTCAGCGGGTGAGGCAGCATCTATGGAGCGAAGGGGATGCTGCCTCACCCGCTGAGTTTCTCCAGCATTTTTGTCTACCATTGACTTTGGTTTAGTTTCTAGTTTGGAGTGTGGGAGGAAACTGAAGATCTCGGAGAAAACCCACAGGAGAACGTACAAACTCCGCACAGACAGCAGCCATAATCGGGATGGAACCCGGGTCTCTGGCGCTGAAAGTGCTGTAAGGCAGCAACTCTACCGCTGCGCCACCGTGCCGCCCCAAACACTTCCGTGGAAGATAGGAAAAGTTTAGAGGGAGGAACCAAAGTGCTGGAGTGACTCAGCGGGTCAGGCAGCATCTGTGGAGAACGTGGGTAGATGACGTTTCACATCGAGTTGCTGCCTCACAGCGCCAGAGACCCGGGTTTGTTCCTGACTACGGGTGCTGTCTGTACGGAGTTTGTACGTTCTCCACGTGACCTGCGTGGGTTTTCCCTGTGTGCTCTAGTTTCCTCCCGCACTCCAAAGATGTACAGGTTTGTAGGTTAATTGGCTTTCTTAAAAATTGTAAATTGTCCCGAGTGTGTGTCGGAGAGTGCTGGTGTAGTACTAATAGTACCTGACGACTCCAACTCCGCTGTATGCAGTTACCAAACACAGTTTTAAAAAACCTCCCACATATAATCCCCTTCAAAACACAATCCTCTCAAATGTATTTGTACAGGTGTTTTGGGTTGTGGTGAGAAGGCAGGAGAATGGGGTTGAGAGGGAGAGATCGATCAGACATGATTGAATGGCGGAGTAGACTTGATGGGCCGAATGGCCTAATTCTGCTCCTATCACCTATGAACCTGTAATTAACTCTACGGGCTTTGGTTTCTGACACTACATCACAGAACGTGGAGTATTGTGTGCAGTTTTGGTCCCCTAATTTGAGAAAGGTCATTCTTGCTATTGAGGGAGTGCAGCGTAGGTTTACAAGGTTAATTCCTGGGATGGCGGGACTGTCATATGCTGAGAGAACGGAGCAGCTGGGCTTGTACACTCTGGAGGGATGAGAGGGGATCTTAGCGAAACATATAGGATTATTAAGGGTTTGGACACGCTAGAGGCAGGAAACATGTTCCCGATGTTGGGGGAGTCCAGAACCAGGGGCCACAGTTTAAGAATAAGGGGTAAGCCATTTAGAACGGAGACGAGGAAACACTTTTTCTCACAGAGTTGTGAATCAGAGCCTTTTGTGATGTCCTCTGAGGGAGGGCTATATGTATGTATTTATGTATGTACTTAATCTATGGACCACTGTTGTATAACGTTAGCACCTCCACTAATGTGAAGTACTTGGTCAACGAGAGTTGTTTTTTAAATGTGCTATAGAAATAAAAGTGCCTCAGAGGGCGGTGGAGGCAGGTTCTCTGGATGCTTTCAAGAGAGAGCTAGAGAGGGCTCTTAAAGATAGCGGAGTCAGGGGATATGGGGACAAGGCAGGAATGGGGTACTAACCATATAACCATATAACAATTACAGCACGGAAACAGGCCTTCTCGGCCCTTCCAGTCCGTGCCAACCATTTATTTCCCCCTAGTCCCATCTACCTGCACTCAGACCATACCCCTCCATTCCCTTCCCGTCCATATACCTATCCACTTTACTTTTAAATGTTAAAATCGATCCTGCCTCCACCACTTCTGCTGGAAGATCATTCCACACAGCCACCACTCTCTGAGTAAAGAAGTTCCCCCTCATGTTACCCCTAAACTTCTGTCCCTTAATTCTCATGTCATGCCCTCTTGTTTGAATCTTCCCTACCCTCAATGGGAAAAGCTTATCCACGTCAACTCTGTCTATCCCTTTAATCATTTTAAAAACCTCAATCAAGTCCCCCCTTAACCTTCTGCGCTCCAAAGAATAAAGACCTACTGATTGGGGATGATCAGCCATGATCACATTGAATGGCAGTGCTGGCTCGAAGGGCCGAATGGCCTACTCCTGCACCGATTGTCTATTGTCTATAACATAGCACAAGAGCAGGTCCTTCAGCCCACAGTGCCTATACCAACCACAATGTTTAGTTCAGAAATACCGGGCGGAAACAGGCCCTTCGGCCCACCGAGTCTGTGTCCGATCCCCAAACACTTAATTAAGCCCGATTAATCTACAAACCTGTATGTCTTGGGGGTGTGGGATGAAACCGGAGCACCCGGAGAAAACCCTCGTGGTCATAGGGAGAGCGTGCAAACTCCGTACAGTCAGCACCCGTAGTCAGGATGGAAGCTGGGTCTCTGGCACTGTGAGGCAGCAACTGCGCTACCGTGTTGCGTGGGATGGGGGATGGGCATTGGGTGGTGTGTCTCTCGCGTGCTGATCCACTGCGCCTGTGCTTTCAGTGTTCCTGGGCTCGGAGCTCCAGGCTGCCAGACTCCTGCGGTCCAGGCAGCATCCGCAGGGACAGCACCGAGTGCCGGAGGATGCCGGCAGCAGTGACGGTGGGGCCCAAACCCTGGGGGAGCTGCAGGCACTGTGCCAGGCGGTGGGCATGGGCAAACCCGCGCCGGGCATCCCCACGGCTCAGCTCTTCACAGACCTGGAAGATAAAGTAAGCAGCACACAGGAGTCTGAGACACACAATGCTGGAGCAACTCAGCGGGACAGGTAACATGTTCAAGAAGGAACTGCAGATGCTGGAAAATCGAAGGTAGACAAAAATACTAGAGAAACTCAGCGGGTGTGGCAGCATCTATGGAGCGAAGGAAATGGGCGACGTTTCAGGCTGAAACCCTTCTTCAGACCGGTAACATCTCTGGAGAGAAGGCATGGGTGACGTTTCAGCCCGAAGAAGGGTCTCGACCCAAAACGCCACCCATTCCTTCTCCCCAGAGATGTTGCCTGTCCCGCTGAGTTACTCCAGCATTTGGTGTCTACGATTTAAACCAGTATCTGCAGTTCTTTCCGACACACAGTAGTTTTAGCTTTGTTTAGTTCACAGTTGCAGCACGGAAACAGGCCCTTCGGCCCACCGAGTCCACTCCGACCAGCGATCCCCGCACACTAACACGACCCTACACACACTAGCGACAATTTACATTGATAACAAGTCAATTAAACTCCAAACCTGCACGTCATTGGAGTGTGGGAGGAAACTGAAGATCTTGGAGAAAACCCACACGGTCACGGCGAGAACGTGCAAACTCCGTGCAGGCAGAGTCGGGGGAGGCAGAAGTGAGTGCAGTTGCTATTACTGACGGGAAGGTGTTTGGGAAGCTGAATGGTCCACAGGCAGATAGGACACGTCTGAAGATGGGTCTCGACCTAGTGAGACCACACCTGGAGTATTGTGTGCAGTTTTGGTCTCCCAATTTGAGGAAGGACATTCTTGCTATTGAGGGAGTGCAGCGTAGGTTCACAAGGGATGGAGGGACTGTCATACGCTGATAGAATGGAGCGGCTGGGCTTGTATACTCTGCAGTTTAGAAGGATGAGAGGGAATCTTATTGAAACATATAAGATTATTACGGATTTGGACACACTAGAAGCAGGAAACGTGTTCCCGATGTTGGGGGAGTCCAGAACCAGGGGCCACAGTTTAAGAATAAGGGGTAAGCCATTTAGAACTGAGATGAGGAACATTTTTTTCACCTAGAGAGTTGTGATTCTGGGGAATTCTCTGCCTCAGAAGGCGGTGGAGGCTGGTTTTCTGGATGCTTGCAAGAGAGAGCTAGATAGGGCTCTTAAAGATAGCGGAGTCAGGGGATATGGGGAGAAGGCAGGAACGGGGTACTGATTGGGGACGATCAGCCACGATCACATTGAGTGGCGGTGCTGGCTCGAAGGGCCGACTGGCCTAATCCTGCACCTATTGTCTATTGTCTTTAACGCGACATGTCACTCACCTTGTCTGCAGAGTTGCTGCCTGTCCCGCTGAGTGACGGCAGCGTTTAGTGGGTATCGTGGGTTGATCCATAGTGTATGGCTCTGTGACTGCACACACACACATGCACGCCACCTTGTACGCACAGTTTGCCTGCATGCGCTCTGAGGTTCGCGTTTAGCCTCCCCATCCCGCCTGCAAAGCCTAACCCGACCTTCTCTCCTGTGTGTGTTTCAGATCCGTGAAGCCATCGCGGGCTTGCCTGAGGGGACAGTGGGGGAACCTCTACTCAGCAAGAGTCTGGATCCTGCCCAATGGGTACGGGTGTAGTGCGGGGGAAGGAACCGCTTTACTCCGACAATAGACTCACAAAGCAGGCGTCACTCAGCGGGACAGGCAGCATCTCTGGAGAGAAGGGATGAGTGATGTCCCGGGCCTCGACCCGAAACGTCACCTATTCTTTCTCTCCGCAGATGCTGCCTGTCCCGCTGAGTGACGCCTGCTTTTTGTTTCCATCTTTGGTACAGATGCTTCGATCACAGCAAGGCGTAGCGTCCGCTGTTCTCCCAGACGTTTTTAGTTGAGAGACACAGGCCCTTCGGCCCACAATGTCCATGCTGGACGTGATGCCAAGCTACCCTAACCTCTGCCTGCAGTTTAGTTTAGAGATACAGCGCAGAAACAGGCCCTTCGGCCCACCGTGTCCGCTCCGACCAGCGATCCCCGCACACTAACACTATCCTACACACACTAGGGACAATTTACACACACACCAAGCCAATTAGCCTGCAAACCTGTACGTCTTTGGAGTGTAGGAGGGAAGATCTTGGAGACGACCCACTCGATCACGGGGCGAAGCTACAAACTCCGTACAGACAGCACCCGTAGTCGGGATCCAAATCTCTCCATTCCCCGCATATCCATGTGCCTATCTAAAACCTTCAAGCACCAAAATAGTACCTGCCCCATCCCACCCCTGGCAGCGTGTTCCAGGCACCCACAACTCTCTGTGTTTTTAAATAGAAACATGCCCCGCGCATCTCATTTAAACTTTGCCCTACTCGAGTCAGATATTTTAATCCTAGGAAAAAGGCTCTGATTGTCTACCCTATCTATGCCTCTCATCATTTTATAAACTGATGTCAGCTCTCTTCTTAACCTCTGGCGTTCCAGATAAAACAGTCCATGTCCGTGCAATCTCTTCTTGTGGATAACCCTCCCTAAACCAGGCATCATTCCTGTAAATCTCCTCCACACCCTCTCTAAAGCCTCCACACCCTTCCTGTAATGGGGTGACCAGAACTGCACACAATACTCCAAATACAGCCTGACCAAAGTCCTATAAAGATGCATCATGACTTAGAACTTAACACCCTGACCAATGATGGCAAGTAACGAACATGCATGTGTAGGAAGGAACTGCAGATGCTGGTTTGTACCGAAGATGGACCCAAAGTCCTGGAGTTAAGGGCCTGTCCCACTTTCACGACCTAATTCACAACCTTTTTTTACTCGTGGGCATTTTTCATTAGGCCCCGGCCTACTTGATGCCACGAGTGCCTACGACTAACATCACGGCCAACCTACGACCTCGTGACAACCATGCTGCGAGTATGAGTCAAGGGCAAACTCGGCAGAGGTTGTGAAAGTGGGACAGGCCTTTAACTCTGCTGGTCGGGCAGCAACTCTGGAGAAAAAGGATGGGCGACTTCTTGGGTCGGGATCTTTCTTCAGAGCAGCCATATTGGGCTAGTCCCATTCTCCAGCATTTTAGCCCCGAGCTTTCCAAACCTTTCCTCTGCATACATCTGCCCAAATGATGTTGAAAATTGTACCCACTTCCGAAGGTTAAAATCTGTATTTCGTTCCAGCAATGATTTTGTTTTGAGATCCAGTGCAGAAACAGGCCCTTCGGCCCACTGAGTCCGTACCAGCCAGCGATCCCTGTTCACCAGCATTATCCTACACACACTATGAATAATTTACAATTTTTTGTTACTGAAGCTCAATTAATCTACAAACCTGATGGAGTGTGGGAGGAAACCAGAGATTCTGGAGAAAACCCACGCAGGTCACAGAGAGGATGTACAGACTCCGTACAGACAGCACCCGAGTGGCATGGTGGGAGAGTTGCTACCTTTTCAACACCATAGACTGATCCTGACCACGGGTGCTGTCTGTACGGAGTTTGTACGTTCTCCCCGTGACCTGCGTGGGTTTTCTCCGGGTGCTCCGGTTTCCTCCCACACTCCAAAGACTAGGTTTGTAGGTTAATTGGCTAGGTATAAATGTAAATTGTCCCTATGTGTGTCGGATAATGTTAGTGATGTCTGAACGCAACCAAACTAAGCACCCATAGTCAATAGGCAATTGGTGCAGGAGTGGGCCATTCGGCCCTTCGAGACAGCACCACCATTCAATGTGATCATGGCAGATCATCCCCAATCAGTACCATGTGTAGTGTGGTCGGGACCGAACCGGGGCTCTCTGGCGCTGTGAGGCAGCAGCTCTACCGCTGCGCCACCCAAGTCGTGGCTGTGAATGCACGGGCAGAGAGGGCTAGTAGGACCGGGATTTGGGTGGCCGAATGGGAGTGGGGTGGAGCGGGCGGTTCTTCTTTAGGGCAGACAAACGGGGAGCTGGGTTATTCCCGCTAACACTCGGCATTCCCTGTCCCAGGAACATCTGGAGCTGATCCAGCAGGCCATGTGCGTGGAGTACGAGTGCCGCAGGCAGATGTTGATCAGCCGGCTGGACGTGACCGTGCAGTCCTTCCACTGGTCCGAGCGAGCACAGGTCAGTTCAAAGGTTCTTTATTAGACACATGCACCAGTTGGTGGAGTGAAGTGCGGATTGCCATTGCAGCACATAAAAAAAACGAGAAGACAACATAACAATAATAAAGAGATTATAACATAAAAAATATCCCCCACAATGGTTCCCATTATGAGGGAAGGCACAAAGTCCAGTCCACCCATAGTCGGGCCTATTGAGGCCTTCGCAATCGCCTTCACGGAGGCCCAATGTTCCAGGCCCTTCTCGCCGGGTGATGGGGCTCCGGAATCGGGAGAATCCTCTCAGCGGTTTGGGACACCTGGAACGGCCGCTTCCTCACCGGAGACCGCTGCTTCCGAAGCCGACAAGGCCGCGCTGGATGGAGCTCCATCTCGGCGAGAGGCGAGAGATCCCAGGCCAGTAACAGCAGCCGGAGAGAGATACGGATCCCTGACTGACCGCCAACTAGAACTGGGACCAGCGGTGGCCTCATCGTACTGGCGGAGAATTCCCCAGGCTGCTTGTCATGCACTTTAGATTGAATGAATGAAGACACAGTGACATTCTTTGCTTGCGCACACCAAGGTATGCAAATAGTGGCCACATAAAGGGCGCAGACAATGTTACAAAGTTTTTTTCCCCCCCCACCTCCCGGCAGCGGGAGATACAGCGCAGAAACAGCCCACCATGTCCACACCGACCAGCGATCCCCGCACACTAACGCTATCCTACACACATCAGTATTACATTTATATCAAGCCAATTAACCTACAAACATGCATGTCTTTGGAGGTGAAAAATGCTGGAGAATCTCAGCGGGTGAGGCAGCATCTATGGAGCGAAGGAAATGGGCAACGTGTCGGGTTGAAACCCTTTTTCAGACTGTCTTTGGAGTGTGGGAAGAAACCGGAGAGTGGCGGCCACGGTGGCGCAGCGGTAGAGTTGCTGCCTTACAGCAAATGTAGCGCCGGAGATTCAGGTTCGATCCCGACTACAGGTGCTGTCTGTACGTTCTCCCCGTGACCAAGTGGGTTTTCTCCGAGATCGGCGGTTACCTCTCACACTACAAAGACGTACAGGTTTGTAGGTTAATTGGCTTGGTGTAAATGTAAAAAAAAAAATGTCCCTAGTGTGTATAGGATAGTGTTAGTGTGCCAGGATAGTGTTAGGTCAGCACGGACTCGGTGGGCCGAAGGGCCTGTTTCCGTGCTGTATCTCTAAACTAAACAAAAATAAACAAAACAAAAACCCACGCGGTCACGGGAAGAACGTGCAAACTCCGTAGAGACAGCACCCGTAGTCAGGATCGAACCTGAGTCTCTGGCGTGTGAGGCAGCAACTCTACCGCTGCGCCACCGTGCCGCCCATACCATGTACCGAGGTGCAGTGAAATCCACTTTTCTATACATTCCAGTACGTATCACTGTATATTATCACCTGGATACACCTTAGAACAGCATCTCAGATACAGTACAAGTGTATATCAGTACTACACTGAGACAGTATATAGAGTCACCAGTTATATCTTATACCCAGGGTAGAGCAATTAATGACCAGAGGGCGTAGGTTTGTGAGAAGGAAAAGATTGAATAGGAACCCGAGTACTTTGTACGCAGAGGGCGTGGGTGAATGGAAGCAGCTGCCAGAGCAGTAGTTGGGGGAGGCATTAGAACAGCATTTAAAAGATATTTGGCCAGGTTGATGAATAGGGAAGGTTTTGAGGGGCATGGGCCAATTGCTGGCAGGTGGGACTAGTGTAGATGAGGCACCTTGGTCGGCAGGAAGGACCTATCCCCCTGCTGTATACGATATGATAGAACTTTATTTAGCCAAGGAGGGAAGTTGATCTGCCGACAGTCAGACACGCAAAATACACGGAACATGAAATTAAAGGATAAGGGGGAAATCCTTTAGGACCGCGATGAGAAGGACTTTTTTCACACAGCGAGTGGTGGGTGTCTGGAACTCTCTGCCACAGAGGTTGGGAGGAGTTGTGCAGTTTGATAGCCACAGGGAAGAAGGATCTCCTGTGGCGTTGTGTGCTGCATCTTGGTGGGACCAGTCTGTTGCTGAAGGTGCTCCTCAGGTTGGGTGTGGGCGTGTAGGTACATGGCCAGCTGTGCTTCACCTGACTGCAGCTCCTGGGCCAGTGTGTGTGTGTGTGTGGTGAGAATTTGGTTTCTGTTGCAGCATCGCGGGGCGGCCATGGGTGAGCTGTACGACCCCCTGAGAGGTTCGCTGTGCCGCACGGCGGGGGTGACCCTCGCCCACCTGCTGTCCGCCCGGGAGGACCTCTCCGTCATCACCAGGACCACTAGCCGGGGCGAGCGCGAGAGGACTGCTTGTGCCATCAACAAGGTGAGAAACCAGCCTTCAGTTTGGAGATCCAGCACGGAAACAGGCCCTTCGGCCCACCGAGTCCGCACCAACCAGCGATCCCCGCACTACCCTACACACACAATAGACAATAGGTGCAGGAGTAGGCCATTCAGCCCTTCGAGCCAGCACCACATTCAATGTGATCATGGCTGATCATCCCCAATCAGTACCCCGTTCCTGCCTTCTCCCCATATCCCCTGACCCCGCTATCTTTAAAAGCCATATCTAGCTCTCTCTTGAAAGTTTGGGATAATTTACAATTTACAATTACACCAAGGTAGATAGAGCTCCAAGGGCTAGTGGAATCAAGGGATATGGGGAGAAGGCAGGAACTGGGTACTGATTGGGGATGATCAGCCATGAACACGTTGAATGGCGGTGCTGGCTTGAAGGGCCAAATGGCCGCCTCCTGCACCTATTGTCTATTGAACAACATGGTGTTAAACTAATCTGCATCTACACGTGTCGGAAGGAGCTGGTTCACAACAAAGGTGTTGGTTCACAACAAAGAAATGCACAACACGCTGGAGTAACTCAGCGGGACAGGCAGCATCTCTGGAGAGAAGGAATGGGTGACGTTTCGGGTCGAGACAACTTCTTCAGACACGTGATCCATATCCATTCCCTACATATCCATGTGCCTATCTAAAAGCCGTTACAACAATGGTATTGGACTCCACCACCAACCCTGGCAGCACGTTCCAAACACCCACCACTACGTAAAAAAACTTGCCCCGCACATCTTTAAACTTTGCCCCCGTCATCTTAAAGCTACGTTTTCCAGTCTTTGACATTTCCACCTTGGGGGGGGAAAAAAGGTTCTGAATCCTACAGCCAACAGTGAACCATTTTACATTTCCTGTTTGAGAAGGAACTGCAGATGCCGGAAAACCGAAGGGAGACAAAAATGCTGGAGAAACTCAGTGGGTGAGGCAGCGAAGGAAATAGGCGATGTTTCAGGTCGAGACCCTTCTTCAGACTGATGTGAGGTTGGGGGTGGCGGGGCGGGAAGAAGAGAGGACGAGGTGGAGACAGTGGGCTGTGGGAGAGCTGGGAAGGGGAGGGGAAGGAGGGAGAAAGTAGGGACTACCTGAAATTGGAGAAGTCAATGTTCATACCACTGGGGGTGCAAACTGCCGAAGCGAAATACGAGGTGCTGCTCCTCCAATTTACGGTGGTCCTCACTCCGGCTATGGAGGAGGCCCAGGACAGAAAGTTCGGATTCGGAATGGGAGGGGGAGTTGAAGTGCTGAGTCACCGGGAGATCGGGCTGGTTACATTTACCCATCATCATGCGCTTTGATTTGTAGTTTTCACACCTCACCCTTCTCTACCTCTAGCCGCCCTCTCTCCTGACTCTCAATCTAAAGACTGACGTCGGGACCCTTCTTCAGACTGAGAGTCAGGGGAGAGGGAAACGAGAGATATAGACGGTGATGTGGAGAGATACAGAACAAATGAATGAAAGATGTGCAAAAAAGTATCGATGATAAAGGAAACAGGCTCTTGTTAGGTAACAAACTCGGGTTCTTGTTGGGACTGTGGATGCGGTGATTACACTGAGGTCTGGTGTTCTGAGTAATAGACAAAGCCATTAAATGTAACATCTCCAAGTTTGCGGATGACACAAAGCTGGGTGGCAGTGTGAGCTGCGAGGAGGATGCTATGAGGCTGCAGGGCGACTTGGATAGGTTGGGTGAGTGGGCAGATGCAGTATAATGTGGATAAATGTGAGGTTATCCACTTTGGTGGCAGGAACAAGAAGGCAGATTATTATCTGAATGGTGTCAGATTAGGAAAAGGGGAGGTGCAACGAGACCGGGGCGTCCTTGTACATCAGTAAGCATGCAGGTACAGCAGGCAGTGAAGACAGCTAATGGCATGTTGGCCTTCACAGCGAGAGGATATGTGTTTAGGAGCAAGGAGTTGTTACTACTACAGTCGTGCAGGGCCCTGGTGAGACCGCACCTTTGGTCTCCTAGTTTGCGGAAGGACATTCTGGCTATTGAGTGAGCGCAGCGTAGGTTCACAAGGTTAATTCCCGGGATGGCGGGACTGACGTATAATGAAAGAATGAGTCGACTGGGTTTATATTCAATGGAATTCAGGATGAGAGGGGATCTTCCAGAAACATATAAGATTATTAAGGGATTGAGACACGCTAGAGGCAGGAAACACGTCCCGATGTTGGGAGAGTCCAGAACCAGGAGTCACAGTTTAAGAATAAGGGGTCAGCGATTTAGGACTGCGATACGGAAAAACGTTTTCACCCAGAGAGTTGTGAATCTGTGGAATTCTCTGCCACAGAAGGCAGTGGAGGCCAATTCATAGAAAACATAGAAAAATAGGTGCAGGAGTAGGCCATTCGGCCCTTCAAGCCTGCACCGCCATTCAATGTGATCATGGCTGATCATCCAACTCCGTATCCTGTACCTGCCTTCTCTCCATCCCCCCTGATCCCTTTAGCCACAAGGGCCACATCTAACGCCCTCTTAAATATAGCCAATGAACTGGCCTCAACTACCCTCTGGACTACCAAACATTCACTGGATGTTTTCAAGAGAGTTGGATATGGCTCTTAGGGCTAACAGAATCAAGGTATATGGGGAGAAAGCAGGAACGGGGAACTGATTTTGGATGATCAGCCGTGATCATGTTGAATGGCGGTGCTGGCTCGAAGGGCTGAGCTATTCGCTATGTTTCTACGATTCTATTCCCGAGGGTCCCAATATCCTTCTGCTTCACTTCCCAGATCCTGATGGGCCCGGTGCCGGACCGCGGGGGGAGGCCGGGCGAGTTGGAGCGGCCGATGGCTACGTGGGAAGGCAGGAGAAGTGGGGGCGACCGGAGGAACGGGGGCGACCGGAGACAGGAGAAGCGGAGAGGAGGCAAGGGGCGCAAGCACTGACCCCCCCACCCCCGTAGAGGAGTGATGGGCTCCCTGCTGGCTCCGTGTGGGAAGACCGTGGATGATGCCAGTATTCCCGCCCGGAGCAGCGCACCTCCTCCCCGTCTGCTCCGTCTGCGGCGGGTGGGACCGCTGTAACTCCGCTGCTCCTTGCACTGAGATGACCCAGTGTGCAAGAAGGAACTGCAGGTGCCGCTTCACACCGAAGACAGACGCAACATGCTGGAGTAACTCAGCGGGACAGGCAGCATCTCTGGAGAAAAGGAATGGGTGACGTTTCGTGTCGAGACCCTTCTGCAGACTGTGAGTCAGGGGGAGAGGGGAACGAGAGATATATAGACAGTACTTAAGAGAAATGAATGAAAGATATGCAGAAAGCAATGGTAATCAGGGAAATGTGGAGCCCACAATGGTCCATTGTTGGCTGTGGGATAGGCGATAGCAAGTTATACAGACAGTGAAACTTAACAGGTCGACGGGACTCGACCCGAAACCTCACCCGTTCCTTCTCGCCAGTGACGCTGCCTGTCCCGCTGAGTTACTCCAGCTTGCTGTGTCTGTCTTCGAAGAGGGTAGATGGTGGGGCTGGTGGGAAATGCACGGAGCTGTGGCTGACGTGCCCCTCGAGTCCCAGCTCCCCTCCCCACCCCACCGGCCGTCTGATTGCACAGCATGGATCTATCAGGCTTCACGAAGCCCGCTTCACGGAGCCTCGCAATCAATAACTGCGGGCTGGATTGGCATTTTGTTCTTGTGTTGGGTGTGTGGGTCGGGGAGGGTGTTTGGTGGAAGGTGATATTTGTACCCATAAGGGGCAATTACTGGGTGTGTGTCTGTCTCTCTCGCGTCTCTCTCGCTCTCCCTCATCCTGTCTCTCTGTCTCTATCTTACTCTTTCTCCCTTCTCTTTGTGTTTCTCTGTCTGTCTGTCTGTCTGTCTGTCTGTCTGTCTGTCTGTCTGTCTGTCTGTCTGTCTGTCTGTCTGTCTGTCTGTCTGTCTGTCTGTCTGTCTGTCTGTCTCGCATCTCTCTATCACTCCCTCTGTCTGTCTCTCTCTCACTGTGTGTATCTCTGTCTTTCTCCATATCTCTCTGTCTGTCTCTGTGTCTCTCTCACTCTCTCTGTTTCTCTCACTCACTCTCTCTCTCTCTTGGGCCTGTCCCTCTTAGGCGATTTTTGAGGCAACCACAGGCGACTAAAAATTGCCAAGTGCGACACGCCCATCTCTCTGTCCCTCTCTGTCCCTCTCTGTCCCTCTCTGTCCCTCTCTGTCCCTCTCTGTCCCTCTCTGTCCCTCTCTGTCCCTCTCTGTCCCTCTCTGTCCCTCTCTGTCCCTCTCTGTCCCTCCCTCTCTCTGCCTCTCCCTCTCTCTGCCTCTCCCTCTCTCTGCCTCTCCCTCTCTCTGCCTCTCCCTCTCTCTGCCTCTCCCTCTCTCTGCCTCTCCCTCTCTCTGCCTCTCCCTCTCTCTGCCTCTCCCTCTCTCTGCCTCTCCCTCTCTCTGCCTCTCCCTCTCTCTGCCTCTCCCTCTCTCTGCCTCTCCCTCTCTCTGCCTCTCCCTCTCTCTGCCTCTCCCTCTCTCTGCCTCTCCCTCTCTCTGCCTCTCCCTCTCTCTGCCTCTCCCTCTCTCTGCCTCTCCCTCTCTCTGCCTCTCCCTCTCTCTGCCTCTCCCTCTCTCTGCCTCTCCCTCTCTCTGCCTCTCCCTCTCTCTGCCTCTCCCTCTCTCTGCCTCTCCCTCTCTCTGCCTCTCCCTCTCTCTGCCTCTCCCTCTCTCTGCCTCTCCCTCTCTCTGCCTCTCCCTCTCTCTGCCTCTCCCTCTCTCTCTGCCTCTCCCTCTCTCTCTGCCTCTCCCTCTCTCTCTGCCTCTCCCTCTCTCTCTGCCTCTCTCCGTCTCTCTGCCTCTCTCCGTCTCTCCCTGCCTCTCTCCGTCTCTCCCTGCCTCTCTCCGTCTCTCCCTGCCTCTCTCCGTCTCTCCCTGCCTCTCTCCGTCTCTCCCTGCCTCTCTCCGTCTCTCCCTGCCTCTCTCCGTCTCTCCCTGCCTCTCTCCGTCTCTCCCTGCCTCTCTCCGTCTCTCCCTGCCTCTCTCCGTCTCTCCCTGCCTCTCTCCGTCTCTCCCTGCCTCTCTCCGTCTCTCCCTGCCTCTCTCCGTCTCTCCCTGCCTCTCCCCGTCTCTCCCTGCCTCTCCCCGTCTCTCCCTGCCTCTCCCCGTCTCTCCCTGCCTCTCCCCGTCTCTCCCTGCCTCTCCCCGTCTCTCCCTGCCTCTCCCCGTCTCTCCCTGCCTCTCCCCGTCTCTCCCTGCCTCTCCCCGTCTCTCCCTGCCTCTCCCCGTCTCTCCCTGCCTCTCCCCGTCTCTCCCTGCCTCTCCCCGTCTCTCCCTGCCTCTCCCCGTCTCTCCCCGCCTCTCCCCGTCTCTCCCCGCCTCTCCCCGTCTCTCCCCGTCTCTCCCTGCCTCTCCCCGTCTCTCCCCGTCTCTCCCTGCCTCTCCCCGTCTCTCCCTGCCTCTCCCCGTCTCTCCCTGCCTCTCCCCGTCTCTCCCTGCCTCTCCCCGTCTCTCCCTGCCTCTCCCCGTCTCTCCCTGCCTCTCCCCGTCTCTCCCTGCCTCTCCCCGTCTCTCCCTGCCTCTCCCCGTCTCTCCCTGCCTCTCCCCGTCTCTCCCTGCCTCTCCCCGTCTCTCCCTGCCTCTCTCCGTCTCTCCCTGCCTCTCTCCGTCTCTCCCTGCCTCTCTCCGTCTCTCCCTGCCTCTCTCCGTCTCTCCCTGCCTCTCTCCGTCTCTCCCTGCCTCTCTCCGTCTCTCCCTGCCTCTCTCCGTCTCTCCCTGCCTCTCTCCGTCTCTCCCTGCCTCTCTCCGTCTCTCCCTGCCTCTCTCCGTCTCTCCCTGCCTCTCTCCGTCTCTCCCTGCCTCTCTCCGTCTCTCCCCGCCTCTCTCCGTCTCTCCCCGCCTCTCTCCGTCTCTCCCCGTCTCCCCCCGTCTCTCCCCGTCTCCCCTCCGTCTCTCCCCGTCTCCCCTCCGTCTCTCCCCGTCTCTCCCCTCCGTCTCTCCCCGTCTCTCTCCGTCTCTCTCCGTCTCTCCCCGTCTCTCCCCGTCTCTATCCGTCTCTCTCCGTCTCTATCCGTCTCTCCCCGTCTCTCCCCGTCTCTCCCCGTCTCTCCCCGTCTCTCCCCGTCTCTATCCGTCTCTCCCTGTCTCCCTCTCTGTGTCCCTCCACTAATCCTGGACAGTGTCATCGCTGTGTTACGTTCTCCCTCGATGTCCACATCTGGTGTTATGGTTTCTACACTGGAACCTCGATAAGGAGGGAACAGTTTGCAAAGTTTCTATATGTAAATGACAATTAATTATATGATTTTTTTGGGGGGTGAATATTTGCTGGGACTCAGGGCTGTGAGCACAAACACATTTTTTTTATTTTTAAATAAAATTAAAATAACGTTCCCTGGTTCTGGATGGAGATTTCTTTTGGAGAGGAGATTCCAGACTTTATATCTGAGGTTTGCAAGAATTATCAGTGGTGTAAGCAGACAATGTAGCTGTGTCTCTCCCTGCCTCCCTCCCCCCCTCCCTCCCTCCCCCCCCTCCCTCCCTCCCCCCCTCCCTCCCTCCCTCCCTCCCTCCCTCTCTCCCTCTCTCCCTCTCTCCCTCTCTCCCTCCCTGCCTCTGGTGTCTCTCTCTCTGTATCTGTGTGTGTGTCTCTCTCTGTCTCTTTCTGTGTCTCTTTCACTGTGTTTCTCTTTGTGACAAGAGTGGGGCGCAACACCGGCTACAGAGCCGAATCCTCACAAACCTGCAGGTCCTTGGAGTGCGGGAGGAAACCCGGAGCACCCAGAGAAAACCCACGCAGTCACAGGCAGAACGTACAAACTCCGTACAGACAGCACCCGTAGTTAGGATGGAACCCGGGTCTCCGGCCCTGTGAGGCAGAAACTCTACCGCTGCGCCATTTATCCTGGCTATTTGCACTCTGGAGGGTTTCAACCCAAAACATTGACAATTATCCCCCCCCCCCCCCACCCCCGAGTCCTTCCAGCAAGCGTCTTTGCTGCTACACAATAAAAAGTGAGCTTTATTTAGCAATATATCTACAACAAACAGCCGCAGCTGGTTCCAGCACTCTTGTACGCCTGAAGAAGTAAGTACAAGTCCTCGTGTATTGGGAGCGGCCGGGAGCGTTGAACGCTGGCGTTGGTGAGGAGGACACGGCCTCCTGGCTTCTGATCCTCCCTCCTCGTCACTTCCAGCCCTCCGTGTTGGCAATGGGTGAAGTGAGACAAATAACCGTGTCCCATTTGGAGAACTGCAGACGCTGGGTTCCATCGGAGGTAGACACAAAACGCTGGAGTAACTCAGCGGGACAGGCGGCATCTCTGGGGAGAAGGAATGGGCGACGTTTCGGGTCGAGACCCTTCTTCAGACTGAAGGTCAGGGGAGAGGGAGACGGGAGTAGGCCATTCGGCCCTTCGAGCCTGCCCCACAATTCAATATGATTGTGGCTGATCATCCAAAATCAGTGCTTTCTCCCCATATCCCTTGATTCCATTAGCCCTTGGAGCTAAATCTTGATTACATCTCGAATCCTGCTCCTTCATCATTTCCACAGATCAGCCTGAACAGAACAGTACAGGAACAGGCCCTTCGGCCCACAATGTCTGTGCTGAACATGATGCCAAGAAGAATCAGCCTCCTCTGCCTGCATGTGATCCGTATCCCTCCACTCCCTGCATATCCATGTGCCAGTCTAAAAGCCTCTTAAACCCCACTATCGTATCTGCCTCCACCACCGCCCCTGGCAGCGTGTTCCAGGCACCCACCCCCCTCTGTGTAAAAAAGCTTGCCCTGCACATCTCCTTTAAACCTTCCCCCTCTCTTTGCCTGAGTGACACATATCCTTCATCCCCCAACCTTTGTGTCATAGTCACAGAGTGATACAGTGTGGAAACAGGCCCTTCAGCCCAACTTGCCAACAATGTCCCAGCTACACTAGTCCCACCTGCCTGCATTTGGTCCATATCCCTCTAAACCCGTCCTATCCATGTACCTGTCTAACTTTATTAAACATTGGGATAGTCCCAGCCTCAACTACCTCCTCTGGCAGCTCGTTTCGTACTCCCACCACCCTTTGTGTGAAGAAAATACCCCTCAGGTTCCTATTAAATCTTTTCCCCTTCACCTTAAACCTGTGTCCTCTGGTCCTCGATTCCCCCACTCTGGGCAAGAGACTCTGTGCATCTACCCGATCTATTCCTCTCATGATTTTATACACCTCTATAAGATCAGCCCTCATCCTCCTGCGCTCCAGGGAATAGAGACCCAGCCTGCTCAACCTCTCCCTGTAGCTCAGGCCTTCTTGTCCTGGCAACATCCTCGTAAATCTTCTCAGTAGCCTTTCCAAGCTGGTAGAGGATTTGGGCGGGGGTGGGGTGTGTGTGTGTATAGGGACTGGCAAGGTTGAGTTCATCCTGCAATCGAGCTGGCGTGAGTCGGGCACAGCTTTGTGGGCTGAGCTGGCAGAGTTGGGCACAGTCTTGTGTGGGTTGAGCTGGCAGAGTTGGGCACAGTCTTGTGTGCGCAACTGGCAGAGTTGGGCACAGTCTTGTGTGGGTTGAGCTGGCAGAGTTGGGCACAGTCTTGTGTGGGCAACTGGCAGAGTTGGGCACAGTCTTGTGTGGGCAACTGGCAGAGTTGGGCACAGTCTTGTGTGGGCAGCTGACAATGTTGGGCACAGCCTCGTGGAAGGAGCTGGCGTGAGTTCCACCATCTCCGGCCAGTGGAGTTGAACGGACGCAGGTGGTCCCCATCGGACGATGCTCGTGAGGGGGGGGGGGGGGGGGACACGTAGGGAAGCCACTGGCAAGGAAGCGAGGGCGCGTATGCGGGTGGGGTGGCCGGAGGGGGAACACTGCCTGGGTTTTCCGTGCCACACTCTCCCCGCTCAGATGTTGGAGTCCTGCTGCACGTGCATGTTGTCCATCTGCTCCAGGATCAGCGTGACGGCCGGGGGTCCCAGGGTCTCCGGCCCCCCCTCCAGCCGCTCCAGCCGCCCCCGCAGGTCCACGAGCTGCCGCTGCAGCCTGGCGTTCTCCACCTCCAGCACGGACTTCGCCCGCTGCAGATCCGCGTTCTCCATCGCCAGCTGGCTCCCTCGCTGCGGCCATGAGGGGGGGGAAACGAAAGGGGGTTAAAGTGAGGTGGGATGGGCGGTACATTACCAGCCAACAACTCCTCCTGGACCACCCATATCCAAGCAACAGCCACGAAAGCGCACCAACGCCCACCTTAGACGTGTAGGGGATTCAGCAAGCCCCACCCCGCGCCCCCCACACACAACTCTCACCAACTCCTACAGATGCAACGCAGAGAGCGTTTCATC
This sequence comes from Raja brachyura, assembly GCA_963514005.1. The sequence goes on along the minus strand of OY740819.1, from coordinate 13,327,459 downwards.
GCGATGCATCGCAGCATGGTTCGGGAACAGCTCTGTCCAAGATCGCAATAAATTGCAGCGAATTGTGGACGCAGCCCAGACCATCACGCAAACCAACCTCCCTTCCATTGACTCCATCTACACCTCACGCTGCCCCGGCAAGGCCGGCAGCATCATCAAGGACCAGTCTCACCCCGGCCACTCCCTCTTCTCCCCTCTCCCATCGGGCAAGAGGTACAGAAGTGTGAAAACGCACACCTCCAGATTCAGGGACAGTTTCTTCCCAGCTGTTATCATGCAACTGCACCATCCTACCACAACCAGAGAGCGGTCCTGAACTACTATCTACCTCATTGGTGACCCTCGGACTATCCTTGATCGGACTTTGCTGGCTTTACCTTGCACTAAACGTTATTCCCTTATCCTGTATCTGTACACTGTGGACGGCTCGATTGTGAATTGTCGGGTGGGGTGGGAGGTCCATTACAAGAGATAGGCACAAAATGCTGGATAAATCAGCAGGTCAGGCAGCATCTCTGGAGAACATTGGGTAGGTGACGATTTGGGTTGAGACCCTTGAAGAAGGGTCGCATATGGCACCAATGTTTTTTCTCCACAGATGCCACCCGACCCTCTGTGTTTCTCCGGCACTTTGTGTTTATCTCATCAACCAGCAAGTGCAGTCTGGTTGTTATGGAGATCAACAAAGATGGAGATATGAGGATCTGTTTCCACTAGTGGGAGAGTCTACGACTAGAGGTCACAGCCTCAGAATTAAAGGATGTTCTTTTAGGAAGGAGATGAGGAGAAATTTCTTTAGTCAGAGGGTGGTGAATCTGTGGAATTCTTTGCCACAGACGGCTGTGGAGGCCAAGTCAGTGGATATTTTTAAGGGAGAGATAGATAGATTCTTGATTAGTGCGGGTGTCAGGGGTTATGGGGAGAAGGCAGGAGAGTGGGGCTAGGAGGGAAAGATAGATCAGCCATGATTGAATGGCGGAGTAGACTTGATGGGCCAAATGGCCTAATGCTGCTCCTATAACATGGCCTTATGACCTATGACCTGCAGATGCTGGAATCTAGAACCAAACACCTTTCCCTTCCACCCTACTCCCCCCCCCCCCCACCCAGTTCCAACCCCCTCCCGACATCACCCTCCCTCAAACCCCTCCTCCCTTCACCGCTACTCCCTTCAACCAGACTCTTTCACCATGCACCCTTGCACTCGCCCACCATCCCAAATCCGCCCTCTCTCTTCCTCTACCCCACGTTCTCCCCCGAACCATCTCCCTCCATCCCCGTCCCCACTGGCTTAGAAACATAGAAAAATAGGTGCAGGAGTAGGCCATTCGGCCCTTCGAGCCTGCACCGCCATTCAATGTGATCATGGCTGATCATCCAACTATAGAAACATAGACACCCCCTCCCTTTACCCCCCCACTTCCCTTCCACCCCCCACCCCCTCCATTACACGTCCCCGCTCCTCCCTCCCCTTCCCCCTTCCTCCTTGTCCCCCTCCCCCCTCCCCCCTTGTCCCCCTCCCCCCCTCCCTCCTTGCCCCCTCCCCCGCCCCCCCACCTCACCTGTTCAGCCAGGTGCAGCCTGTGTGCCCACTGCTCTACGTCCGTGCTGCTGCTGTGGGTTGGTAACGGGGCGGTGGGCGCGGGCCCCGGGGTCTCGGCCGTCTCGCCGGCGGCGGGGCCGCGGTCCGGCGGCTCCGGCAGGGGGGGCTCGGTCTGGGTGGAGCGGTGGGCCAGGGCGGCGGTCGGGCGGTCGGGCTGCGCCGAGTGGTGGTCGCGGCCGTTGTGCCCAAGCTCAGCGGCGTCCACCTGAGGGTAGGTGAAGATGTCGGGGTTGCTGCCTGCGGGGGGCGACAGAGAGCACAGTCACACCAAGAGCTTTCCACTGTACCTCGCTGCATGTGACAATATACTACACATATATAGCTGAGCACGGCACGGTGGCGCAGCGGTAGAGTTGCTGCCTTCGTTCCCAACCCCATCGATACTTGGGATGGGTTGGGGAGCGTACAACAAATTAGAGGAACAGCTCCTCATATTGCGCTTGAGCAGCTTTCAACCCAGTGGTATGATTCAAGATTTCTCTAACTCTAGAAAACATAGAAAAAACATAGAAAAATAGGTGCAGGAGTAGGACATTCAGCCCTTCGAGCCAGCACTGCCATTCACTATGATCATGGCTGATCATCCAAAATCAGTACCCCGTTCCTGCTTTTTCCCCATATCCCTTGATTCCTTTAGCCTAAATCTAACTTTTCGTGAACTTCAAGTACGCCCCTCCCCCCCCAACAACCTAACACCTCTCTGCCTGTACTACGGTGGTGGGTTTTGTTTTGAATCATTTTAATATTGTACATATCGAAAAAATTACTTTTGGTTAAAAAAAAAGTGATGAATTAGGGAACATTGCGTGTATTTTTACATATGTTCTCCTCTTCATCAGTGCGGCCAAGCGCAGGCTGGGCGATCGTTTCGCCGAACACCTCCGCTCAGTCCGCCTTCACCTACCCGATCTCCCGCTTGCCAAACACTTCAACTCCCCCTCCCATTCCCAATCTGACCTTTCTGTCCTGGGCCTCCTCCATTGTCAGAGTGAGGCCCAGCGCAAATTGGAGGAACAGCACCTCATATTTCGCTTGGGCAGCTTACACCCCAGCGGTGTGAACATTGACTTCTCAAACTGACTTTTCTAACTTCAAGTTACCCCACCTGCACCTCTCTCCCTGTGCCCCATCTGAACAGACCCCCATTTCTCCAACTATCCCACCCTCCTTTCACCTCCTCCCCCTTCCCTTCCACCCCCATCCTCTCCTCTGGCTTCACATCTTGCTCCGCCTCTTTTTACATCTCCTTCCCTTTTCATATCCGGCCTTTCAACCCCTCCCCCCCTCTCTCCTTCACCTGCATCCGTCTCTGGACGGGTCCCGACCCGGAATGCCACCAATCCACGTTCTCCAGTGATCGACTCAAACTGCTGGAGTAACTCAGCGGGACAGGCAGCATCTCTGGAGGGAAGGAATGGGTGACGTTTTGGGTCGAGGCCCTTCTTCAGAGTCGGGGGAGAAGGAAACTCTTCCTTCAGAGAGATCTAGACGGTGATGTCAGGAGATGTAGGACAAATGGATGAAAGATGTGCAGAAAAGTAACGATGATAAAGGAAGCAGGCTGTTGTTGGCTGTGAGCTAGGTGAAAATTAGTTACAGACAATGAGACGCAACAAGACACCAGTGAAACTAGTAAAATGACTCGGGTGGGGGAGGGACTTGAAGGGTTACTTGAAGTTAGAGAAATCAATGTTCATACTCCCCCTCCCATTCCGTATCCGACCTCTCGGTCCTGGGCCTCCTCCACGGCCAGAGTGAGCAACACCGCAAGTTGGAGGAACAGCACCTCATATTCCGCTTGGGGAGTCTGCATCCTCTGGGCTTAAACATTGAATTTTCTCAATTCTGTTAACCCAGACTACCTCCTCCCCCTCCCCACCTCTCCCTCAGCCCTCGGGCCCTGGCATTCCTTCTCCATCTTCCCCCCCACCCAAGTCGCACTAGCTTCTCATTTTCACACCACAAACAGCTTACAATGGCCTGTTTCCTTTATCATCAATACTTTTTTGCATATCTTTCATTCATTGTTCTTTATCTCTCCACATCACTGTCTATATCTCTCGTTTCCCTGATCCCTGACCAGTCTGAAGAAGGGTCTTGACCCGAAACGTCGCCTATCTCCTTCACTCCTTAGATGCTGCTGCACCCGCTGAGTTTCTCCAGCTTTTTGTGTAACCCTCAATGTTCATACTGCTGGGTTGTACGACCCAGAGATGCTGCCTGACCCGCTGAGTTACTCCAGCACTGTGGAGGAGCGGCACTGTAAGTCTCAGCCCAGCAGAGGGCAATGGAGGCCACAGTCTGCCCTGAAGGAGGGAGCTTCAAGCCATCCTGAATCGACCCACCTCACTAAACCCACTGGGCAGGAAGGAACTGCAAATGCTGGTTGAAGCCAAATATAGACACAAAAAGCTGCAGCAACTCAACGGGACAAGCAGCATCTCTGGAGAACAGGAATTGGGTTGAGAAGAAGGGTTTCGACCTGAAACGTCACCCATTCCTTCCCTCCAGAAATGCTGCCTGACCCGCTGAGTTACTCCAGCTTTTTGTGTCTATCTTCCACCTAACCCACTGGTGGATGGACTGGGACCATGTTCATAAGTGATAGGAGTAGAATTAGGCCCTTCGGCCCATCAAGTCTACTCCGCCATTCAATCATGGCCGATCTATCTCTCCCTCCTAACCCCATTCTCCTGCCTTCTCCGCATAACCCCTGACACCCGTACTAATCAGGAAGTTTACAACACAAATCCAGAGGCAGCCAACATTACAGCAGGAATACAACGACTGCAAATAAATTCCCCAAAGACGTACAGGTTTGTAGGTCAATTGACTTGGTATAAATGTAAATTGTCCCTAGTGTGTGTAGGGTAGTGTTAGTGTGCAGGGATCACTGGTCGGCACGGACTCGGTGGGCCGAAGGGCCTGTTTCTGCGCTGTATTTCTAAACTAAACTATCCAAAGACAAAAGCATGTGAGGGTTGTGGAGGGTTCTCAGCTTGAAGCATGGACCCCCAGATCTCCCCTTTCCCAACTTGACGCCATTTAGATAGTAATCTGCCTTCCTGTTCTTGATACCAAAGTGGATAACCTCACATTTATCCGCATTAAACTGCATCTGCCATGCATCTGCCCACTCCCCCAACCTGTCCAAGTCACCCTGCATTCTCATAGCATCCTCCTCACAGTTCACACTGCCACCCAGCTTTGTGTATTCTGCAAATGTGTTAATGTTACTTTGAATCCCTTCATCTAAATCATTGATGTATATCGTAAATAGCTGCGGTCCCAGCACCGAGCCTTGCGGTACCCCACTAGTCACTGCCTGCCATTCTGAAAGGGACTCTTTGTTCCTGTCTGTCAACCAATTTTCTATCCATTTTAGCACTGTGTGCCCTAATTTTGCCCACTAATCTCCTGTGTGGGACCTTATCGAATGCTTTCTGAAAGTCCAGGTAGACTACATCCACTGGCTCTCCCTTGTCGATTTTCCTAGTTGCATCCTCAAAGAATTCCCGAAGATTAGTCAAGCATGATTTCCCCTTCGTAAATCCATGCTGACTCGGACCGATCCTGTTACTGCTATCCAAATGTGCGGCTATCTCATCTTTTATAATTGACTCCAGCAACTTCCCCACCACCGATGTCAGGCTAACTGGTCTATAATTCCCTGTTTTCTCTCTCCCGCCTTTCTTAAAAAGTGGGATAACATTAGCTACCCTCCAATCCACAGGAACTGATCCCGAATCTATAGAACATTGGAAAATTATCACCAATGCATCCATGATTTCTAGAGCCACTTCCTTAAGTACCCTGGGATGCAGACCATCAGGCCCCATTCCTGCCTTCTCCCCATATCTCCTGACTCTGCTATCTTTATGAGCCCTATCTAACTCTCTCTTGAAAGTATCCAGTGAACCGGCCTCTGAGGCAGAGAATTTCACAAACTCACAACTCTCTGTGAGAAAGTGTTTCCTCGTCTCCGTTCTAAATGGCTTACCCCTTATTAACCATATAACCATATAACAATTACAGCACGGAAACAGGCCATCTCGGCCCTTCAAGTCCGTGCCGAACAACTTTTTTCTCTTAGTCCCACCTGCCTGCACTCATACCATAACCCTCCATACCCTTCTCATCCATATGCCTATCCAATTTATTTGTAAATGATACCAACGAACCTGCCGCCACCACTTCCACTGGAAGCTCATTCCACACCGCTACCACTCTCTGAGTAAAGAAGTTCCCCCTCATGTTACCCCTAAACCTCTGTCCCTTAATTCTAAAGTCATGTCCTCTTGTTTGAATCTTCCCTATTCTCAAAGGGAAAAGCTTGTCCACATTAACTCTGTCTATCCCTCTCGTCATTTTAAAGACCTCTATCAAGTCACCCCTTAACCTTCTGCGCTCCAGAGAATAAAGACCTAACTTATTCAACCTATCTCTGTAACTTAGCTGTTGAAACCCAGGCAGCATTCTAGTAAATCTCCTCTGTACCCTCTCTATTTTGTTGACATCCTTCCTATAATTGGGCGACCAAAATTGTACACCATACTCCAGATTTGGTCTCACCAACGTCTTGTACAATTTTAACATTACATCCCAGCTTCTATACTCAATGCTCTGATTTATAAAGGCTAGCATACCAAAAGCTTTCTTTACCACCCTATCTATATGAGATTCTACCTTCAAGGAACTATGCACGGTTATTCCCAGATCCCTCTGTTCAACTGTATTCTTCAATTCCCTACCGTTTACCATGTACGTCCTATTTTGATTTGTCCTGCCAAGGTGTAGCACCTCACATTTATCAGCATTAAACTCCATCTGCCATCTTTCAGCCCATTTTTCCAACTGGCCTAAATCACTCTGTAGACTTTGGAAATCCTCTTCATTATCCACAACACCCCCTATCTTGGTATCATCTGCATACTTACTAATCCAATTTACCACCCCTTCATCCAGATCATTGATGTACATGACAAACAACAAAGGACCCAACACAGATCCCTGAGGCACCCCACTAGTCACCTGCCTCCAACCCGACAAACAGCCATCCACCATTACCCTCTGGCTTCTCCCATTCAGCCACTGTTGAATCCATCTTGCTATTCCTGCATTTATACCCAACAGTTGAACCTTCTTAACCAACCTTCCATGAGGAACCTTGTCAAAGGCCTTACTGAAGTCCATATAGACAACATCCACTGCTTTACCCTCGTCAATTTCCCTAGTAACCTCTTCAAAAAATTCAAGAAGATTAGTCAAACATGACCTTCCAGGCATAAATCCATGTTGACTGTTCCTAATTAGACCCTCTTTATCCAGATACTTATATATATTATCTCTAAGTATCTTTTCCATTAATTTGCCCACCACTGAAGTCAAACTAACCGGTCTATAATTGCTAGGTTTACTTTTAGAACCCTTTTTAAACAATGGAACAACATGCGCAGTACGCCAATCCTCGGGGACTATTCCCGTTTCTAATGACATTTGAAATATTTCTGTCATAGCCCCGGCTATTTCTACACTAACTTCCCTCAATGTCCTAGGGAATATCCTGTCAGGACCTGGAGACTTATCCACTTTTATATTTTTCAAAAGTGCCAGTACTTCTTTTACTTTGAAACTCATAGTATCCATAGCTACTCTACTAGTTTCCCTTACCTTACTTATTCTGGAACTGTGGCCTCATAGAGGGATATGGGCCAATGTGGGCAGGTGGGACTAGTGTAGATGGGGCATGTTGGGCTGCATGGGCAAGTTGGGCTGAAGGGCCTGCTGAATCACTCTATGACTCAGCAGGGGCATTCCATGACTGTCAGTGTTCTGGGATACAGCAAGAGCACGACTAAAACTGCTCCACATTGAATAGTTGGCCTATTGGAGCTGCGGTCTATATGTCCCTGTATCTCATCATGATGGCCAGTCCTCTCCCACTCATAGAGAGTCACAGAGTGATACAGTGTGGAAACAGGCCCTTTGGCCCAACTTGCCCACACCGGCCAACATGTCCCATCTACACTAGCCCCACCTGCCCGCGTTTGGCCCAATCCCTCCAAACCTGCCCTATGCACGCATCTGTCTTAAACAATGAGATCGTACCTGCCTCAACGACCTCCTCCGGCAGCTCGTTCCACACACCCACCGCACTAACTCTATCCTACACACACTGGGGGCTCGGTACACTTATATCCAGCCAATTAACCTACAAATCAGCACGTGTTTGGAGTGTGGGAGGAAACCGGAGCATCCGGAGAAAACCCACGCAGGTCACGGGGAGAACGTACAAACTCCGTACAGACAGCACCCGTAGTCGGGATCGAACCCGGGTCTTTGCGCCGCCCTTATTAGCCATGGAGATCTTTCAGAACCAGGGGGCCACAGGTTTAAGGGGGGGGCAAGATTTAATGGCGAGCAGAGGGGTGGGTGTAGTGGGTATGTAGAACATACTGCCACAGGAAGTAGTTGAGGTCGGTACTCTAACATTGAAAAGACACTTGTACTGAGCAGCCAAACGTTTAGAGGGATTTGGGCCAAATGTGGGCAAATGGGCCTAACTTAGTTGGGACACCTTGACCAGCATGGGTGAGTTGGGCCGAAGGGCCTGTGTCTGTGCTGTGCTCCTCTAATCACCCATCTCATTATTGAATGTTTAATATTGCTACCGTATATATTTTTAAACGCTGCCGTCAGACAGGAAATGGTTAAGAAGAGGCAGGAAGGCGTTATTTAGTCCAGTCGGGTCAGATGAGATGCAATCTAAAACGAGCTGTTTGCTCACCACAGAATTCTGACTTCTTCTGAAGTTACAAACAAGATCAGTCTCTGCACAAAAAAACAGTTTTGCAGAACCTAACAGCACAGCCAGAGGCCGTTCTGCCCACTACACTTGTGCTATCTTAGAAACAGTAAAATAGGTGCAGGATTTGGCCATTCGAGCCAGCACCGTCATACAATATGATCATGGCTGCCTTTTCCTCATATCCCTTGATTCCGTTAGCCCAATGAGCTAAATCTAACTGTCTCTTGGAAACATCCAGTGAATTGGCCTCCACCGCCTTCTGTATCTTTAGATGGCTTTGGAGAGACAGTGCAGAAACAGGGCCTTTGGCCCACCGAGTCCGCACCGACCAGCGATCTCCCCGTACACCAACACTATCCTACACACACTAGGGTTCATTCCAAGAGTTCTCCCGAGTTTGCCCTGATTCGAACTCGGAGATTTACGGTAATGGCCGCTCGTCGGTACTCGGGGCTCTCGTGGACATTTTTCATCATGTTGACAAATCTTCACTAGTCTCCCTGAGCTTACCTGCCGTTAGCGAGTCTTCCCGAGTACCTGCCGTTAGCGTAACGAGCCGCTAAGAGACGTCCCCGAGCTCCGACGTACCCACTACGTCTATTCTCCGTGCTTACCACGAGTTTGATTTTTTTAACTCGGGAGAGCTCTTGGAATGAACCCATACCGTGGGACGGGGCTTTGACCGAAGCAAATTAACCTACAAACCTGCACGTCTTTGGAGTGTGGGAGGAAACCGGAACACCCGGGGAAAACCCACGCGGTCACGGGGAGAACGTACAAACTCCGTAAAGACTCCGTAAAGTCAGGTCTACCGCTGCGCCACCGTGCGGACTCGGTGGGCCGAAGGGCCTGATTCCATGCTGTATTTCTAATCTAAACTCAGAGGTGTGCTGCAGAGACAAGATGTCACCCGCTTTCTTCAATTGGAAGGTTGCTGGCTGAACTTTGCACTAAGTGCTACTTGCTCCCTTATCCTGTATCTGTACACTGTGGACGGCTCGATTGTAATCATGTATTGTCTTTCCGCTGACTGGTTAGCTCGCAGCAAAAGCTTTACGCTGTACATGTGACAATAAACTGAACTGAACTTTTCTGCATGTCCGAGTGGTGTGATGGATTACTGGGTGAATGTGGATTGGTGGGAGGAGGTTAGAAACATAGAAAATAGGTGCAGGAGTAGGCCATTCGGCCCTTCGAGCCTGCACCGTCATTCAATATGATCATGGCTGATCATCCATCTCAGTATCCTGTACCTCTCCATACCCCCCGATCCCTTTAGCCACATCTAACTCCCTCTTAAATATAACAAACTGGCCTCAATTACCTTCTGTGGCAGAGAATTCTAGATTCACCACTCTCTGTGTGAAAAATGATTTTCTCATCTCGGTCCTAAAAGACCTCCCCCTTACCCTTAAACTGTGACCCCTTGTCCTGGACTTCCCCAACATCGGGAACAACATTCCTGCATCTAGCCTGTCCAACCCCTTAAGAATGTTGTAAGTCTCTGTAAGATCCCCCCAGTCTCTATAAGATCCCCTATAAGATAAGTTAGGAGTGCCCGTGTCTCTGGCGCTGTGGGGCAGTATCTCTATTGCTGTGCCACCATGCCACCCAACTCTTCTTCACACTCCAGTTCCAGTCCAGACAAGGTTACTCCAGCACTTTGTGACTTTTTTTTGCCAACCTGCATCTGCGTTGCCCTGTGTCGACGTCATACTGCATATGAGCCCAACAAGAAGTGCAAAAATGAAAATGAGCAGAGGCGGGAACTTAGTGAGACAGCCACAGAGATAAAGGGCAGGCACAGTGGCGCAGCGGTAGAGTTGCTGCCTTACAGCGCTCGCAGCGCCGGAGACCCGGGTTCCATCCCGACTACGGGCGCTGTCTGTACGGAGTTTGCACGTTCTCCCGGTGCTCTGGTTTCTTCCCACACTCCAAAGACGTGCAAGTTTGTAGGTAAATTGCCTTTGGTAAAATGAAAAATCGCCCCTAGTGTGTAGGATAGTGTTAATGTGTGAGCATCACTGGTCGGCCCAGACTCAGCGGGCTGAAGGGTCTGTTTACACGCTGGATCTCTAAACTAAACCAACAACGTCCTGATCACAAACGTCATCTATCCATGTTCCCCACAGATGCTGCCTGACCCGCTGAGTCTCAGTAACTTGACATTAATAAACCATTCCTGCACACACACATGCTCACACACACACATGCTCACACACACACGCTCGCTCACACACGCACACGCACATGCACACACAAACACACACACACACTCACACGCACACACTCACACACACGCTCACATGCACACACTCACATACACACGCACACACAATCACACGCACGCACTTACACGCGCGCACACACATGCGCACACACATGCACACACACACACACGTGCTCACTCACAGACACACGCACACAGACCACACCACACACAGACGCACGCACACACACACACACATTTACACAAAATAACGCACATGAAACTCTGTAGCGTGCACATACACATGAACACACACACGGACACGTTTACACAAAACCACACACAGGCCTACGCTGGACTGATCAGTGTGTGCGTGTGAGTGCCTGTGTGAGTGAGTGTGCGCGTGTGTGAATGTGTGGGTGTGAGTGTGTGAGAGTCTGTGAGTGTGCGTGCGTGTGCGTGCGTGCAAGTGTGTGTGCAAGTGTGTGTGTGCGTCTGAGTGTGTGTGTGTGTGCGTGTGAGCGTGTGAGCGTGTGTGTGTGCGTGTGTGTGTGCACGTGTGAGTGTGTGCATGCATGTGTGTGAGCGTGTGTGCATGTGAGCGTGCGTGTGTGTGTGCGTGTGCGTGCGTGTGCTTGCGTGTGTTTACCGTGGGCTCTGTGGGGGGTGGCGATGGTGCCGGACGGGGTGGTGGGCCCCGGCATGGCCATGTCGGTCTTGCTGCGCTTCCGGCACTCCTGCATCACCGTGTCACGGCAATGCTTGTGGCAGTTGATGCCGCAGTCTGCAGACAGAGGGGGGGAGAGGGAGGGGGAGGGGAGAGGGGGAGGGAGGGAAGAGGGGGGGATAAGGGGAGAGAGAGAGAGGGGGGGAGAGAGAGAGCTCAGGTCAGCGGGGGCTCTTCACATCCACCACACTGGACCGTACCCGCCCCATGATGCAGAATGGCCGTCACGAGTGGCGGTGTCAAGATGGGGCAATGATCACGTGCCTTCCCCATCAGATCATTCACAACCTGTCCCGTCCCGTCCCGCCCCAGCGAGCAAGACATAGCTTTTCACTGTACCTCGGTGCAGGTGAAAGTGATGAACCTCAACCCAAAGCTGTTTCAAGGGGATTCGATGGTCCTGCCGCAGCAGGCTGCACACTCGCACTACCCTACACACACTGGGGACAATCGAGGGGCAGAGCCACGCAAATGAAAGGCCAGCGGTGAATGGCGGAGCGAGGGGGCCGGGGGGGAGGGGGACACAGAGCCATGGAGATGCAGATTCCTTCTCTCCAGAGATGCTGCCTGTCCCGCTGAGTTACTCCAGCATTTTGTGTCTGTCTCCAGTGTGAACCATCTAGAGGGGGGGGGGGGGGGGAGGGGGGAGGCAGATCGAGGGTGGTCCTTGTGGCATCCTAACATAGGGAGGGGCGCATTAACTGGGGCCCAGATTCAAACTCAGCGGAGAGGCTCAAAACTCAGAAGGCTGGTCCTCCCCTCCATAGGCCACGACATGGGAAGCCTTGGCTGCCGACAGATGTTCACATCAGCCACACATCTGGACACGGCATGTTCAGCAAAGCAGCAGAAAGGCATCGGGAACATCAAATAACTCTCCGTGATCCGGCTAATGAAAGTCCGGCGTTCACCTTGAAACCAGATGTAGGGATTTACACACAGGTGACGAGGTTTACTATCACCGCCAAATATAGAACGTCGGAAAATAGACGGGGGCCGGCCCAAAACATTGCTCATCCACTTTCTCCAGACAGAGCCAGGCGCAAAATGCTGGAGTAACTCAGCGGGCCAGACAGCATCTCTGGAGGGAAGGATTGGCTGATGTTCTGGGTCGAGGCCCTTCTTCAGACTCTATACTCTTCAGTCTGAAGAAGGGTCTGCACCCAAAATGTCACCCATTCCTTCTCTACACACCCGCGCTCCATGTGGGCACTTTACCCGAAGAGTCACGTGCCTGGCATGGTATTGAATCGCTCAGGAATGGAGACTCCACCTTGCTCCTGGTTCAATGGTCCAATGGTGCTTTATTCATGTCATAAGGAATAGGAGCAGAATTAGGCCATTCGGCCCATCAAGTCTATTCCACCATTCAATCATGGCTGATCTATCTCTCCCTCCTAACCCCATTCTCCTGCCTTCTCCCCGTAACCCCTGACACCCGTACTAATCAAGAATCTATCTATCTCTGCCTTAAAGATATCCACTGTCTTGGCCTCCACAGCCGTCTGTGGCAAAGAATTCCACAGATTCACCACCTTTTGACTAAATACATTTCTCCTCATCCCCTTCCTAAAAGAACGTCCTTTAATTCTGAGGCTGTGACCTTTAGTCCAAGACTCCCACTAGTGGAAACATCCTCTCCACATCCACTCTATCCAGGCCTTTCACTATTCTGTACGTTTCAATGAGGTTCCCCCTCATCCTTCTAAACTCCAGCGAGTACAGGCCCAGTGCCGACATAGGCTAACCCACTTATTCCTGGGATCGTTCTTGTAAACCTCCTCTGGACCCTCTCCAGAGCCGGCACAATCCTTCCTCAGATATTGTGCCCAAAATTGCTCACAATATTCCAAATGCGGCCTGACCCGCACCTTATAGAGCCTCAGCTCTATAATGACATCCCTGTTTTTGTACACAAGCCCTCTTGAAATAAATGCCAGCATTGAGTTTGCTTTCTTCACTACCAATTCCACTTGCAGATTAAGTTTTTGGGAATCCTGCACCAGAACTCCCAAGTCCCTTTGCACCTCCAATTCTGGATTCTCTTCCCATTTAGAAAATAGTCTACACCCTTATTCCTACTACCAAAACTGCACGACTCCACACTTTGCTACACTATATTCCATCTGCCACTTCTCTGCCCACTCCCCCAACCTGTCCAAGTCCTTTTTGTCACATATGCAACTGGGCAGGTCAATTATTATCACACAGGCGGGCACCACCTCCTCCGCACCCTCTCCAAAGCCTCCGCATCCTTCCTGTAATGGGCTGACCAGAACTGGTCACGAAGTTCAGTTTAAACCGAAGATAGACACACAAAGTGGAGGCCATTGTCAATGGAAATCTTTGAGTTGGAAATCTTGATTAGTGCTGGTGTAAGGGGTTATGGGGAGAAGGCAGGAGAATGGGGTTAGGAGGGAGAGATAGATCAGCCATGATTGAATGGCGGAGTAGACTTGATGGGCCAAATGGCCTAATTCTACTCCAATTATTATGGCCTTGTGACTTGTGCAGCTGCAGCCACCTTGTGTACTCAATGTCAGGCAAGTCCGTTGTGACTTAAACCTAGAGTCTTGTTCAACGCCAACCTCCACACAGTGAAGTCCAAAATACTGTTCACCTTCCTGAGCAGTGGCTGCCTCAAAACGGCTGGCAGCATCATCAAGGACCCACACCATCCTGGCCACACACTCATCTCCCTGCTACCTTCAGGTAGAAGGTACAGGAGCCTGAAGACTGCAACGACCAGGTTCAGGAATAGCTACTTCCCCACAGCCATCAGGCTATTAACCATATAACCATATAACAATTACAGCATGGAAACAAGCCTTCTCGGCCCTTCCAGTCCGTGCCGACCATTTATTTTCCCCTAGTCCCATCTACCTGCACTCAGACCATACCCCTCCATTCCCTTCCCGTCCATATACCTATCCACTTTACTTTTAAATGTTAAAATCGATCCTGCCTCCACCACTTCTGCAGGAAGATCATTCCACACAGCCACCACTCTCTGAATAAAGAAGTTCCCCCTCATGTTACCCCTAAACTTCTGTCCCTTAATTCTCATGTCATGCCCTCTTGTTTGAATCTTTCCTACCCTCAATGGGAAAAGCTTATCCACGTCAGCTCTGTCTATCCCTTTCATCATTTTAAAGACCTCAATCAAGTCCCCCCTTAACCTTCTGCGCTCCAAAGAATAAAGACCCAACTTGTTCAAACTTTCTCTGTAACTTAGTTGCTGGAACCCAGGCAACATTCTAGTAAATCTCCTCTGTACTCTCTCTATTTTGTCGACATCCTTCCTATAATTAGGCGACCAAAATTGTACACCATACTCCAGAATTGGTCTCACCAATGCCTTGTACAATTTTAACATTACTTCCCTACTCCTATATTCAATGCTCTGATTTATAAAGGCCAGCACACCAAAAGCTTTCTTTACCACCCTATTAAACTCGGCTCGGACAAAACTCTGAACATGAAAACCCTTTATCTGTTTATTTGCACTTTATCAGTTTATTTATTCATGTGTGTGTATATTTATATATAGTATATGGACACACTGATCTGTTCTGTAGTCAATGCCGACTATGTTCTGTTGCGCTGAAGCAAAGCAAGAATGTCATTGTCCTATTAGGGACACATGACAATAAACTCTCTTGAATCTTGACTTGACAGTCAGCGGAAAGACAACACATGATTACAAATCGATCCATTCACAGTGTACAGATACATGAGAAGGGAATAACCTTTAGTGCAAGGTAAAGCCACCAAGGTCCGTTCAAAGCTTGATGGGCCGAATGGCCTAATTCCGCTCCTATTCCTTATGACTTATCACAAATAAAGCACCATTGGGCCATTGAACCAGGAACCAATTCCTGAGTGATTCAACACCATGCCAGGCACGAGACTCTTGGGGCAAAGCGCCCGCATGGGGCACGGGCACAGCCACGGGTAGAGCGGGCAGCAATGTACCCGGGCACACACCCACACACGACAGAGCCACAGATGAACCACACCGCTGAGGCTTTCCTTACCCTGGCATCTGTATCCTTGCTTAATGACGCCCCAAAGCTGCCAGAGGAAAAGAGAGAAGAATTACTATTAGAGTGAAAAATATCCAAAGAACCTCTTCAAACATCACAGCACGCCAATGCCCGTGTTATTAAAAACAGTTTTCGAGAACAAGGTGGTTGCATAGAATCGTATAGTGGACGCAGCCCAGACCATCACACGAACCAACCTCCCTTCCATTGACTCCATTTATACCTCACCCTGCCTCATCTTTTATAGCCGTTACTGTTTTGCATGTTCTATATCTCTCCACATCACCGTCTATATCCCTCGTTTCCCTGATCCCCCGACTCTCAGTCTGAAGGAGGGTCTCGACCCGAAGCGTCACCCATTCCTCCTCTCCAGAGATCCTGCCTGCCCCGCTGAGTTACTCCAGCGTTTTGTGTCAGTCTACGCCTCGGACGACTTACGAAACCGGTGCAGTTGTCACAGAAGGTCGGCCTCTTGTAGGTGTTCTCCTGGAAGTTGTGCAGGAAGCCGAGGGTGAGCTTGGAGCAGATGCGGCTGCCCCGTAGGAAGTAGTCCGTGATCTCCTCCCGGCTAATCAGATCCTTGCTGCAACAACAACAACAACACAACCAGGCTCACTGGACCAGCGACACAATGGCAGACTACCCCATAAATAAGCCCGCGCGGCCCCCGAACCAACACCACCAGCTCCCCCTGCCTTCAGTGTAATTTAGTTCAGAGATATAGTAGGTATGTTACAATACCTACCTTGAGCAGAGCTGCAGTTCTGCCGCTCCCCGTGTGCGCGACTTTGGCGCCTTTCAGAGGGGGGCAGGTTTAAAATGCCGTTTTTCCCCAGTCGGGCGATTTCGTCGCTAAAGAGAAATCGCTCCGACATTTCATTCATGAAGCTATTTTTAAACTACGCTAGATTATTTATTAACTAGAGTAGATTAAAAATCATCTTCTAAAGCTCTGAATGGTGACAGCGGAACGGACCTAACGTAGGCGATAAAAGAAGCTACACAGTTTATTTTTACATAAAATCTTGGTTTTTAGGGAGGCTTTAATCACATTTTCATGTTGCGAAAAGGGGACAAAAAAAAAGTATGAACTGGCTGTATTTTTCCTACTGACTTCACCGCAAACCGCAACGTTCTAATCCACCGCATTCCACTAAAACCCACTCGCTAGTTTATTTAAATGGCCACTAATTTACAGGCATTAAACACTAAATTCCTTCCATTTGGCCTAGAAATTCATGAAAATGAGATTTAAAAATTATGTTATATTGTGGATTATTGTGTGAATGTTATTTGGACACTTAGGCAATTTAAAAAAAGTTTATCTTTTCTTAAGAAATTGATAGATGTTTAGATCTACTCATTGAATTTTGTAATTAGCTACAATTAGATTAACTAATTATATGCTTTAATTTCAGGTCATCCAAGTAAGATTGTTTCATATTTGTTTCAGAATGCTTCAATCTATAATAACTGAAAATTTCATTGAGTTCTCTTAATTTTTAAGAAAGTTATGGGCTTTTAACGGTTCTAGATCACAGCTTTTGAGTTAAGTCAATTGAAAGGCAATGGGGAACAAGATGCTAATTTCCGAGTATGAAAATGGTCATAACTTTCTTAATACTGAAGATATGAAAGTGAATTAGGTGTCAAATTAAACTTCTTTTTATGCTTTATCTGATGGGATAAATTGCAGACTTGATTTTTAAAATCTCAAAATTTTGTAACATTGCTAGATATAGCGCAGAAACAGGCCCTTCGGCCCACCGAGTCAGTGCCGACCAGCAATCCCCGCACATCAACACACTATTAATGTTTTATGTATCATTCCTGTATGTCATGTTGTCACTTGTGGGCGGAGCACCAAGGCAAATTCCTTGTATGTGAATACTTGGCCAATAAACCTATTCATTCATTCAATCTGGGGACAATTTACATATATACCAAGCCAATTAATCTACAAACCTGCACGTCTTTGGAGTGTGGGAGGAAGCCGGAGATGACGGAGAAAACCCACGCAGGTCACGGGGAGAACATGCAAACTCCATACAGACAGCACCCGTGGTCAGGATCGAACCCGGGTCTCTGGCGCTGTGAGGCAGCAACTCTACCGCTGTGCCACTGTCCTGGTTTAGTTAATAACCATCACCAAATAACAATTAGCTTTGCTCCCGTAGTCGGGATCGAACCCGGGTCTCTGGCGCTGTGAGGCAGCAACTCTACCGCTGCGCCTCCGTGCCGCCCTCGAAACCATCACCCCCAACAGATCGGTGAACGGTGTGGAGTGCGCCATCAGTAACGATGGCCGAATAGTAATTTGAGAATATTTGTCTTGCTGGTATTGTGGTCCAGGTTTGCCTGGAATAATTTAGTATGCGAATTATTGTGAATAGTTGAATCCATTATTTTTGGGACAACCCAAGTCCAACGAGCCGCCGTTAATGAGGCCAATGATACACAGACACGATCACAGGGACTTCACAGGAGGGCGTGAGGATGTGCAAAATGAACCAGTAGTCCACACTTACCGATCCTTATCGACGATCAAGACTGAGAACGGGAAACTAGCAGCGATCTTCTCAAACTCTTCCTGGGAGATGTAACCATCCTGATCGTGGTCGTAGTTTTTAAATACCGACTGCAGGGATGAGACAGAAAAACATGTCAGAACGTACAGCTGCCTGCCCCGCTGAGTTACTCCAGCTATCTGTGTCTAAGAAAGAACTGCAGATGCTGGAAAATCGAAGGTAGACAAAAATGCTGGAGAAACTCAGCGGGTGCGGCAGCATCTATGGAGCGAAGGAATAGGTGACGTTTCGGGTCGAGAGTCTTCTTCAGTGATTTTTTTTTGACATATTTGACACATCTTTAGTATGAATATTGATTTCATACGACATGGTCCCAATATGAGCCTGTAGGTCTACACACGCACACCAGTGGTCTCACACACACTGGTGGTCCCATATACCCTTACAGTCTCCACAAACCCCACATGCGCTGGTGATACCCACACACCCTCCCATGTGCCATTGGCTCTGGTGAACTCTGGCAGTGCCCAAGGTGAGCCTCGGCAGTCCAAGGTGAGCCTCGGCAGGGCCCAAGGTGAGCCTCGGCAGTGCCCACGGTGAACTCTGGCAGTGCCCAAGGTGAGCCTCGGCAGTGCCCACGATAAACTCTGGCAGTGCCCAAGGTGAGCCTCGGCAGTGCCCACGGTGAACTCTGGCAGTGCCCAAGATGAGCCTCGGCAGTCCAAGGTGAGCCTCGGCAGCCCAAGGTGAGCCTCGGCAGCCCAAGGTGAGCCTCGGCAGCCCAAGGTGAGCCTCGGCAGTCGAAGGTGAGCCTCAGCAGGGCCCAAGGTGAGCCTCGGCAGTGCCCATGGTGAACCCTGGCAGTGCCCCCGTTGAACCCTGGCGAACCGCTCGATGAACCCTGGCAGTGCTCACATATCCTCCTGTGTGCCATAGCCCGGTGAACCCTGGCAGTGCCCCCTGGTGAACCCCAGCAAACCCCAGGATGGATCCGTGGCACCCCTGGTGAACCCCGGCAGACTCCACATACTCACATCGACCAGCTGACGGACATGCTTGCTGATGGTGATGGCGTCGAGCTTGGGGGCAACTGATGCCCACTCCACAACCACCGGCGGCTTACAGGGTGGCACCGTCTGTGGGCACAGAATACACACACATCATAGAGCTGGTAGCACAGAGTACACTCCCCAAATTCCCATCAGCTGCTCGCTGACTCATCCATTCCCAACACACTAGGGTCAATTTACAGATGGCCGATAAGCCTAAAAACCCACACGTATTTGGGATGTGGGAGGAAACCGGAACATCCGGAGGAAACCCGTGCGTTCATAGGAAGAACGTGCAAACTCCACGCAGGCAGCAGCCGAGGTCAGGATCGAACCTGGGTCACTATAAGCTGTGGTGCTGTGCACAGAGACCCCACACAGAACTCATCAGAAGGGACACTGAGAACATTTGGAAGGGTAAATTGATTTAGCCTCCAGGTCAGTGGGGACTCGTGAAGGTTGAGTGAAGTCATCTTCAGACACAAGAACCAAGCAAATTGGGAAGGGCACCAGAAAAATGATCTCCTTTCCTTTTCCCCTTCGTTGATGTCGATGATCTGACATGGACCTGTGTAGGAAGGAATACCGAAGATAGACACAAAATGGTGGAGTAAAGGGCCTGTCCCATGATGTGAGTTCACCCAAGAGCTCTCCCGAGCTTTAAAAAAAACTCTACGAACTCCTATGACCTTCCACGAGTATGTTCACGAGCTCCTACGAGTAAAAAATTTTTTCATCACGAGTTTTTTTTTCTCGTGAAGTTTTTTTTACTCTGCGAAAAATGTCCAAAAAAATACTCGCGATGAAAAAAATGGTTACTTTTTACTCGTAGGAGCTCGTGAACATACTCGTGGAAGGTCGTAGGAGTTCTTAGAATCCCACGAGTTTGATTTTCTTTTTAACTCAGGAGAGCTCTTTGGTGAACTCACATCTTGGGACAGGCCGTTTAACTTAACGGGACGGGCAGCATCTCTGGAGAGAAGGAATGAGTGGAACGAGAGATTTGGACGGTACTTAAGAGAAATTAATGGAAGATATGCTAAAAGCAATGATAATCACGGAAATGTGGAGCCCACAATGGTCCGTTGTTGGCTGTGGGAGAGGTGATAATGGATTGTACAGAGTGAAACTCAACAGACGACAGTGAAACTGGTATGACGACTAGGGTGGAAAAGGGACAGAGAAGGGATGCAAGGGTTACTTGAAGTTACAAAAATCAATGTTCATATTGCTGGGGTGTAAGCTGCCTAAGAGAAATATGAGATGCCGCTCCTCCAGTTTGCGCTGGGCCTCACTCTGACAGTGGAGGAGGCCCTGGACAGAAAGGTCAGTGTGGGAATGGGAGGGGGAGTTAAAGTGTAGATCGGGTAGGTTTAGGCGGATTGAGCGAAGGTGTTCAGCGAAACGATCGCCCAGTCTGCTTGGTCTCGCCGATGTAAAGGAGAACATATGTAAAAAATACACGGTGGTTACACAAAAAGCTGGAGAAACTCAGCGGGTGCAGCAGCATCTAAGGAGCGAAGGAGATAGGCGACGTTTCGGGTCGAGACCCTTCTTCAGACTGGTCAGGGATCAGGGAAACGAGAGATATAGACGGTGATGTGGAGAGATAAAGAACAATGAATGGAAGATATGCAAAAAAGTATTGATGATAAAGGAAACAGGCCATTGTAAGCTGTTTGTAGTGTGAAAATGAGAAGCTCGTGCGACTTGGGTGGGGGAGGGATAGAGAGAGAAGGAATGCCAGGGCCCGAGGGCTGAGGGAGAGGTGGGAAGAATTGAGAAAATTGAATGTTTAAGCCCAGAGGATGCAGACTCCCCAAGCGGAATATGAGGTGCTGTTCCTCCAACTTGCGGTGTTGCTCACTCTGGCCATGGAGGAGGCCCAGGACCGAGAGGTCGGATACAGAATGGGAGGGGGAGTTGAAGTGCTGAGCCACCGGGAGGTTGGTTATTGCGGACCGAGCGGAGGTGTTCGGCGAAACGATCGCCCAGCCTCCGCTTGGTCTCACCGATGTAGATCAGCTGGCATCTGGAGCAACGGATGCAGTAGATGAGGTTGGAGGAGGTGCAGGTGAACCTCTGTCGGACTTGGAATGACTGCTTGGGTCCCTGAAAGGAGTGGATGGGGGAGGTGAAGGGACAAGTATAGCATCTCTTAGTGTAAGAACAAGTGTAAAAAATACAAAGTGTTCCTTAATTCATCTCTTTTTTTTTACAAACAGTAATTTAGTCAACTATTTACAATAATATGCACAATAGCAAACTGATTCAAAACAGGATCCACCACCACAGTACAAGTAAAATAAATATTCTTAAATTACTATTTCCTCATCCGTATTAATGATACATTCCACCCCCCGTGGTGCCCAGCGGTCCCCCATTCCCTCGTTAGTACCACCCGGGCGCAGACGTAACCCCGGAAAAGGGGCAGGAAGCTGGACTCGCGGATGGACAGCGAATTTGGCAAGGCCCAGGAGCAACCCAACCCGGACATCTTCAGCCCCCTACCCTCTCTGCTAATTCAGCGCTGGTGTTACGGCGACACGCGTTACGGCGGGTTTGCTCACCACCGTTCGATGAGTCCTGGGCTCCCTGGTGTAGGACAGCTCGTAGATCTCGTCATCCGTGTAGTACAGGTCGAGCGAAAGCTGGGAGAAACGGGACAGGGCGATTAGCGGGAAGGCCAAGGGAGCGGGGCGCGTGGAGTGCGCGTGGAGCCCGGCGCACTCTGAGCGGGTACGGGCGCAGGGGCGGGCTGCAGCGAGGGGTAGCCGTGAACTTGCTCCATCACACTCCGCGGGTACAAGACATGGGCGCCAGCGAGAGGAGCGGCGTTTGCAACCGGTGGGGATCACTACACTGCTCTCCGCACTCGTGTCATGTGGGAATATTGAGAATAGAATCGGGCGGCACGGTGGCGCAGCGGTAGAGTTGCTGCCTCACAGCGCCAGAGACCCGGGTTCCATCTTGACCCGGGTGCTTGTCTGTACGTTCTCCCCGTGATCCGCGTGGGTTTTCTCTGAGATCTTCGGTTTCCCCCCACACTCCAAAGACGTACAGGTTTGTAGGTTAATTGGCTCGGTATAAATATTTGTTTTAAAATCATCCCTAGTGTGCGCAGGATAGAGTTAAGGGCCTGTCCCACTTTCACGACCTAATTCACAACATCTGCCGCGTTTGCCCTCAACTCATACTCGCAGCATGGTCGTCACAAGGTCGTAGCAGGCCATGATGCTAGTCGTAAGTACTCGTGGCATCGAGTAGGTCGCGGCGTTTTTTCTAGCTTGATGACAAATGTCCACAAGTAAAAAAAGGTCGTGAATTAGGTCGTGAAAGTGGGACAGGGCCTTTAGTGTGCGGGGATCGCTGGTCGGCGCGGACTTGGTGGGCTGAAGGTCCTGTTTTTCAAACTAAACTAAATACTGAATAGTCGGTGGCAGTGTGGCAAGCCTGGGCCTCTGGAGCTCTGAGAATGTGCAAACTCCACATAGACAGCACCTGAGGTCAGGATCGAACTGGGGAACCATATGATAAAGACACACTCTAATCTTTACCTGACTTGTGTTGGTTTGGTTTAGTTTAGTTTAGATATACAGCGCGGAAACAGGCCCTTCGGC
This sequence comes from Raja brachyura, assembly GCA_963514005.1. Next base: position 13,304,869 of record OY740819.1, on the reverse strand, counting down.
CCACCGAGTCCGTGCCGACCACCGATCCCCGCACACTAACACTGTCCTACACACACTAGGGACAACTTACAATTTTCACCAAGCCAATTGGCCAACAAACCTGTACGTCTTTGGAGTGTGGGAGGAAACTGAAGATCTCAGAGAAAACCCACGCAGGTCACGGGGTGAACGTACAAACTCTGTACAGACAGCACCCGTAGTCAGGTTCAAACCAGGGTCTCTGGCGCTATAAGGCAGCAAATCTACCGCTGCACCAACATGCCACCCATTTTTTTCTCTCCCCCCCCCCACCACCCCCGATCTAGCACATTGTTTGCAAAGTCTCCTTCAGAAGGGAGAGCACGGCTTTTTAGTTCAGCGATACAGAGCAGAAACAGGCCCTTCGGCCCACCGAGTCCGTGCCGACCAGCGATCCCTCCACACTAACACTATCCTTTTTACAATTGCCATTTTCTTTACTGAAGCCAATTAACCTACAAACCTGCACTCTTTGGAGCACTCCACCCCGAGAACCAGATGATACAGAGACTGTAATTTTTCCCTGACTTGTGTTGTTTGGGACTGAAGATAGACACAAAGTGCTGGAGTAACTCAGCGGGTCAGGCAGCGTCTCTGCAGAGAAGGAATGGGTGACGTTTGGGGTCGAGACCCTACTGCAGACTGAGGTTGGGGTTGGTCTTGGACTGTGGGGTCAGGATTGAACCCGGGTCTCTGGTGCCAGTTGTACAGGGCCCTAGTGAGACCGCACCTGGAGAATTGTGTGCAGTTTTGGTCTCCAAATTTGAGGAAGGACATTCTTGCTATTGAGGGAATGCAGCGTAGGTTTACAAGGTTAATTCCCGGGATGGCGGGACTGTCATATGCTGAGAGAATGGAGCAGCTGGGCTTGTACACTCTGGAATTTAGAAGGATGAGAGGTGATCTTATTGAAACATATAAGATTATTAAGGGCTTGGACATGCTAGAGGCAGGAAACATGTTCCCGATGTTGGGGGAGTCCAGAACCAGGGGCCACAGTTTAAGCCATTTGGAACGGAGATGAGGAAATACTTTTTCACACAGAGAGTTGTGAGTGTGGAATTCCCTGCCTCAGAGGGTGGTGGAGGCCGGTTCTCTGGATGCTTTCAAGAGTTAGACAGAGCTCTTAAAGATAGTGGAGTCAGGGGATATGGGGAGAAGGCTGGAACGGGGTACTAATTGTGGATGTGTTAAAGAAGGAACTGCAGATGCTGGAGAATCGAGGGTTACACAAAAAGCTGGGGAAACTCAGCGGGCGCAGCAGCATCTAAGGAGCGAAGGAGATAGGCGATGTTTCGGGTCGAGACCCTTCTTTCTCAACGAAGATGGGTCTCGACCCGAAACGTCGCCTATCTCCTTCTCTCCTTAGATGCTGCTGAACCCGCTGAGTTTCTCCAGCTTTTTGTGTAACCCTACTGATTGTGGATGATCAGCCATGAACACATTGACAATAGACAATAGGTGCAG
>OY740819.1:13248384-13298384 GCA_963514005.1 Raja brachyura | reverse complement strand
TGTCCCTCCACCACCCTCGCCCTCTTGCTAATTTCACCGTTTGCATTCCTTCATTATCACCTCCTCCCCAGCCAACAATGGACCATTGTGGGCTCCACCTTTCCTTGGTCCTCGGTGCCGGTTCTGATTTGTTCTGTACCTTGTTGCCCCAAGGCCTGGGTGAACGAGAAGTGGCTTTGAGCCAAATAACCGGTCATAGTGTCACAGAATGATGCAGCGTGGAAACAGACCCTTCAGCCCAATTTGCCCAAACATGTCCAATCTATATGAGTCCCTCCTGCCCACGTTTGGTCCATATCCTTCCAAACCTGTCCTGTCCATGTTCTTGTCCGACTGTTTCTTAAACGTTGGGATAGTCCCTGTCCCAGAGTCCCAAGGAGCAAACGTACAGACCTTAGAGACGTCTTGTGAGAGGTGGGAGCTGGTTTCCTTGAGACGTGAAATGGCGCTGTGACAAAGGCCTCCGATGACCGCCATTAGTGTGTTGAAGTTCTGGAGTAGGCGAAGTTTCTGTGAGGGAACAGAAGCACGTGGTACTTTACCTCTTAGCCGCCACTATCCAAACACCAGGTCCATGTCAACTCCCAATGAGCCCGTCAACCCCATTGCCCCTCTTGCATCCCTGTAACTTACCCCCTTCTCACTTGACCATGAAAGCTCCCAATACGTAGAATTATGGCCCTGTCCCACTTACGCAACTTTTTCGGTGACTGCCGGCGCCCGTCATAGGGCATTGCAGGTCGCCGAAAATGTTCAACATGTTGAAAATCCAACGGTGACCAGAAAGACGCTACGAGTCTTTGGGCTACTGGGGAGACGACTCACGACCATACAGGGGTGAAGCCTGGATGGTCGTGAGTAGTCGCCCAAAGAGTCGTACCTTGTTCTGGTCGCCTCTGGATTTTCAACATGTTGAAAACCTTTGGCAACCTGCAACGACCTATGACGGGTGCCGGCAGTTGCCGAAAAAGTCGCGTAAGTTGGACAGGCCCATTAGGCCATTCAGCCCATCAAGTCTTCTCCGCCATTCAATCATGGCTGATCTAATCTTTCCCTTCTCCTGCCTTCTCCCCGTAACCCGTGACAACCTTACTAATCAAGAAAATTACCAATCTCTTCCTTCAAAATATCCATTGACTTAGCCTCAGCGTTTGAAAATATCCATTTATTAAACGTTATCATGATGTTTTCTGTGTAGGAAGGAACTGAAGATGGGCACAAAGTGCTGGAGTAACTCAGCGGGTCAGGCAGCATCTCTGGAGAGAAGGAATGGGTGATGTCTCCGATCAAGACCCTTCTTCAGACTTTATCTTGCACTAGATGTTATTCACCTTTTTCCCTTTATCGTGTATCTGTTCACTGTGGACGGCTCAGTTGTAATCATGTGTTGTCTTTCCGCTGACTGGTTAGCACGCAACAAAAGCTTTTCACTGTACCTTCATATGTGACTATAAACTAGACAATAGGCAATGGACAATAGTTGCAGGAGTAGGCCATTCGGCCCTTCGAGCCAGCACCGCCATTCAATGTGATCATGGCTGATAAACTAAACAGTCTTCGGGATGTGGGAGGAAACCGGTGCTCCTGGAGAAAACCCACGCAGGTCACGGGGAGAACGTACGCACAGGCAGGGATTGAACCCGGGTCTCTGGCGCTGTGAGGCAACAACTCTACCGCTGCGCCACCGTGACGCACCAAAAAAACTGATTGTAGTTACACTTGGGAGCATCCACAGTGAGGCCTTTTGAGCTTTTGTTTCTAAGTAAAAAATAACCAATTTTACAGAATGGCAAAAAACTCCCCCAAACTGAAAAGGAAAGAGATGGCTGATGAGAAGCTGAGAGGTGACCTTGCAGTTGGCATGGTAACCATCTACCTTCAGTCATGGGCCAAAACTAGGCCGCAAACCATTGAAACTGGGCCTTTAGGGTGTAAAATATCATTTTAAAAACCTTGTGGACAATTCCGGCAAAAGTTACTAGACATATTTACCACATAGCAGTGTAACTGTTTGGTTTAGAGATACAGTGCGTAAATAGGCCCTTCGGCCCACCGAGTCCGCGCCGACCAGAGATCCCTGCATAGTAACACCATCCTACACACACTGGGGACAAATTTATATTTTATACCAAGCCAATTAACCCGCACGTCTTTCGATTGTGGGAGGAAACCGATAATCTCGGAGAAAACCCACGTAGGTCACGGGGAGAACGTACAAACTCCGTACAGATAGCACCCGTAGTCAGGATTGAACCCGGGTCTATGGCGCTGTGAGGCAGCATTGCTACTGTGCTGCCCTGCTGTGTAACCTTTAGCAGGCAAGGGACACGGAATGAACATTCAATGTCACCACAAATTTAATTGTGAGCCATTTACTTCATGTTTTAATTAAGATACAAATGATTCTATTAACGGCGGCACGGTGGCGCAGCGGTGGAGTTGCTGCCTCACAACGCCAGAGACCCGGGTGCGATCCTGACTACGGGTTCTGTCTGTATGGAGTTTGCACGTTCGCCCCGTGAATGTGAGGCTTTCACCCCACACTCCAAAGACGTACAGGTTTGCCCCAAGAGTGTAAAGGGCCTGTCCCACCAGCATCCGACTCCATGCGATGAGCGCGATCAAACTCGAAGCGGGGGCCGTGTGGAGGTTGGGTGATCCCTGTACAGGGCCGTTCCCACCAGCACGCGCCTGCATGCGGCAAGCGCGACCAAACCAGCAGCGGGGGCCGCGCGGAGGTCGGGTGAGTGGCGCAACGCGGCGCAAAGTGAGGCGAACTTGGAGCGAAGTCTTAAAGGTAAGTTCGCCAGGACAGAGAGGGGCACACAGAGAGGGGCACAGAGGCACGCACACAGAGGGCCATGGAGCCACACACATAGAGGGTCACGGAGGCACCTACAGATAGGGTCACGGAGGCATGATGTCGAGACGGTGTGTAATGAGTCAAGGCGATAGCGAGCCGACAAGCCGTTACCGTGCGGAATTTTTGAACATAGTCAGTTTTTCGGAGCCCCGCGCGATGTCGGGGCGAACTCCGCACAATTCCGCACAGCTCCGGCAATCAAAGTGGGACCGGCCCCGCGACGCCGGACGGCTCAAGCGACCACGTTAGGTCGCGCTCATCGCATGGAGTTGCATGCTGGTGGGACAGGCCCTTTAGGAGTGGGATTACATAGAACAGGTGTGAACGGGTGGTTGATGGTCAGTGTGGGCTCAGGTGTGGGGGTGGGGCGGGGAAGGGCGAGGGGGTGGCGAATGGCCTGTTTCCATGCTGTATCTCTAAACTAAACAAAACTATTGATCCGGAGATGTGAATTCGATTCCCACCGTGGCAAGTGGAACATTATAATAATTAAATAAAAACAGGTTTGTGTCTGTGTGAAAGAAATTCAGATCATGGACAATTAAGACTTTCCACTTCCTGTGAATTAATAAATAAAATGTTCCAGTGAGAACACTCTGCAGTGGGAAGAAAATTGCTCTGGGAAATTGGGATTGCAAAGGTGTGCTTCAGTACAGTTCAGTCTAGTTCATTGTCACGTGTACCGAGGTACAGTGAAAAGCTTTTGTTGCGCGCTAACCAGTCAGCGGAAAGACAACACATGATTACAATCGAGCCGTTTACAGTGTACAGATACAGGATAAGGGAATAACGTTTAGTGCAAGGTAAAGCCAGCAAAGTCCGATCAAGGATAGTCCGAGGGTCACCAATGAGGTAGATAGTAGTTCAGGACCGCTCTCTGGTTGTGGTAGGATGGTTCAGTTGCCTGATGACAGCCGGGAAGAAACTGTCCCTGAATCTGGAGGGAGACAAAAATACTGAAGAAACTCAGCGGGTGAGGCAGCATCTGTGGAGCGAAGGAATAGGTGACGTTTCGGGTCGTGACCCTTCTTCAGACATCTGGAGGTGTGCGTTTTCGCACTTCCATACCTTGTGCCCGATGGGAGAGGGGAGAAGAGGGAGTGGCCGGGGTGCCAGGAGTGAGAACCGAAGATGGGCACAACATGCTGGAGTAACTCAGCGGGACTAGGCAGCATCTCTGGAGAGAAGGAATGGGCGACGTTTTGGGTGGGGACCCTTCCTCAGACTGAGAGCGATGGGGATCCAGTCTGATCAGCCAGGGGGAGGGTCCCGACCCGAAACATCACCCATCCATGTTCTCCCGGGAGGTTGCCCGGACGGCTGAGTTACTCCAGCACCTTGTGTCTTTTTTTGTAAATCAGCATCTGCAGTTCCTCGTGTCTACACAGATGGGGATGTTGTGAATCGTTAATTTAATCAAACACTTCGGAGAGTAGAGGTGATTAATTTTGATGAGGTGACAGGGGACCTTCTGGTGCTGTTACTCCAGTGGGGATGGTTGCCTGGCAACCACCATGTTTGCGACTGACTTCCTCTGGGGCACCAACTCCCGACTGTTGTTCCCGAGCAGACAACATAAGGTCATAAAGTCATGTGATAGGAGCAGAATTAGGCCATTCGGCCCATCAAGTCTACTCCGCCATTCAATCATGGCTGATCTATCTTTCCCTCTCAACCCCATTCTCCTGCCTTCTCCCCATAACCCCTGACACCCGCACTAATCAAGAATCTATCTATCTCTGCCTTAAAAATATCCAATGACTTGGCCTCCACAGCCTTCAGTGGCAAAGAATTCCACAGATTCACCACCCTCTAAAGAAATTTCTCCTCATCTCCTTCCTAAATGAACGTACTTTAATTTTGAGGCAGTGACCTCTAGTCCTGGACTCTCCCACTAGTGGAAACATCCTCTCCACATCCACTCTATCCAGGCCTTTTCCCCCCTCATTCTTCTAAACTCCAGCGAGTACAGGCCCAGTGCCGTCAAACGCTCATCATAGGTTAACCCACTCATTCCTGGGATCGTTCTTGTAAACCTCCTCTGGACCCTCTCCAGAGCCGGCATATCCTTCCTCAGATATGGGGCCCATAATTGACCCAGTGGAATGAATATTGAAGAAGGGTCTCGACCCGAAATGCCGCCAATTCCTTCTCTCCATACATGCTGCCTCACCCGCTGAGTTACTCCAGCACTTTGTGTCTATCTTCAGTATGAAAATTGCTGTCTCTAACTTCAAGTAACCCTCTCTCTCCAACCCTCCCCCAGCCTAATCGTCGTACTAGTTTCACTGTCACTATCCGTTCATTATCGCCTTCCCCACAGCCAACAATGGACCATTGTGGGCTCCACCTTTCCTTGATCATCGTTGAGTCTTTCATTCCTTTGTTCCATGTACCTCTTCACATCTTTAATTCCGCTCTCCCCTGACTCTCTGTCTGAAGAGGGGTCTCCATCCGAAACGTCACCTATTCATTTCAGTTTAGATTTAGAGGTACAGCGCGGAAACAGGCCCTTCGGCCCACCGAGTCCATGCCGACCAGCGATCCTCGCACACTAACACTAGCCTACACACACTGGGGACAATTTGCATTGGTACCGAAGCCAATTAACCTGTACGTCTTTGGAGTGTGGGAGGAAACAGGAGATCCCTGCTGACCAAGATGCCCCATCTACGCTAATCCCGCCTGATGAGTTTGGCACACATCCCTCTCCATTTTGTCCGAGGTGTTGCCTGACCCGCTGAGTTGCTCCAGCACTTTGCGTCGATCTCCGTTGTACCTGAGCGACGTGGATGAACTTGGTGAAGACTTCTGCTCGTTGGACGGGGGTGGGCCTGGTGAGGATCATCAGCTGGACCCACTGCGAGATGCCGTTGACCAGCGAGACTGCCCGCTCCAGCGCCGGGTTCTCCCGCACGCAGCCGCTCAGCGTGTAGCTCCTGTAGTCCAGGTACTGCAACAGAACACAGGTAGTTACAAGATGCCCTGGACATCTAGCTCCTGTTGACAATAGACAATAGGTGCAGGAGTAGGCCATTTGGCCCTTCAAAACCAACACCACAATTCAATGTGATCATGGCTGATCATCCCCAATCAGTACATCGTTCCTGCCTTCTCCCCATATCCCCTGACTCCGCTATTTTTAAGAGCCCTATCTAGTTCTCTCTTGATAGCATCCAGAGAACCGGCCTCTGAGGCAGAGAATTCCACAGACTCACAACTCTCGGCGAGAAAAAGTGTTTCCTCGTCTCCGTTCTAAATGGCTTACCCCTTATTCTTAAACTGTGGCCCCTGGTTCTGGACTCCCCCAACATTGGGAACATGTTTCCTGCCTCTAGTGTGTCCAAGCCCTTAACGATCTTATATGTTTCAATGAGATTCCCTCTCACCCTTATAAACTCCAGAGTGTACAAGCCCAGCTGCTCCATTCTCTCAGCATATGACAGTCCCGCCATCCCGGGAATTAACCTTGTAAACCTACGCTGCACTGCCTCAATAGCAAGAATGTCCTTCCTCAAATTAGGGGACCAAAACTGCACACAATACTCCAGGTACTGCAACAGAACACAGGTGGTGACAAGGTGCCCTGGGCCACGTTCAAGCTAAACAAATCTAACCCGATGTGTAGGAAGGAACTGCAGATGCTGGTTTACACCAAAGATAGACACAAAAAGCTGGAGTAACTCAGAGATGCTGTCTGACCCGCTGAGTTACTCCAGCTCCTTGTGTAAACTAATCTGATGATTCATTGAATTTTAATAGTTTGTAGTTTAGTGATACAGCGCAGAAACAGGCCCTTCGGCCCATAAAGTCCGCGCCGCCCAGCGATCCCCGCACACTAACACTACCCCACACACATTCAGGACAGTTTTATATTTAAACCAGGCCTATTAACCTACAAACCTGTACGTCTTTGGAGTGTGGGAGGAAACCGAAGATCTTGGAGAAAACCCACGCAGATCACGGGGAGAACGTACAAACTCCGCACAGACAGCACCCGTAGTCGGGATCAAACCCGGGTCTCTGGCGCTGTGAGGTAGCAACTCTACCGCTGCACCACCGTGATGACCTTTTGAATATTGATTTCTCTAACTCAACTAACAATTGTATCCCCCCCTCTCCATCCCTCCCTCATCCAAGTTGTTGTCATCACTTGAAAGTCATCTTGTTCGTAGACATCTTCATTGTCTGTAACTCATTTTCACCTAGCCCACAGCTAACAATGGCCTGTTTCCTTTATCATCGTTACTCTTTTGCATTTCCTTCATCCATTTGTTCTATATCTCTCTCTACATCACCATCTATATCTCTTTTTCCCTTTCCCCTGACTCTCAGTCCGAAGAAGGCTCTCGACCCGAAACATCGCCCATTCCTTCTCTCCGGAGATGCTGCCTGACCCGCTGAGTCACCCCAGCATTTTGTGTCCTCTACAGTTGCACTGTAGAGAGCTTGCTGACCGGTTGCATCGTGGCTTGGTTCGGCAACTTGAGCGCCCTGGAGCGGAAAAGACTACAAAAAGTAGTAAACACTGCCCAGTCCATCATCGGCTCTGACCTCCCTACCATCGAGGGGATTTATCGCAGTCGCTGCCTCAAAAAGGCTGGCAGCATCATCAAGGACCCACACCATCCTGGCCACACACTCATCTCCCCGCTACATTCAGGTAGAAGGTACAGGAGCCTGAAGACTGCAACGTCCAGGTTCAGGAATAGCTACTTCCCCACAGCCATCGAGCTATTAAATTCAACTCAAACAAAAATTTGAACATTAATAGCCCATTGCACTTGATCTGATTATTCATGTGTATATATATATATATATTAAATAGTGTATGGACACACTGAATCTGTTCTGTATTCATGCCTACAATACTCTGTTGTGAAGCTAAGCAAGCATTTCATTGTCCTATCTGGGACACATGACAATAAACTCTCTTGAATCTTGAGTCTATCTTCGGTTGAAGCCCAGCATCTGCAGTTCCTTGCTAAACTAATCTGATGACTGCTTGATGTTTTGCCAGTTTTGATGGTTGCAGTGTGCTGGAACAGTGATTGACTGAGTAGGAGAGGTTGTGAAGGAAGGGGAATGTTACCGAGAGACGGCAGAAGCATTTGAACTCCAGGTAGGTGAGGTGCTCGGCCAGCTCCGTGGGGTCCAGGTGATCGAACAGCAGAGAGACCTTGCGTTTCTTGTTGTTGTTGGGCGTCCCGTGTAGCGTGTACTTGCGTGTCCACTCCTGCATGTGACTGCCAAAGTATCGGGGGGGGGAGAGAGAGAGAGAGAGAGAGAGAGAGAACGTCAGGGCAAGAGATCCCGGTTACGTCAAGAGTAGACAACAGACAATAGACAATAGGTGCAGGAGGAGGCCATTCGGCCCTTCAAGCCAGCACCGCCATTCAATGTGATCACGGCTGATCATCCCCAATCAGTACCCGTTCCTGCCTTCTCCCCATATCCTCTGATTCCGCTATCTTTAGCTCTCTCTTGAAAGCATCCAGAGAACCGACCTCCACCGCCCTCTGAGGCAGAGAATTCCACAGACTCACCACTCTCTGTGAGAAAAAGTGTTTCCTCGTCTCCGTTCTAAATGGCTCACTCCATATTCTTAAACTGTGTGTGGCCCCTGGTTCTGGACTCCCCCAACACCGGGAACATGTTTCCTGCCTCTAGCGTGTCCAAGCCCTTAACAATCTTATATGTTTCAATGAGATCCCCTCTCATCCTTCTAAACTCCAGAGTGTACAAGCCCAGCCGCTCCATTCTCTCAGCATATTCTCTCAGCAGTATTCAAGAGAGGAAACGAATGGGTAGACGCACAGAAGGTAGACACAAAGCGCTGGAGTAACTCAGCGGGACAGGCAGCATCTCTGGAGAGAAGGAATGGATGGGTGACGTTTCAGGCCGAGACCCTTCTTCAGTCTGAAGAAGGGCCCCAGCCCGAGATGTCGCCCATTCCTTCTCTCCAGGGGTGCGGCCTGTCCCGCTGAGTTACTCCAGCGCTTTGTGTCTACCTTGGTTTGAAACCAGCGTCTGCAGTTCCTTCCTTCTCTGCCCGGAGACGCACAGAGTCTCTTGCCCGGAGTCGGGGAATCCGACCACAGAACAATGAAATTAATTCCCACAACATGACAGGCCTGTAAACACAACGCTCATAGACATAATAAACTGAAAGAAAATTAGTGATTGAGTCATACAGCACGGAAACAGGCCCTTCGGCCCAACTCGTCCATGCTGACCAAGATGGCCCATCTAAGCCATTTGCCCCCGTTTGGCCCATATATCCCTCTAAACCTTCCCTATCCATGTGCCTGTCCAGCTGTCTTGTGCATGTGTTATTGTACCTGCCTCAAGTACCTGCTCGATCCATACATCCACCACTCTCTGTGTGAAAGAATTTCCCCGCAGGTTCATATTAAATCTTATATATATCATATTAAAGGTTGTTGGCACGGTGGCAGCGGTAGAGTTGCTGCCTCACAGCGCCAGAGAGCCGGGTTCGATGCTGACTGCGGGTGCTGTCTGTATGGAGGTTTGCACTGGGCAGGACCACTCCATGTGTCATTCTGTGCCGGACTTCAACCTGGCCCCATCCTGTGGTGAACAAGCCGTCACCTCCAGCGGCTGAAGCCCCCTTTCCCACCCCGACGCTCCGGGCTACCAGCTGGTGCCACCCCATGGCCACACGATAAACAGCCCCTGCGCGTGGCACTCACCCAACCTCAGGGCGCCCACCCATACCACTGTGCCAGGCACTCACCCCACCTCATGGCCACACAGCACCCACCCCCGGGCACCCACTCACCCTGTCGGTCTCCCACTCCATTGTGCCATCACCCACCCCATCACATGGCATCCTCTCGATGTAATCGATGTCAACAAAATAGAGAGAGTACAGAGGAGATTTACTAGAATGTTGCCTGGGTTCCAGCAACTAAGTTACAGAGAAAGGTTGAACAAGTTAGGTCTTTATTCTTTGGAGCGCAGAAGGTTAAGGGGGGACTTGATTGAGGTCTTTAAAATGATGAAAGGGATAGACAGAGTTGACGTGGATAAGCTTTTCCCATTGAGGGTAGGAAAGATTCAAACAAGAGGGCATGACATGAGAATTAAGGGACAGGTGTTTAGGGGTAACATGAGGGGGAACTTCTTTACTCAGAGAGTGGTGGCTGCGTGGAATGATCTTCCTGCAGAAGTGGTGGAGGCAGGATCGATTTTAACATTTTAAAAGTAAAGTGGATAGGTATATGGACGGGAAGGGAATGGAGGGGTATGGTCTGAGTGCAGGTAGATGGGACTAGGGGAAAATAAATGGTCGGCACGGACTGGAAGGGCCGAGAAGGCCTGTTTCCGTGCTGTAATTGTTATATGGTTATATGGTGTGCCAAGCCCTCACCCCTTGCCCCAAGCACCCTCCCCCCGGTGCCAGGCGCCCACCCCCCGTGCCCGCCCGCCCGCCTCCTCTCGGGTGCCAGCCGCCGCTGCTCTCACATGTTGGAGGTGTCGATGAGGCGGCAGTGTGCCTCCTCCCCCTCGCTCCGCACCAACTCCCACAGCTGTGACATCACCGCCTCCAGCTCCGAGTCCACCGTGAACACCACCGGGTATTGGGCGATCCAGTACCTGCGGCACACACACACACCGTGAGTCATCCCCTCCCTCACTGGCACGCAGCACGGTGACACATCCCCTCCCCCTCTGGTAGAACCCTGGGCACCTCCACCCTCGCCCCCACCACCCAACCCCGTCACATCCCCTCCCTCACGGCACACACAGTGGCACCATGTCCCATCCAAGTGACCGGTGACCAGTGATTGGTTCCCCAGTGTCCAGTGAGCAGTTCCTAGTGTAAAGTGCCTAATGCCCAATGACCAACGACCAATACCCAATGACCAATACCCAATGACCAATACCCAATACCCAATACCCAATGACCAATACCCAATGCCCAATACCCAATGCCCAATACCCAATGACCAATGCCCAATGACCAATGCCCAATGCCCAATACCCAATGACCAATACCCAATGATCAATGCCCAATACCCAATGACCAATACCCAATGACCAATACCCAATGCCCAATGCCCAATACCCAATGCCCAATGCCCAATGCCCAATGACCAATGCCCAATACCCAATGACCAATACCCAATACCCAATGACCAATGCCCAATGCCCAATGACCAATGCCCAATGACCAATACCCAATACCCAATGCCCAATACCCAATGACCAATACCCAATGCCCAATACCCAATGACCAATACCGAATGACCAATGCCCAATACCCAATGACCAATGACCAATACCCAATGCCCAATGACCAATGCCCAATACCCAATGCCCAATGACCAATGACCAATACCCAATGACCAATACCTAATGCCCAATGACCAATACCCAATGCCCAATGACCAATGCCCAATGACCAATACCCAATGCCCAATGACCAATACCCAATGCCCAATGACCAATGACCAATGCCCAATGACCAATACCCAATGCCCAATGACCAATACCCAATGCCCAATGCCCAATGACCAATGCCCAATGCCCAATGACCAATACCCAATACCCAATGACCAATACCCAATGACCAATACCCAATACCCAATACCCAATGACCAATGCCCAATGACCAATACCCAATGACCAATACCCAATGACCAATGCCCAATACCCAATACCCAATGACCAATGACCAATACCCAATACCCAATGACCAATACCCAATGACCAATGACCAATGCCCAATACCCAATGACCAATACCCAATGACCAATGACCAATGCCCAATGACCAATGCCCAATACCCAATGACCAATGCCCAATACCCAATGACCAATACCCAATGACCAATACCCAATGACCAATACCCAATGCCCAATGACCAATGACCAATGCCCAATGACCAATGCCCAATGACCAATGCCCAATGACCAATGCCCAATACCCAATGCCCAATGACCAATGCCCAATGACCAATGCCCAATACCCAATGACCAATACCCAATGCCCAATGACCAATGCCCAATGCCCAATACCCAATGACCAATGCCCAATGCCCAATGCCCAATGACCAATACCCAATGACCAATGCCCAATGCCCAATGCCCAATGCCCAATACCAATGACCAATGCCCAAAGCCCAATGACCAATGCCCAATGACCAATGACCAATGACCAATACCCAATGACCAATACCCAATGACCAATGACCAATGACCAATACCCAATGACCAATACCCAATGACCAATGACCAATGACAAATGACCAATGCCCAATGACCAATGCCCAATACCCAATGACCAATACCCAATGACTAATGCCCAATGACCAATGCCCAATACCCAATGCCCAATGACCAATGACCAATGCCCAATGCCCAATGACCAATACCCAATGACCAATGCCCAATGCCCAATGCCCAATACCCAATACCAATGACCAATGCCCAATGCCCAATGACCAATGCCCAATGACCAATACCCAATGACCAATACCCAATGACCAATGACCAATACCCAATGACCAATACCCAATGACCAATGACCAATACCCAATGACCAATACCCAATGACCAATACCCAATGACCAATGACCAATGACCAATACCCAATGACCAATACATATTGCCCAATGCCTGCCTCCTCCTGCCAGCTGTCGACCATCTCCACTGGTCCTCGCTCCAATTTGTTGCCTCCCCGGATGTGTGTCCAGATCCCGTTCCCGTTCCCCGGGGTTTTCACCGCAGTGGGCGGTGGGCAGGAGGAGCAGCCCCACCGTCCCTGGGAACAGATCCCCCCCCCCCCCCCCGGGGTTGGGGGTGAGGGTGGAGGGCTTGAGCCAGCGAGAGGTCAGGCCAACGTCTCTGGGACCAACAAGGCCCCATCTCTCCCCCCACGCCCCACCCTCTGTCCCCGCGCACGGTGGGCCTACCTCACCAGGTGGCAGATCCTCACGCGCTGTTGGCACGGCTTCTCCCCCGAGGCATCTCGATAGGTGGCCGCAGGTCAAGGATAATAGTGGGGTGGCCACTCGGCCCATCGCTTGTCTACTAGCCCCGCCAGAGCTGGCTGCCTCCCTCCCCTCCTCCCTCTCCAAACCCTCGGGAGGGACAGAACCGAGAGATGTGACGTTAAAGAATTAACCCAAAACTCACTTGGATTATGGGTAAAGACTTTGGTTATTTTTATGAAGAAAACCACAATAAACTGAACTAAATTGCGGCACGGTGGCGCAGCGGTAGAGTTTCTACCTCACAGCGCCGGAGACCCGGGTTCGATCCCGGCTATAGGTGCTGTCTGTGCGGAGTTTGCACGTTCTCCCCGTGACCTGCGCGGGTTTACTCTGGAATGCCTGGTTTCCTCCCACACTCCAAAGACGTACAGGCCTGTAGGCTAATTGGCTTGGTGCGATTATAAATTGTCCCTAGTGTGTAGAATAGTGTTAGTGAGCGGGGATCACTGGTCGGCCTGGACTCGGTGGGCCGAAGGGCCTGTTTCTGAGCTGTATCGCTAAACTATAAAACTAAAAGAAAGAATTGCAGATGCTGGAATCTTGAGGAGAACACAAAGTGCTGGAGTAACTCAGCGGGTCAGGCAGCATCTCTGGAGGACATGGATAGAAGACGATTCAGGTCGGGATCCATCTTCAGACTGCGGAAGTGTCCTAACCTGGAATGTTGCCTATCCATGTTCTCCAGAGATGCTGCCTGTCCCACGGAGTTACTCCAGCACTTTGTGTATGAATAAAAGGGCAGGTGGGATAGATTCTCTCTGCTCTCTGCCCCCCTTTTTGATGTAACGTTCTGTTCAAACCAGAGATGAAAGTTCAAAGTATCTTTATAGAACATTCCTGTACAAACCAAGGAAAAAGGTTTAAAGTATTTTAAAGCAAACTTTAACTTTAGACGCACAGAGTGGGGGAATGAAGAACCAGAGGACATAGGGGGGAAGGAAAGATTTAATTAGTTTAGATTATTGCCACGTGTACTGAGGTACAGTGAAAAGCCTTTGTTGCGTGCTAACCAGTCAGCGGAAAGACAATACATGATTACAATCGAGCCGTCCACAGTGTATAGATACAGGATAAGGGAATAACGTTTAGTGCAAAGTCTGGTCAAGGATAGTCCGAGGGTCACCAAAGAGGTGGATAGTAGTTCAGGACCGCTCTCTGCTTGTGGTGGGATGGTTCATGGGATAATGATGAAGTTACTCGAGGGGTAACTTTTTCACACAAAAAGTTGGGGTGTGAACGGAACGAGGTGCCAGGGGGTGGTATTTGAGTGAGGCACGTTGCTGATTCGAGGTCATTGAGCGGTGGATAAAAATATCTGCTTCCTGCTGAGGTGGAACTTTAAAAGTCCCCGCGCACATGCACACACAGTTTTTTTAGTTTATTGTCACGCATACCAAGGTACAGTGAAATGGTTTAAAGTGTTTTTAAGCAGACTTATTCGAGACGCGCACAGTCTCTTGCCCAGAGGAGGGGAATTGAGAACCAGAGGACATCGGTTTAAGATGAGGGGGGAAAGATTTAAACACTTTCAACCACACACACCATAAACCCAGCCCAGCACAGCAGACCTTGCCAATAGACAATAGGTGCAGGAGTAGGCCATTCGGCCCTTCGAGCCAGCACCGCCATTCAATGTGATCATGGCTGATCATCCACAATCAGTACCCCTTTCCTGCCTTCTCCCCATATCCCTTGACTCCGCTATCTTTAAAAGCTCTATCTAACTCTCTCTTGAAAACATCCAGAGGATTGGCCTCCACTGCCCTCTGAGGCAGAGAATTCCACAGACTCACAACTCTCTGGGTGAAAAGGTTTTCCTCATCTCCGTTCTAAATGGCCTACCCCTTATTCTTAAACTGTGGCCTCTGGTTCTGGACTCCCCCAACATCGGGAACATGTTTCCTGCCTCTAGCGTGTCCAAACCCTTAACAATCTTATATGTTTCAATAAGATCCCCTCTCATCCTTCTAAATTCCAGAGTGTACAAGCCCAGCCGCTCCATTCTTTCAACATATGACAGTCCCGTCATCCCGGGAATTAACCTTGTAAACTGGGCTCCCTCAATAGCAAGAATGTCCTTCCTCAAATTAGGGGACCAAAACTGCACACAATACTCCAGGTGTGGTCTCACTAGGGCCCTGTACAACTGCAGAAGGTCCTCTTTGCTCCTATACTCAACTCCTCTTGTTATGAAGGCCAACATGCCATTCGCTTTCTTCACTGCCTGCTGTACCCGCATGCTTACTTTCAGTAAGTGATGAACAAGGACCCCCAGAGGACACAGGTTTAAGGTGGGCATAGGACATAGGTTTAAGATGAAGGGCCTGTTTCCATGCTGCATCACTCCACCACTCTTTTTGTTCTCTTCCCAGAGGAGGATTTGCTTTTTTTTTTAACCTGAAAATAAATTTACAACATTATCAATTATTTACAACAATAATATTTGCAATACAAAACAATACAAACGCCCATGACCAAATACAAAAATCACCAAGTATTCTTAAACACCATTTCAAGGTGAAGGGGAGAAGATTTAATAGGAATCCGAGGGGTAACTTTTTCATGCAAAGGGCGGTGAGTGCATGGAACAAGCTGCCAGTGGAGGTAGTTGAGGCTGGGACTATCCCATCGTTTAAGAAGCAGTTAGACAGGTACATGGATAGGACAGGTTTGGAGGGATATGGGCCAAACACAGGCAGGTGGGACTAGTGTAGATGGGGCACGTTGGCCGGTGTGGGCAAGTTGGGCCGAAGGGCCTGTTCCCATGCTGTAAAACTGCATCACTTTTCTCCCTAGTTTGACCAGGAATGTTATTTCAAACATACTGAAGCTTTTCTGAAAGAGTTTCTCTGGCATTTTGTTTCTATCGTTGGCGTAAACGAGCGTCTGCAGTTCCTTTTAATTACATTTACACTCTTCTCCCTGGTTTGCACAGGAATGTTACTAATAGTCATAGAGTGAGAGTGTGAACTTACCCACACCAGCCAATATGTCCCAGCTACACTAGTCCCACCTGCCCGCGTTTGGTCCATATCCCTCCAAACCTGTCCTATCCATGTACCTGTCTAAGTGGTTCTTAAACACTGCAATAGTCCCTGCCACAACTACCACCTCTGGCAGCTTGTTCCATGCACCTAACACTATTTGTGTGAAGAAGTTACCCCTTGGATTCGTATTAAATCTTTTCCCCTTCACTTTGAACCTATGTCCTCTGGTTCTGAAGACCTGCTGTGCTAGGCTGGGTTATTGTGTGTGTGTGTACGCGGGAACTCCCACCTCAGCAGGAAGCAGATATTCTTATCTACCTGCTCCGTGACCTCAAGGCTGTTGTGCAAGGCCTCACTTCTCTGTACTCAGCCCTTCAAGGAGAAACGTACCAAATGGGGAACTCTCTGCATGAGGAAAACCCCTCTCTGGTACCGACTACTGTGGCCTCGTTCACAATGACTGGGTCTAGCAGCCAAACACACACGCAAGCAATGCACACACACACGCACACACAAGCAACACACACACACGCAACACACATGCACACGCGCACGCATGCAACACACGCACACACACGCGCACACATGCACACACGCGCACACACATACGCACGCAAGCACGCACACACGCACATGTGCACACACACACACTCGCGCACACACTCGCGCAAGCACACATGCACACACGCGCGTGCACACGAACGCGCACACACACATGCATAGGCACACACACAATAAAGCACACACATAAGACACACCCACGCACGCATTCACACACGCACCTACGCACACATACACACACACACACGAACACGCACACAGGCACACACAGACACGCACACACAGGCACACACATACAAATGCACACACATACGACACATTCACGCACACATACACATACAAACATGCACCCGTGCACACATATATGCACACGCAAACACATAGACACACTCATGCATACATGCTCACACACATACACACATGCACACGCACACAGACATACGCATGTGTGCATGCACACACACATGAACACAGAAACACACAGGCGTATACACACATGCCATAAGAGGAAAGATTGGAAAGACTGGGCTTGTGTTTACTGGAATTTAGAAGGATGAGGGGATCTTATAGAAATGTGTACAATTACAAAAGGACTGGACAAGCTAGATGCAGGAAAAATGTTCCCAATGTTGGGGCGAGTCCAGAACCAGGGGCCACAGTCTTAGAATAAAGGGGAGGCCATTTAAGACTGAGGTGAGAAAAAGCTTTTTCACCCAGAGAGTTGTGAATTTGTGGAATTCCCTGCCACAGAGGGCAGTGGAGGCCAAATCACTGGATGGATTTAAGAGAGTTAGGTCGAGCTCTAGGGGCTAGTGGAGTCAAGGGATATGGGGAGAAGGCAGGCACGGGTTATTGATTGTGGATGATCAGACATGATCACAATGAATGGCGGTGCTGGCTCAAAGGGCCAAATGGCCTCCTCCTGCACCTATTTTCTATGTTCCTATGCATTCACACACACTAGTTCACACAGACAGACACACACACACACTGTATATATATATATGTATATATATACTTTGCATTTCAAGGTGAATGGCCTAATTCAAGCAGAATTAGGCCATTCAGTAACAGCCACACTAGTCCCACCTGCCTGCGTTTGGCCCATATCCCACTGAACCTGTCCTATCCATGTACAGTACCTGTCTAAATGTTTCTTAAACGTTGCGATAGTACCGTACTAGTCGATGTTCCAGCTTTGCCAATCAATGAACACAGAGATGCCAGAGATAAAGTGATTAGTACGGGTGTCAGGGGTTATGGGGAGACGGCAGGAGAATGGGGTTAGGAGGGAGAGATAGATCAGCCATGTAGATCTAGTTCTGCTCCTATCACTTATCAACTTATGCAATACATTTTTTAAGTTGTTAATCACCACCGCTCAATATATATTGTTCTTGCCAATCTTTTTAACAATTAAACTGCTTTCCGGACATCTCAGTCTGCCCACCTCACGCAGGTAATGCAGGTGCCAAATGCAGGTAAATGGGACCAGCCCAGTGTGGTAATATGGTTAGCATGGGCAAGGTGGGCCGAAGGGCCTGTTTCCACGCAGGGCCTTCTATAGGCTGGGCTACAGTCTCGATTCTCCACCGCATCTCATTGCGGACATTGGACTTTATCTCTTGGACTCTTCAATACACCGTAGAAAATGTTTGCTGTGCATTGTGGACGCAGCCCAGACCATCACACAAACCAACCTCCCTTCCACTGACTCCATCTACACCTCACGCTGCCCCGGCAAGGCCAGCAGCATCATCAAGGACCAGTCTCACCCCGGTCACTCCCTCTTCTCCCCTCTCCCGTCGGGCAAGAGGTACAGAAATGTGAAAACGCACACCTCCAGATTCAGGGACAGTTTCTTCCCGGCTGTTATCAGGCAACTGAACCATCCTACCACAACCAGAGAGCAGTCCTGAACTACTATCTACCTCATTGGTGACCCTCGGACTATCCTTGACCGGACTTTGCTGGCTTTACCTTGCACTAAACGTTATTCCCTTATCATGTATCTGTAGACGGCTCGATTGTAATCATGTGTTGTCTTTCTGCTGACTGGTTAGCACGCAACAAAGGCTTTTCACTGTACCTCGCTTGGTACACGTGACAATAAACTAAACTGAACGCTACAGAAAAAACAATCGATGTTTGACGCCCTCTCTGTGCAGCACTTTCACGACCTCTGCCGAGTTTGCCCTTGACTCACACTCTCAGCATGGTCGTCACGAGGTTGTAGGTCGGTCGTAGCGGGCTGTGATGCTAGTCGTAGGTACTCGAGGCATCAAGTAGGTCGGGGCGCTTTTCAACCTGATGAAAAATGTCCACCAGTAAAAAAGGTTGGGAATTAGAGCATGAAAGTGGGACAGGGCCTTTACCCCTCTGACATTAAGCTAGATTGAACTGAAGTGAACAGGGTTGCCAGTACCACCGATGCGAGTGGTTGAAAGGATATAGGAGCAGGAGTTTGTGGGCGAATTCAGCGGATGGGATGATCCAGCTGTGCATCATCAACGTCACCTTCACCGTCTCGCTGCTGCAGCGCAGGTTCCCGTCCACATCTGCGGGGACACAAAACATCTGGTCACACGCGCGGCTCACCACCAACGAAAGGTCGGCATTACGGGCGGCACGATGGCGCAGCGGTAGAGTTGCTGCCTCACAGCGCCGGAGACCCGGGTTCGATCCTGACTACGGGTGCTGTCTGTACGGAGTTTGCACGTTCTCCCCGTGACCTGCGTGGGCTTTCTCCAAGATCTTCGGCGTCCTCCCACACTCCAAAGACGTGCAGGTTTGTAGGTTAATTGTCTTGGGTAGAATTGTAAGTTTAGTTTAGGTTAGTTTAGAGATAAACAGGCCCTGTGGCCCAGCGAGTCCGCACCAACCAGCGATCCCCGCACACTAACACTATCCCACACACACTAGGGGACAATTTTCATTGATACCAAGCCAATTATTCTACAAACCTGTACGTCTTTGTACGATCACACCAGGCCAATTAACCAGGCTGTAAAATGGAGGGAGGCTGTAAAATGTCGAATGGACAGCATCAGGGCTGTTCTGAGACAGCAGCACTACCCGCTGCACCACTGCGCTGCACAAACCGCGTAGTGCTCTAGACTGATATGTTTAGTTTTTAGTTCAGAGATCCAGCGCAGAAACAGGCCCTGCGGCCCACCGAGTCCACTCCAACCGGCGATCCCCGCACATTGTCCTACACACACTAGGGACAATTTACACATTTACCAAGCCAGGTCTTTGGAGTGTGAGAGGAAACCGGAGCACCCGGAGTAAACCCACGCAGGTCACGTGGAGAACGTACAAACTCCGTACAGACAGCACCTGTAGTCAGGATCGAACCCGGGTCTCCGGCGCTGTGAGGCAGCGACTCTACCACTGCGCCACCATGCCGCCCCGCAATCTAATACCTGCCGGGTGCGGTTATCATATTGGCCTTGACGTTGTGTACAGTCCCAGCGCAGCGGCTGAGGGACATGGTGCAGTAGACAAACTGAAGAGCAACTTGCTGATTAGAAACATAGAAAGTAGGTGCAGGAGTAGGCCATTCAGCCATTTGAGCCAGCACCGCCATTCAGTATGATAGACAACAGACAATAGACAATAGGTGCAGGAGTAGGCCATTCGGCCCTTCGAGCCAGCACCGCCATTCAATGTGATCATGGCTGATCATCCACAATCAGTACCCCGTTCCTGCCTTCTCCCCATATCCCCTGACTCCGCTATTTTTAAGAGCCCTATCTAGCTCTCTCTTGAAAGCATCCAGAGAACCGACCTCCACTGCCCCCTGAGGCAAAGAATTCCACAGACTCGCCACTCTCTGTGAGAAAAAGTGTTTCCTCGTCTCCGTTCTGGATGATCACGGCTGATCATCCAGAATCAGTACCCCGTTCCTGCTTTCTCCCAATATCCCTTGATTCCGCTGGCCCTAAGAGCCAAATCCAACTCTCTCTTGAAAACATCCAGTGAATCGGCCTCCACTGCCGTCTGTGGCAGAGAATTCCACAGATTCACAACTCTCTGGGTGAAGAAGTTTTTCCTCATCTCAGTCCTAAATGGCCGACCCCTTATTCTTACACTGTGTGACCCCTGGTGCTGGACTCCCCCAACATGGGGCACATTACCTTGCTGACTCCCTCTAGACGGGGCCTTGCTCAGATTCAAACATGATGTAGATCCCCACCCTGCCCCAGCCTGTCTGGTGTCTCGACACCTCCAGTTTAAATTCCATGTAGAATATTTTTGGAAGGACCAAGAACCAAGAAACCTTATCTCCAGCAGTGTCCTGTGATAGGTGTCTCCCGCTATGATTTCCAAGGCTTGGAATGACGGGTTTCCCAAACCCCCCCTCCCATTCCCACACTGACCTTTCTGCCCTGGGCCTCCTCCACTGTCAGAGTGAGGCCCAGTTCAAATTGGAGGAGCAGCACCTCATATTTCACTTGGGCAGCTCACACCCCAGTGGTGTGAACATTGACTTCTCTAACTTCACGTATCTAAGTGCTTGTGCAGTGATACTTGTACTGAACTGTATACAACAATGAATTTCACTGTACCTCGGCACATGTGACAAATAATGTACCATTAAACCATTGATGTATAGTGTAGCGCGGAATAGCTTCTGTGCTCAGCTGATATGGCAGTAGGCGTGGGAGCTGAATGGGTGGAGTTCAGTTTATTGTCACGTGTATCGAGGTACAGTGAAAAGCTTTTGTTGCGCGCTAACCAGCCAGCGGAAAGACAATACATGATTACAATTTCCGGTTAGAGTCAATGTTAACTTGCATTGTTCTATGCACATGCACACACACAATAGACAACAGACAATAGACAATAGACAATAGGTGCAGGAGTAGGCCATTTGGCCCTTCGAACCAGCACCACCATTCAATGTGATCATGAGTGATCATCCCCAATCAGTACCCCGTTCCTGCCTTCACACACACACACACTCAGACACAGACACACCCACACACACTCAGACACAGACATCCACACACACTCAGACACACACACACACTCAGACACAGACACATACACACACACATAGACACAGTCACACAGACACGCACACACAGACACATATGCACACACACGGGCACAGACAGACAGACATAAAGAGACACGGACACACACAGACAGACATGAACATGTGCGCACACACGCATCACAATAAGACAAGTCCTTTTATCAGGCAACTGAACCATCCTACCAATACTACTGAACAGTCCTGAGCTACTGTCTACCTCATTGATACCACACACACACACGCACTCACGCACACACACAGGCACACACACAGGCACACATGCACACATGCACACACACACACACACGCACACACGCACACACGCACACACACACACACACACACACACACACACACGCACACACACGCACACACGCACACACACAGGCACACATGCACACATGCACACACACACACACGCACACACGCACACACACACACACCCACACACACACGCACGCACACACGCACGCACACATACACACACACGGACACACACTCACACACACACGCACAGACACACACACACACACACACACAGACACACACACAGACACACACACAGACACACAGACACACACACAGACACATACAGACACACACACAGACACACACTCACAGACACACACACACACACACACACACACACTCACAGACACACACACACACACACACACACACACACACACACACACACACAGACACAGACACACACACAGACACACACACACACAGACACACACACTCACACACAGACACACACGCACACACACACGCACACACACACGCACACGTAGGGACACACACATGGACACACACAGACACACAGAGACACACACACACGCAGACACACACGCAGACACACACGCAGGGACACACATGGACACACACATGGACACACACACACGCACACGCACACACAGCCTGTATCTCCAGCATTCTGACTTAAGCACAGGCTACAGAGCTGTCCGAGTTTGAATGCACACACGATTTATCAGTACACACCCACGGACATTGCAACCTCCTTGTTCCAGTCAACCTGAATGAGATTGTTGTCCCAACCGACAGTCAGGAGCCACTTGTCAGACTGAAGGACGTTAGCACAGCACAGGAATGTACAGAGATAATCTCCCTCACATCTATCAGCGGCAGACCACTGCACCAGCCCACTCTGCACCAGCCCACCCTGCACCAGACCACTGCACCAGCCCCCCCTGCACCAGCCCCCCCTGCACCAGCCCCCCCTGCACCAGCCCACCCTGCACCAGCCCCACTCACAATACAAGGACGTATCTTTAGGAAGGAGATGAGGAGGATTATCTTTAGTCAGAGGGTGGTGAATCTGTGGAATTCTTTGCCACAGAAGGCTGTGGAGGCCAAGTCAGTGGATATTTTTAAGGCAGAGATAGATAGATTCTTGATTAGTGCGGGTGTCAGGGGTTATGTGGAGAAGGCAGGAGAATGGGGTTGAGAGGGAACGAGTGATCAGCCATTATTGAATGGCGGAGTAGACTCGATGGGCCGAACGGCCTGACTCTGCTCCTAGAACTTATGAACTTATAGAGTCACAGAGTGATACAGTGTGGAAACAGGCTCTTCGGCCCAACTCGCCAACACCGGCCAACATGTACCTGTCTAACTGTTTCTAAAACGATGGGATAGTCCCAGCCTCAACTACCCCCTCTGGCAGCTTGTTCCATACACCCACAACCCTCTGTGTGGAAAAAGTATATTCAATATTTTCCCCTTCACCTTGAACCTATGTCCTCTGGTCCTCGATTCCCCCACTCTGGGTAAAAGACTCTACCCGATCTATTCCTCTCATGATCTTGTACACCTCTATAAGATCACCCCTCATCCTCCTGTGCTCCATGGAATAGAGACCCAGCCTGCTCAACCTCTCCCTATAGCTCACACCCTCTAGTCCTGGCAACATTCTCGTAAATCTTCTCTGAACCCTTTCAAGCTTGACAACATCTTTCCTACAACATGGTGCACAGAACTGAACACAATATTCTAAATGCGGTCTCACCAACGTCTTATACAATTGCAACATGACCTCCCAACTTCTATACTCAATACTCTGACTGATGAAGGCCAAAGTGGCAAAAGCCTTTTTGACCGCCTTATCTACCTGCGACCCGACCTTCAAGGAACCATGCAATTGTACTCCTAGATCCCTGGTCTACAACCTCTGATGTACATTGGATGCCAAAGGTTTAGTGATTGCCAGAAACGAGATGAAGAATGACACAGGGGTAGAGTTGCTGCCTCGCGGCACCAGAGTCCAGAGTTCGATCCTGACCTCGGGTGCTGTCTGTGTGGAGTTTGTACGCTCTCTCCGTGAGCACGTGGCTTTCCTCCGGGTGCTCTGGTTTCGTCCTGCATCAGAAAGGCGTGCGGGTTTGTACGTTAATCGGCCATCTGTAAATTGCCCCTAGTGTGTAGGGAGTGGACGAGAAAGTGGGATAATGTAGAGCCGCCTAAATGTCGCCCAAGTGGGACAGGGCCACTAGGCAGCAACTCTGCACTGCAAAATGATGCCATATCATGCAGGTCATGGCATCTACGACCACAGTGTCCATCTGACTGACGAAGGAAGGTCCATTGGTGAACAAGTAAGTAAGTAACTAAGTAGGTTTATTGGCCAAGTATTCAGATACTTGGCCAATTTGGAGCGCAGAAGGTTAAGGGGGGACTTAATTGAGGTCTTTAAAATGATGAAAGGGATAGACAGAGTTGACGTGGATAAGCTTTTCCCATTGAGGGTAGGGAAGATTCAAACAAGAGGGCATGACATGAGAATTAAGGGACAGAAGTTTAGGGGTAACATGAGGAAGTGAAGAACACACTTCCCACAACAGTGAAGAAAGCCAATGGTATGTTAGCTTCCATAGCAAAAGGATTTGAGTATAGGAGCAGGGAGGTTCTACTTCAGTTGTATAGGGTCTTGGTGAGGCCACACCTGGAGTATTGCGTACAGTTCTGGTCTCCAAATCTGAGGAAGGACATTATTGCCATAGAGGGAGTGCAGCGAAGGTTCACCAGACTGATTCCTGGGATGTCAGGACTGTCTTATGAACAAAGACTGCATAGACTCGGTTTATACTCTCTAGAATTTAGGAGATTGAGAGGGGATCTTATAGAAACTTACAAAATTCTTAAGGGGTTGGACAGGCTAGATGCAGGAAGATTGTTCCCGATGTTGGGGAGGTCCAGGACAAGGGGTCACAGCTTAAGGATAAGGGGGAAATCCTTTAGGACCGAGATGAGAAGGAATTTTTTCACACAGAGAGTGGTGGGTCTCTGGAACTCTCTGCCACAGAGGGTAGTTGAGGCCAGTTCATTGGATATATTTAAGAGGGAGTTAGATGTGGCCCTTGTGGCTAAGGGGATTAGAGGGTATGGAGAGAAGGCAGGTACGGGATACTGAGTTGGATGATCAGCCATGATCATATTGAATGGCAGTGTAGGCTCGAAGGGCCGAATGGCCTACTCCTGCACCTAATTTCTATGTTTCTATGTTTCTATGAGGGGGAACTTCTTTACTCAGAGAGTGGTGGCTGTGTGGAATGAGCTTCCAGCAGAAGTGGTGGAGGCAGGATCGATTGTAACATTTAAAAGTAAAGTGGATAGGTATATGGACGGGAAGGGAATGGAGGGGTATGGTCTGAGTGCAGGTAGATGGGACTAGGGGGAAATAAATGGTCGGCACGGACTGGAAGGGCCAAGAGGGCCTGTTTCCGTGCTGTAATTGTTATATGGTTATATGGTTATATACAAGGAATTTGCCTTGGTGCTCCACCCACAAGTAACAACATGACATACAGTGACAGTTACGAATGACTCAGAGAACACTAGACATTAATAATAATAAAACACTTATGATAAAACACCATTGATGAAGAATGTGAACCAACAAAATACCAGATCAAAGGGAGGCTACAGATTTTTGGCGTACGGTGGTGAAGAAGGCAGAAGAAGGTATGCGTGCCTGCACTGGTCATGGTATTGAGCATCAGAGTCAGGAAGCTTGCTGCAGCTTTATAACGCTTTGGTTAGGCTGTATTTGGAGTATTGTACACATTTCTGGTCACCCCATAACAGGAAGGATATGGAGGCTGCAGATGTGGTTGACCAGACGCTACCTAGGCTACAAGCTTGGATAAACTTGGATTGTATTCTTGATATCACCAGAAGTTACAGGAGAGACCTGCTGAAAGTTTATTCAAGTATATTGGGCGGCGCGATGGTAGAGTCGCTGCCTCACAGCGCCGGAGACCCAGGTTCGATCCTGACTACGGGCCGAGTTTGTACGTTCTCCCCGTGACCTGCGCGGGGTTTTCCCCAGGTGCTCCGGTTTCCTCCCACACTCCAAAGACTGTGCCGGGACCTTCCAAAGACTGTGCCGGTTGGAAGGGAGTTAGCCGTGTGGTGTTGGGATCGAGTTAGCCATCTATGACCACACTGTCCACCTGACTGACCATCCGTTAGTAGATCCTTCTGCAGCTAAAACTCAAAAAAGAACGAAGATCCATTGGTGAAACTGGACCTTAGCAGGAAAGCAAGGAACTAAAAACAAACTTAAACCCCTGTCCCACTGTACGACTTCATTCCAAGAGCTCTCCCGAGTTTGCCCTGATTCGAACTCGGGGATTTACGGTAATGGCCGCTCGTCGGTACTCGGGGCTCTCGTGGACATTTTTCAACATGTTGAACAATCTTCACCAGTCTTCCCGTGCTTACCTACCGTTAGCGAGTCTTCCCGAGTACCTGCCGTTATCGTTACGAGCCGCTGAGAGACGTCACCGAGTTCCGACGTACCCGCTACGTTCATTCTCCGTGCTTACCACGACTTT
Source organism: Raja brachyura (assembly GCA_963514005.1). The sequence continues at coordinate 13,272,049 of OY740819.1, read as the reverse complement.
GATTTTTTTAAAACTCGGGAGAGCTCTTGGAATGAACTTGTACAGTGGGACAGGGATATTAAGAACTTCTTAAACATTCTTAAAAAGGGGCAGCGGTAGAGGAGCTGCCTCACAGGGCCAGAGACCCGGGTTCGATTCCGACTACGGGTGCTGTCTGTACAGAGTTTGTACGTTCTCCCCGTGACCTGCGTGGGATTTCTCCGAGATCTTCGGTTTCCTCCCACACTCCAAAGACGTGCAGGTTCATAGGTTAATTGGCTTGGTAAAATGTAAATTTAAAAAATTGTCCAGTGCTGAGTGATGCTCTACCTAATTTTTCAGCGTGCTCCATCCACATCCAAATCCAGAAATGAGGGGGGAACCTCATTGAAACTCACCGAACAATGAAAATCTGGATAGAGTGGATGTGGAGAGGATGTTCCCACCAGTGGGAGAGTCTGGGACTAGCTTCAGAATTAAAGGACGTTCTTTTAGGAAAGATAAATTTGTTCAGTCAGAGGATGGTGAATCTGGGGAATTCTTTGCCACAGAAGGCTGTGGAGGCCAAGTCTGTGGATATTATTAAGGCAGAGATTGACAGATTCTAAATTAGTACGGGTGTCAGAGGTTATGGGGAGAAGGCAGGAGAATGGAGTTACAATAGACAATAGACAATAGGTGCAGGAGTAGGCGATTCGGCCCTTCGAGCCAGCACCGCCATTCAATGTGATCATGGCTGATCATCCCCAATCAGTACCCTGTTCCTGCCTTCTCCCCATATCCCCTGACTCTGCTATCTTTAAGAGCCCTATCTAGCTCTCTCTTGAAAGCATCCAGAGAACATGCCTCCACTGCCTTCTGAGGCAGAGAATTCCACAGACTCACCACTCTCTGTGAGAAAAAGTGTTTCCTCGTCTCTGTTCTAAACGACCTACTCCTTATTCTTAAACTGTGGCCTCTGGTTCTGGACTCCCCCAACATCGGGAACATGTTTCATGCCTGCAGCGGGTCCAAACCCTTAACAATCTTATATGTTTCAATGAGATCCCCTCTCATCCTTCTAAACTCCAGAGTGTACAAGCCCAGCTGCTCCATTCCCTCAGCATATGACAGTCCCGCCATCCCGGGAATTAACCTTGTAAACCTACGCTGCACTCCCTCAATAGCAAGAATGTCCTTCCTTAAATTAGGGGACCAAAACTGCACACAATACTCCAGGTGTGGTCTCACTAGGGCTCTGTACAACTGCAGAAGGATCTCTTTGCTCCTATATTCGAATCCTCTTGTTATAAAGGCCAACATGCCATTCGCTTTTTTCACTGCCTGCTGTACCTGCATGCTTACTTTATGAAAGTAAGCATGCAGGTACAGCAGGCAGTGAGGAAAGCAGGCAGTGAAGACTGATGAACAAGGACCCCCAGATCCCGTTGTACTTCCCCTTTTCCCAACTTGACGCCATTTAGATAGTATTCTGCCTTGGTTTTTGCTACCAAAGTGGATAACCTCACATTTATCCGCATTAAACTTCATCTGCCATGCATCTGCCCACTCCCCCAACCTGTCCAAGTCACCCTGCATTCCCATAGCATCCTCCTCACAGTTCACACTGCCACCCAGCTTTGTGTCATCTGCAAATTGGCTAATGTTACTTTGAATCCCTTCATCCAAATCATTGATTTAATTGTAAATAGCTGCGGTCCCAGCACCGAGCCTTGCGGTACCCCACTAGTCATCGCCTGCCATTCTGAAAGGGACCCGTTAATCCCTACTCTTTGCTTCCTGTCTGCCAACCACTGCTCTATCCATGTCAGCACTCTACCCCCAATACCATGTGCCCTAATTTTGCCCACTAATCTCCTATGTGGGACCTTGTCAAATGCTACGAGGGATAGATAGATCAAGCATGATTGAATAGTGGAATGGACTTGAGGGGGCGAATGGCCTAATTCTACTCCTATTCCTTATGACCTGATGTAAGGCCTCCACCCTTGAATGTTAGCTCACGTTCTCGTCCATGGATGCTGCCTGACCAGCTGAGCATTTCCAGTAATACTGGATAAAGTGGATGTGGAGAGGATGTTTCCACTGGTGGGAGAGTCTAGGATCAGAGGGCACAGCCTCAGGATTAAAGGACGTACCTTTAGAAAGGAAATGAGGATGGATTTCTTTAGCTAGAGGGTGGTGAATCTGTGGACTTCTTTGCCACAGAAGGCTGTGGAGGCCAAGTCAGTGGATATTTTTAAGACAGAGATAGACAGATTCACAATTAGTATGATGTCAGAGGTTGTGGGGAGAAGGCAGGAGAATGGGGTTAGGAGGGAGAGATAGATCAGCCATGATTGAATGGCGGAGTGGACTTGATGGGCCGAATGGCCTAATTTTCTCCTATCACTTATGACCTGATGAGTTCTTTGTCAATTGTCTTTCTACATCCCGGGTGAATCCGCTGGGAATGTTTGGGAAGCAGGAGAGGGGATGGGAGCTACAGAGTGAAACCAAGTTCAGACGTCCCTCTATTCTCGGCTGGAGAACTGGGCACTTGTAAATGTTCCCCAGACGTTAGTGAAGGTAACGAGATCAGGCCATCGTGTGTTAGCGTGGAGTCACACAGCAACGCCCTCAGTACCTGCCAATGACCTTGTGGATGCAGCCAGTGAAGACCACAGCTCCCCACTTCATCCCAACCTGATCCACACCACCGCTGGCTTGTTTGTGAAATGCAAATGTACATCACGACATTCACTCAGCATGTGGCCCACAGCCACACGCACACTCACACTCACACGCACACTCACACGCACACTGACACGCACACACTGACATGCACACACTCACACTCACACTCACACGCTCACACTGACACGCACACGCTCACACGCACACACTCACACTGACACTCACACTGACACGCACACATGCACACACTGACACGCACACACTGACACTCACACTGACACACTCACACGCACACACTCACACCGACATGCACGCACTCACACTGACACTCACACACGCACACACTGACACGCACACACTGACACGCACACACTGACACTCACACACGCACACACTGACACGCACACACGCACACTCACACGCACACACTCACACTGACAAGCACGCACTCACACTGACACTCACACTGACACGCACACACTCACAATGACACACACATACACTGAAACACACACTCACACATAGACACACACACTGACACACACACGCACACTCACACACAGACACAGACACACACACACACTGACACACACTGGCGCAGACACACACACTGACATGCACGCACACGCACACACTCTGACACATACCCTGACACACACACACACTGACGCACATCCTGACACACACACTGACGCACATCCTGACACACACACACTGGCACACACACAGTGACATGCACACACTGACACACACACACACTCCCACTAACATGCACTCACACTCACACTAACACGCACACTCCCACATGCACACTGACACTCACACTGACACACACAAACTGACATGCTCACTCACACACACACACACCCTGAAACACACACTGACACACACACCCTGACACGCACATGCATACTGACATATACACTCACAGGCACACTCACATGCACATTGACACACACTCATACACATACAGACATACACACACTCACACTCACACTGACACACCCAAATACACACCTCCCACACATACACACATGATCACATATCAGCAATACACAGCAATTCACACTAAATAAACACACACACACACACTGACACACATGCATTCACACTCAAATACATACCACACTCAAACACACGCAAGCAGAAACTCGCACGCACACTCATTCACACACACAGTCACATACATACTTTCACTCACACGTGAACTCACACTCACATACATTCACCGTCACATGCACTCTCACAGGCATTCACACGCTCTCATACACACACACACTCACACCCATTGACACATACACACTCATTGACACATACACTGGCACACACACTCACACTGACACCCACAACACATTCTCACACTCACTTATACACACTGTCACCAACACACACTCACACACACACACACTGGCACACACATGCTCACACTCACACACACACTCATCTACACACACTGAAACACACACAACAATGCTCATCATACACAATGACTCACTCACACACACCAACACACACTGACACACTCGCACCCACACACACGAACATTGACAATCTGACATGCACTTATTCACACACACTGTCACACACTGACACTCACTCACACACTCACACCCACCTCTATCACTCTCACACTCTCTGATACAGTCTTGCACACTCACACACGCATTAACACTAACACATGCTGACACACACACAAACTCACACAGACACACACTCATACACACACTCACGATCACTCGTTGCTTCACACATACACACAAACTCAGTGACACACACACAAATTCACACACTTCACACAGAATTACCACACTGACACTTGTTGACACACACACACACACCATGACACTCATACACACTGATGCACGCACTCTCTCGCTCACACGCACAATGACACACATACACTCTCTCTCTTGCACACTGTCACACAGATGCTCAATGACACACTCACGCTCTCTCTCACACACGTTGTGACACATGCTGTGCTGCAGCCACAGTACCGTGTGTGTGTGTGTGCGTGTTGTATGTGTGTGTGCATGTGAGTGTGAGTGTGCATGTGCGTGAGTGCCTGTGTGTGCATGAGAGTGTGTGAGTGTGTGCGTGAGTGTGTGTGTGCATGCGTGAGTGTGCGTGTGAATATGTGTGTATGAGTCTGTGCTTGAGTGTGTGCGTGAGTGTGAGTGTGCATGTACGTGAGTGTGAGTGTGTGCGCATGGGTGTGTGTGCACACGTGAGTGTGTGCATGTGAGTGTGGGTGTGCGTGAGCGTAAGTGTGCATGCGTGAGTGTGCGCCCGTGAGTGTGAGTGTGCCTGTGCGTGAGTGTGAGTGAGTGTGCGTGAGTGTGTGTTCGGGAGTGTGAGTGTGAGTGTGTGTGCGTGAGTGTGTTGCATGTGCGTGAGTGTGGTTGCGTGCGTGTGCGTGAGTGTGTGCGTGAGTGTGCGTGAGTGTGTGTGTGTGCGTGAATGTGTGTGTGCATGTGTGTGAGTGTGTGTGAGTGTGTGTGTGTGTGCGTGAATGTGTGTGTGCATGTGTGTGAGTGTGTGTGAGTGTGTGTGGGTGTGTGTGAGTGTGTGTGTGTGTGCGTGAGTGTGTGTGCGTGAGTGTGTGTGAGTGTGAGTGTGTGTGCGTGAATGTGTGTGCGTGAGTGCGTGTGCATGTGCACGAGTGAGTGTGTGTGTGTGTGAGTGTGTGTGTACAGGGGCACTCACCGAAGGACTGGATGCATTTGTTGAGGAGCTCGTTGAGAGTGAGGGCCTTGGTGAGGGGGCTCATGGACATGATGGCCTTGGCTTTGCTGATCTCGGCCGGGCTGGGGCAGGTCATACGGCGTCGGCACTGCCGCTGCGAAGCCTTGGTGACCAGCACGCTCTGGCACTCATGCCGGGACTTCCTGTGGCCGGAGAGAGGAGGCAGCGGTCAGTGGGGCAGCTCGCAGTGTTCACAAAACCTTGCGCTGTACCTCAGTACATGTGGCCATCTAGACCCATCTGAACAGAGTGTAGCAGAGTGGAGACAGACGGGAACAATGACCACGCACGTCTAGACAGAGGGGAGAGAGGGACCACGCACGTCTAGACAGAGGGGAGAGAGGGACCACGCACGTCTAGACAGAGGGGAGAGAGGGACCACGCACGTCTAGACAGAGGGGAGAGAGGGACCACGCACGTCTAGACAGAGGGGAGAGAAGGACCACGCACGTCTAGACAGAGGGGAGAGGGACCACGCATGTCTAGACAGAGGGGAGAGAAGGACCACGCACGTCTAGACAGAGGGGAGAGAGGGACCACGCACGTCTAGATAGAGGGGAGAGAAGGACCACGCACGTTTAGACAGAGGGGAGAGATTAGCAAAGGGAGGTACCACCACAGCCAAACACACACACACACGCACATTGACACACACACACACTGACACACACACACACACACTGACACACACACACACACTGACACACACGCACACTGACACACGCGCACACTCACACGCACACTGACACATACACTGACACACACACACACATGACACACACACTGACACACACACTGACACACACACACACACACTGACACACACGCACACTGACACACGCGCACACTCACACGCACACTGACACATACACTGACACACACACACACATGACACACACACTGACACACACACTGACACACACACACACACACTGACACACACACTGACACACACACACACTGACACACACGCACACTGACACACGCGCACACTCACACGCATACTGACACACACACTGACACACACACACACACTGACACACACACTGACACACACACACACACTGACACACACACTGACACACACACACACACACACACACACTGACACACACACTGACACACACACACACACTGACACACACACTGACACACACACACACACTGACACACACACTGACACACACACACACACACACTGACACACACACACACACACACACACTGACACACACACACACACACACACACACTGACACACACACTGACACACACACTGACACACACACACACACACTGACACACACACACACACTGACACACACACTGACACACACACACACACTGACACACACACTGACACACACACACACACACACTGATACACACACACACACACTGACACACACACACACACACTGACACACACACTGACACACACACACACACACTGATACACACACTGACACACACACACACACACACGCACACTGACACACACACACACACACACGCACACTGACACACGCGCACACTCACGCACACTGACACACACACTGACACACACACACTGATACACACACACACTGACACACACACACACACGCACACTGACACACACGCACACTGACACACGCGCACACTCACACGCACACTGACACGCACACTAACACACAAACACACACTCACCCCTGAACTAAGTTAGAGCAGAGCGGGGAGAGAGGAGAGAGCGACTGCTCGCCAGGTCTAGAGGGCGCGGGGAGATTAGTAAAGGTGGGAGCGGCCTCCATTCTGTGAGATTGGCTTTCATTTGCAAATCCAGGCCCCGTAACCGCAGCGTACAACAATACCTCACAGAGTCATGTTCCCGCCACAGACAATGGCTTTTCCATGAAGAGAAAGTTGATCTCCTACTCCCTTCATCTCTCTCGTTAGTTTAGTTTAGTTTGGAGATACAGCGCGGAAACAGGCCCTTCGGCCCACCGAGTCCGTGCCGACCAGCGATCCCCACACACTAACACTATCCTACACACACTAGGGACAATTTACACACACACACCAAGCCAATTGACCTACAAACCTGCACGTCTTTGGAGTGCGGGAGGAAACCGAAGATCTCGGAGAAAACCCACGCAGGTCACGGGGAGAACGTGCAAACTCCGCACAGACAACACCCGTAGTCGGGATCGAACCCGAGTCTCCGGTGCTGCAAGTGCTGTAAGGCAGCGACTCTACCGCTGCGCCACCGTGCCGCACTGATCTTCAACAAGAATGCATGAATGTACAAAATAACAAAGTGCTGGAGGAACTCGCTGAGAGCGACACCGGTAACTGCAGGTCAGGGACATGCGCAGAATACCAAGTGATAGGAGCAGAATTAGGCCATTCGGCCCATCTAGTCTACTCCGCCATTCAATCATGGCTGATCTACCTCTCCCTCCGAACCCCATTCTCCTGCCTTCTCCCCATAACCTCCGACACCCGTACTAATCAAGAATCTGTCTATCTCTGCCGTAAAAATATCCACTGACTTGTGGCCTCCACAGCCTTCTGTGGCAAAGAATTCCACAGATTCACCACCCTCTGACTAAAGAAATTCCAACCTTTTCATCCTTTTATGGTGGTGGGGAAGGTGGGGGGGGGGGGAATTGGGGAGATGGGGGGCTGCGTAGAAGCCTCGGCAAGATGTGCACTATGAGTTTGCGGGGTTGTATGTTTCACAAAGCATCTCACGGCACCAGGGTACAGATGACTATAGATATTTTATAATCATTGAATCACTGAATTGAATGAGTTCTTCCAGCACTTTGTTTTCTGCTCAAGACTCCAGTATGTGTCCTCTCCCGTGGCTCCACACATAAACACAACCTCTCAGCCTCACAGGTTTACGTTCTGGCTTAATATTATTAATTTCTGTAGAGACACAGCGCGGAAACAGGCCCACCGAGTCCGCACCGCCCAACGATCTCCGCACACTAAAGGGCCTGTCCCACCAGCATGCAACTCCATGCGATGAGCGCGACCTAACCTGGTCGCTTGAGCCGTCCGGCGTCGCGGGGCCGGTCCCACTTCGATCGCCGGAGCCGTGCGGAATTGTGCGGAGTTCGTCCCGACATCGCGCGGGGCTCCGAAAAACTGACTATGTTCAAAAATTCCGCGCGGCAACGGCTTGTCGGCTCGTAGTCGTCTCGACGCATTACACACCGCCCCAACATCGTGCCTCCGTGACCCTCTCTGTAGGTGCCTCCGTGACCCTCTATGTGTGTGGCTCCGTGGCCCTGTGTGTGTGTGTGCCTCTGTGCCCCTCTCTGTGTGCCTCTCTCTGTCCTGGCGAACTTACCTTTAAGACTTCGCTCCAAGTTCGCCTCACTTTGCGCCGCGTTGCGCCACTCACCCGACCTCCGCGCGGCCCTCGCTGCCGGTTTGGTCGCGCTTGCCGCATGCAGGCGCATGCTGGTGGGAACGGCCCTGTACAGGGGATCACCCGACCTCCGCGCGGCCCCCGCTTCTAGTTTGATCGCGTTCATCGCATAGAGTTGCATGCTGGTGGGACAGGCCCTTAACACTACCCCACACACACTGGGGAAAATTTAGCCCGATACCAAGCCAATTAACCTACAAACCTTCGGCCCTCCGAGTCCATCCAATCTAATCAGACAATATTATTTTAATCTAGTTTAGAGATGCAACGCAAAAACAGGCCCTTCGGCCCACCGGATCTGTGCCAACCAGCGATCCCTGCACACCAACACTATCATGTATGATGTATTGTCTTTCCGCTGACTGGATAGCACGCAACAAAACTTAATAAAACTTATTGTTTATAGGCAAAAAAATAAACTGAAACTCCTACACACACTAGGGACAATTTTATATTTATACCAAGCCAATTAACCTACAAACATGTACATCTTTGGAGTGCGGGAGGAGATCGGAGATCTCGGAGAAAACCCATGCGGTCACGGGGAGAACGTGCAAACTCCGTACAGACAGCACCCGTAGTCAGGATCGAACCTGGGACTCTGGCGCTGTGAGGCAGCAACTCTACCGCTGCGCCACCCTATACATACATATATATACACAAATACAATGAAACCAAATACAAGTACAAAAGGTGCAGAGAAATGAAAAAGGCCAACGTGCAGAATATAGTCAGCTCAGTCTAGTTTATTGTCACGTGTACCGAGGTACAGTGATAAGCTTTTGTTGCGTGCTAACCAGTCAGCGGAAAGACAACACATGATTACAATCGAGCCGTCCACAGTGTACAGATACATGATAAGGGAATAACGTTTAGCACAAGGTAAAGCCAGCAAAGTCCGATCAAGGATAGTCCGAGGGTCACCAATGAGGTAGATGGTAGTTCAGGACCACTCTCTGGTTGTGGTAGGATGGTTCAGATCCCTGATAACAGCCGGGAAGAAACTGTCCCTGAATCTGGAGGTGTGCATTTTCACACTTCTGTGCCTCTTGCCCGATGGGAGAGGGGAGAAGAGGGAGTGGCCGGGGTGCGACTGGTCCTTGATGATGCTGCTGGCCTTGTCGAGGCAGCGTGAGGTGTAGATGGAGTCAGTGGGAGGGAGGTAGGTTTGTGTGGTGGTCTGGGCTGCGTCCATAATTCGCAGCAAACATTTTCAACAGTGTATTGAAGAGTCCAAGAGATAAAGTCCAATGTCCGCAATGAGATGCGGTGGAGAATCGAGACTGTAGCCCAGCCTATAGAAGGCCCTGTGTGGAAACAGGCCCTTCGGCCCACCTTGCCCATGCTAACCATATTACCACACTGGGCTGGTCCCATTTACCTGCATTTGCCCCATAACCCTCTAAACCCTTCCTACCCATATACCTGTCCAAGATAGACACAAAATGCTGGAGTAACTCAGTGGGTCATGCAGCATCTCTGGAGAGAAGGAATAGGTGACGTTTCGGGCCGAGTTACTCCAGCATTTTGTGTCTATGTTTGATTTAAACCAGCATCTGCAGTTCCTTCCTACACATATATCTATTCAAATGTATTTTAAAAGTCATAATTGTATCTGCTTTCGAGCTTCCACTGGCAACTCGTTGAAGATAGGGACTGCCCTCTGAGTGACTAACTTGCCCCCGAGGTCCCTCTTAAATCACACTACCTTGCACATTAAACCTTTGCTATCCATTTCTTTCACTCGGAGGGTATGTGGAAGGAGCTGCCAGAGGAGGGAGTTGAGGCAGGTCCAATAACAGCATCTTAAAGACACCTGGACAGGTACCCAGCCTTATGCCCAGGTATTCACATTGCCAGGTGACCTGGGCCCAGCACACAGACATAACGTTAAGTTGCTGCCTCACAGCCCTGGCAGCGCCAGAGACCCGGGTTCGATCCCGACTACGGGCGCTAGCTGTAGGGAGTTTGCACGTTCTCCCCGTGACCTGTGTGGGTTTTCTCCGAGATCTTCAGTTTCCTCCCACACTCCAGGTTTGTAGGTTAATTGGCTTTGGTAAATTGTCTTCAGTGAGCATGTGAGAGCTAGTGCACGGGGGATTGCTGGTTGGTCTGTTTCCACGCCGTGTCTGTTGTTTGACGGCAGCGACTTTACTGCTGCGCCACCGCGCCACCCTCACGGTGCTGGAGTAACTCAGCGGGTCAGGCAGCAACTCCGGAGAACATGGATAGGTGACGTTTAGAGTCAGGACCCTTCGTAACGCTGAGTGGGACATGTCACCTATTCTCTCCTTATCTCACTGAGCCTTTTCTTCCCTGGTCCTTGTCGAACCATCTGCCCATCAACCCCCCCCCACCTGTATCCACCCATCACTCCCCATGAAACGTCACCCATCCATGTTCTCCAGAGATGCTGCCTGACCTGCTGAGTTACTCCAGCACTCTGTGTCTTCTTTTGCAAAGCAGCATCTGCAGTTCCTCGTGCCTCTGTGCCTGGCAGGCACTAATGGGGCTGTCCCACTGTACGAGCTAATTCAAGAGTTCTCCCGAGTTTCCCCCGATTCGAACTCGGTAATGGCCGCTCGTAGGTACTCGGGGCTTACACGTTGAAAAATCTGCACGAGTCTTCACGAGCTTACCGCGTTTCTCGAGTACCTGCCGTTAGCGTTACGAGCCGCTAAGAGACGTTTCCAAGCTCTGACGTACCCGCTACGTACATTCTACGTACTTACCACGAGTTTGATTTTGTTTTTAACCCTGCGAGCTCTTGGGTAAACTGGTACAGTGGGACAGGGCCATAACCCGATGGGCCCGTTGTGTGTGTGTGTGTGTGTGTGTGTGTGTGCGCGTGTGTGTGAAGGGTTAAGGCCATATTAAAGGCAGCCAGCAATCTCAGGCAGGAGAAGTGAAATTCTCACTTCCCCAACTCTTTGTAGCTAATTAAAAACGCTCATTTTCAAATCCTTCTTCCGGGCCCTACAGCCCTCGTTCCCGGATATCCCAGACTTGCTTCATCCCGACCACGCCTGTATCCGGCATTTTGGAGGTCATGTTCATGTCTATAGGTTCTAGGAGCAGAATCAGGCCATTCGGCCCATCAAGTGTACTCCGCCATTCAATCATGGCCGATCTATCTTTCCCTCTCAACCCCATTCTCCTGCCTTCTCCCCATAACCCCCGACACCCGTACTGATCATCTCCATCTTAAAAGTATCCATTGACTTGGCCTCCACAGCCTTCTGTGGCAATGAATTCCACAGATTCACCACCCTCTGACTAAAGAAATTCCTCCTCATCTCCTTCCTAAAGGTACGTCCTTTTATTCTGAGGCTGTGGCCTCTGGGCCTAGACTCTCCCACTAGTGGAAACATCCTCTCCACATCCACTCTATCCAGGCCTTTCACTATTCGGCAAGTTTCAATGAGTTCCTGGCTCTCATCGTTCGAAACTCCAGCGAGTACAGGCCCATTGCCATCGAACGCTCATCATAGGTTAACCCACTCATTCCTGGGATCATTCTCGTAAGCCTCCTCTGGACCTCTCCAGAGCCAGCACGTCCCTATCAGATACGGGGCCCAGATCGCTCTCTGCCTCTCCCCTGCTTGGAGACGATACCTCTCGGATTGAACTCACCTGACTCAAAGCCCGAGGATGTTGCCAGGACTCGAGGGTCTGAGCTACAGGGAGAGGTTGAGCAGGCTGGGTCTCTATTCCTTGGAGCGCAGGAGGATGAGGGGAGATCTTATAGAGGTGTACAAAATCATGAGAGGAATAGATTGGGTCGAGCCAGCCAGAGCCAGCACATCTTTCCTCAGATATGGAAATTATTGAGAAATGCCAAAGACCAGAGGGCATAGCTTTAAGGTTTGTACGTTCACCCCGTGACCTGCGTGGGTTTTCTCCGAGATCTTCGGTTTCCTCCCACACTCCAAAGACGTACAGGTTTGTAGGGTAATTGCTTTGGTATAAATGCAAAGTGTCCCGAGTGTGTGTAGGATAGTGTTAGTGCGCGGGGATCGCTGGTAGGCACGGACTCAGTGGGCCGAAGGGCCTGTTTGCGCGCTGTATCTCTAAACCAAACCAAACTAAACATGGAGGTGCAGGGAACGGAAGGATGTGGACAGAACTTACAAGATTCTTAAGGGGTTGGACAGGCTAGATGCAGGAAGATTGTTCCCGATGTTGGGGAGGTCCAGGACAAGGGGTCACAGCTTAAGGATAAGGGGGGAATCCTTTAGGACCGAGATGAGAAGGACTTTTTCACACAGAGAGTGGTGGGTCTCTGGAACTCTCTGCCACAGAGGGTAGTTGAGGCCAGTTCATTGGCTTTATTTAAGAGGGAGTTAGATGTGGCCCTTGTGGCTAAAGGGATCAGAGGGTATGGAGAGAAAGCAGGTATGGGATACTGAGTTGGATGATCAGCCATGATCATATTGAATGGCGATGCAGGCTCGAAGGGCTGAATGGCCTACTCCTGCACCTAATTTCTATGTTTCTATGGGAAATGCATTTATCTTGACATTATGAAGATAGACACAAAACGCTGGAGTAACTCAGTGGGACCCCTATTCCTTCGCTCCATAGATGCTGCCTCACTCGTTGAGTTTCTCCAGCATTTTTGTCTACCTTCGATTTTTCCAGCATCTGCAGTTCTCAAACATAAAAAGCTGGAGTAACTCAGCGGGACAGGCAGCATCTCTGGAGAGAAGGAATGGGTGACATTTCGGATCAGTCTGACGAAGGGTCTCGATCTGAAATGTCACCCATTCCTTCTCTCCAGAGATGCTGCCTGTCCCGCTGAGTTACTCCTGCACTTTGTGTCTATCTTTGCTTCATGAAAACACCCACCCCTTATGGATAGCAAGCTGAAGGGAACACATAACGTCAAAGCCAAAAGATAGCTGCTTGTGAAAGACGTATAGTCTACACTGACTATAGATGATCAAAGAACATCCATGTTCTATGTTTGTCCATGCTGCCTGAGGTGCCTTTATGAGCTAGTCCCATTTGCCTGCGTTAGGCCAGAACCAGGGGCCACAGCTTAAGAATAAGGGGTAAGCCATTTAGAACGGAGACGAGGAAACACTTTTTCTCACAGAGAGTTGTGAGTCTGTGGAATTCTCAGCCTTAGAGGGCGGTGGAGGCCGGTTCTCTGGATACTTTCAAGAGAGAGTTAGATAGAACTCTTAAAGATAGCGGAGTCAGGGGATATGGGGAGAAGGCAGGAACGGGTACTGATTGGGGATGATTAGCCATGATCACATTGAATGGCGGTGCTGGCTCGAAGGGCCTATTCCTGCACCTATTGTCTATTCTCAATGTGATCATGGCAGATCAGCCACAATCAGTACCCCATTCCTGCCTTCTCCCCATATCCCCTGACTCCGCCATCTTTAAGAGCTCTATCTAACTCTCTCTTGAAAGCATCCAGAGAACCAGCCTCCACCGCCCTCTGAGGCAGAGAATTCCAGACTCACAACTCCAGGGCTGCCAACATTGGGTGAGAGTTGAGAGTGAGAAATTGTGAGGGGGTGTAAGTGGGGGGAGGGGTGTTTTTGGTAGAGAGCTTTCGCATTTTTCAGCTTGAAATTGTGCAATCGGGTGCATACTTTTGCGAGCCTTTTAACTTACACTTGAATGCAACATTTATGCTTCAAATTGGATTAGGTATGAATAAGGTTAGGCTAAATTACATTCCTAACTACATTCCACAGTAGAACTAGGCTCTGATCAACAGGTGCAGCACATGAATGACCTTAGTATATTCATGTATGGAAATCAGATTATAATTCATGCTGTTATGCATATGTATAGAGAAACTAAAACATAGAAACAAGGCAAGAGGAGTTGGACTTCCATCACTGTTCTGCCCAAATAAATCAATCAACCTTACCCTTTGACTATAGAAACAAGACGAAAATAATGCCACATATTCAACCGTATATGGTTCAATGAAATTAAGATATATGTAAAACATATATATGGAAACAGGCCCTTTGGCCCACCAAGTCCATACCGACCAGCAATCTACGATACACCAGTTGTATCCTACACGCCAGGGACAATTTACAGAAGCCAATTAACCTACAAACCGGCACTTCTTTCGGATGTGGGAGAAACCGGAATGTCCAGAGAAAACCATGCGGTCATGAGGAGAATGTACAAATACTGTACAGACAGCACCCGTAGTCAGGATCAAGTCTGGGTCTGTGGTGCTGCAAGGCAGCAACTCTACCGCTGCGCCACCGTGCCACCCCATTAAATTATTTTTTCTGTAATATATTTATTATGGTGTCACGTCAATAAAGATGAGCACATGATTGTAATCTCTGCCCTTAGTTGGATAACGCACATCTCCAGTCATCGTGTTTTATTGCTGGTTTTCAACCTCTTCAGTCTGAAGGTCTCGACCCGAAACATCACCTATTCTTTCTCTCCAGAGATGCTGCCTGTCCTGCTGAGTTATTCCAGCTTTTAGTTTCTATCTTCCGTTTAAACCAAAATCTGCAGTTCCTTCTTACACTCTTTGTTAAGCGAAACAGGTCCTATTCTCCTAATATTATTCACCTCAACTAAGTATTTTCTTCACCTCCGTTGCTGCAGAGAATACAATCCCAGTTTTTCAAATCTTTCTTCAAAGTGAAACAAAAATCTAGCCCTGCCAATATGTTCATAAATCGCCCCTGGATCCTCCAGAGCAATTGCCCCCTTTCCACAGTGTGTCACAGTCTTACAGCATGGAAACAGGCCCTTCATCCCAACTTGTCCATGCAGATCAAGATGCCCCATCTAAACTAGTCCCATTTATCCGCATTTGGTCCATATCCCTTTAAACCTTGTGTGTGCCAGTGTGTGTGTAAGGGTGTGTGTAAGGGTGTGTGTTAGGTTGTGTGTTAGGTTGTGTGTGTGTGAGTGTGTGTCAGTGAAGTGGCGACAACACCCGGAGTGAGCGGAGACTTGGTGATGTCCAGGGAGCGTTTCCCTCTCTACCCCCTCCCCGCGAATGCGGGCCGGCCCAGGTGCTCTGTGTCCAGCTGGGGTCCGGGGGAGGTGAGGGTCAGTGACCCGGGGGTCGGGCATCGGAGCGGACCCTTAGCCTGAGATTCACCCCCTCCAGAGTAACTCTAGACTGCCTATAATACCCAGAAAATGCTGGAGTAACTCAGCAGGACAGGCAGCATCTCTGGAGAGAAGGAATGGGTGACGTTTTGGGTTGAGACCCTTCTTCAGACAGTCTTCTTCAGTCTGAAGAAAGGTCTCGACCAGAAACATCACCCGTTCCTTCTCTCCAGAGAAGCTGCCCGTCCCGCTGAGTTACTCCAGTATTTTGTGTCTATCTT
The DNA here is from genome assembly GCA_963514005.1 of Raja brachyura. Next base: position 13,255,888 of record OY740819.1, on the reverse strand, counting down.
CGGTGTAAACCAGCATCTGCAGTTCCTCCCTACACATTTTGACTAAACTGCCTTCTTTCTCACAGCACAAGATTACTTCAGAAATTAATAAAGAGCTGGAAATGAGTCCCAGTGTAAAGGACATACTACAAACTCCTGACTAGTCAGACAGTCATAGATAGTCATCTAGTGATACAGTGAGCGTCTCTGCCCAACTTACCCACACCGACCAACATGTCCCATCTACCTGCGTTTGGCCCATATCCCTTGAAACCTCTCCTAACCATGTACCTGTGTAATTGTTTCCTAAACATTGCAATAGTCCCTGCCTCAACTACCTCCTCTGGCAGCTCGTTCCTGTAAAACTTGACGGGCCGAATGGCCTAATGGGCCGTCTTCCCATCTAACAATATATTAGTTTGATTTTTCCCTATTTCAATGATTGTATATAGTTTAGGGTTCTACCTATCTTTCTAAGCTACTCATCATAGAGAAGAAATTTATGAGATGAATTTCTCACTCAAATTCACAAGAACCTTCTGCCCCTCTCTTCAAGAAGTACTCAGTTTTGTCTGTAGATAAACTGAATGCATTCCAAATATGTATTTTTATTTTCAAATATCTTAAATGTAAACATGATTTGCCTGTTTCTCTTCATGATCTTTTCACCCATTCTTCTAATCTTCACCATTACCCAACCAGAAGAAGAAATGATCTTCAACTTCCATTTTGTCGAACACCCAAACGCCAACATTGCATTACTTTTAAAGGTCCTAAATTTTGGAATACCCTGCCTCTGTCATTAAAATCTCAACCTCCTTAGCCACCTTGAAGATTGAGCTTAAAAAGTTTCTCATCGTGTCCTGAGTTCTGATCTCCAGCTTTTTGTAATTCTATTTATGAGCACAAACTACTTCTGTTGACTCTTATCTCATACTATACCTTATTATTTTATTTATTTACATATTTTTAATTTTCATTCTTAAACTGTATTATTGTTACGGAAAGGCCTAATGAGCCACCGTGGCCTGAACATCCATCAGGCGAGAATGAAATGATCGGAGAAGGAGAAAGAGGTGCAGCGAGCGCACAGGCCTTGAGCCTGGTGAGACGCAGGAGGAGCCCGGCCGGGAGTCACCCCACAGAGCCCAGTCCCTCCACGCACTAGAGTCTCCCAACCCCTGCAGAGTGGTTACTAAGACGGCTGATCCGTGGGCGGTTGCTGCTGGGACGCAAGTCGGGGCCTGATCAACCCCGGCTGGGTCGCCTGGGCGAGGGTGTCTGATGTTGTGAGACCCGAAACACCCGATGACCCCAGGTCACATCACTGAGGATGCGTCCCAGCGCATCTAGAAGATGTATATTTTTCACATTTCTCCTACCCCCTGATTTGCCAGTAAAGGGCCTGTCCCACCAGCATGCAACTCCATGCGATGAACGCGATCAAACTAGAAGCGGGGGCCGCGCGGAGGTCGGGTGATCCCCTGTACAGGGCCGTTCCCACCAGCATGCGCCTGCATGTGGCAAGCGCAACCAAACCGGCAGTGAGGGGCCGCGCGGAGGTCGGGTGAGTGGCGCAACGCGGCACAAAATGAGGCGAACTTGGAGCGAAGTCTAAGGTAAGTTCGCCAGGACAGAGAGGGGCACACAGAGAGGGGCACAGAGGCACACACACAGCGGGCCACGGAGCCACACACAGAGAGGGTCACGGAGACACGATGTCGAGGCGGTGTGTAATGCGTCGAGGCGACTGCGAGCTGACAAGCCGTTGCCGCGCGGAATTTTTGAACATAGTCAGTTTTTCGGAGCCCCGCGCGATGTCGGGACGAACTCTGCACAATTCCGCACGGCTCCGGCGATCGAAGTGGGACCGGCCCCGCGACGCCGAACGGCTCAAGCAACCACATTAGGTCGCGCTCATCGCATGGAGTTGCATGCTTGTAGGACAGGCCCTTAACACTCATTTTCAGATGGGAGCGGACTGTGTATAAGCCCTCTGGGCTTCCCTTCCCTCCCAGCACTGTATGGTATTACAAATTGATCATTTGTCTTCTTTTAAAACATGGTGCAAATAGATTTTAAAAAAAAAATCTGCTCCTGTCACTTATGAACTTAAAGAAACTCGCTAGTGCTGTCCGTACACACTCGAATTAAGCTGAGAGTATAGGTTAACATCAAGTCAGGACTGTTTCATTGTTATATGGACCGAGAACAGGATAATGAGATTCTTAGGTAGACAGAAATGCTGGAGAAACTCAGCGGGTGAAGCAGCCTCTATGGAGCGAAGGAAATAGGCAACGTTTCGGGCCGAAACCCTTCTTCAGACAGTGAGATCGTTACAGGCTTGTAAACACAGCACTCACAGACAAGACAATAAATGTTTAAAACACTTTGAATAAATATGGATAGGAAAGATATAGAGGGATATGTGCCAAACGCAGGCAGGTGAGACAAGTGTAGACGGGCCATGGATAAGATGGGCCGAATGGCCTGTTTCTACACTGTATGACTGTGATTATAAATTTAACAATAAATTCCTCATATTACTGCAAAAGAATAAAACATAATTTACGTCTGAAGAGGGGTCTCGACCCCAAACGTTACCCATTCCTTCTCCCCAAACATGCTGCCTGTTCCCCCAGCTTTTAGTGTCTATCTTTGGGTTCAACCAACGTCTGCAGTTCCTTCTGACACAAAACATAATTTACCTTGCGGTGTAAGCTGCTCACCTCCCGGGCAGTAGGTGTGGGCTGTGCACTGTGTTATGTCCCTCAGCAGAGTCCACAGTCTGTGACAGATGCTGCCAGACCCAGCCCGCTCCCTTCCCCAACCCTCCTCCCCGGTACAAGGCCACTCCGCCAACAGGAAGTGGGATCCTAACTACACCGGGTGACACAAAACACCCAGCTCAAAGGAGAAGTGAATGTGGAACTGACCACAGGGGCAGAGTCTGGAGTCACAGAGTCACAGAGTCACAGAGACACAGAGACACAGACACAGAGACACAGAGTCACATAGACACAGAGTCACAGAGTCACAGTCACAGACACAGAGACACAGAGTCACAGAGTCACAGAGACACAGAGACACAGAGACACAGAGTCACAGAGACACAGAGACACAGAGACACAGTCACAGGGACACAGAGTCACAGAGTCACAGAGACACAGAGACACAGAGACACAGAGTCACAGAGACACAGAGACACAGAGACACAGTCACAGGGACACAGAGTCACAGAGTCACAGAGACACAGAGACACAGAGACACAGAGTCACAGAGTCACAGAGACACAGAGTCCCAGAGTCACAGAGACACAGAGACACAGAGACACAGAGTCATAGAGACACAGAGACACAGAGACACAGAGTCACAGAGACACAGAGTCACAGAGTCACAGAGACACAGAGACACAGAGACACAGAGACACGGAGACACAGAGACACAGAGACACAGTCACAGGGACACAGAGTCACAGAGTCACAGAGACACAGAGACACAGAGACACAGAGTCACAGAGTCACAGAGACACAGAGTCCCAGAGTCACAGAGACACGGAGACACAGAGACAAAGTCACAGAGACACAGGGTCACATAGACACAGAGACACAGAGACACAGAGTCCCAGAGTCACAGAGACACAGAGACACAGAGACAAAGTCACAGAGACACAGGGTCACATAGACACAGAGACACAGAGACACAGAGTCCCAGAGTCACAGAGACACAGAGACACAGAGACACAGGGTCACATAGACACAGAGTCACAGAGACACAGAGACACAGAGACACAGAGACAAAGTCACAGAGACACAGGGTCACATAGACACAGAGACACAGAGACACAGAGACACAGAGTCACAGAGACACAGAGACACAGAGACAAAGTCACAGAGACACAGGGTCACATAGACACAGAGACACAGAGACACAGAGACAAAGTCACAGAGACACAGGGTCACATAGACACAGAGACACAGAGACACAGAGACACAGAGTCACAGAGACACAGAGTCCCAGAGACACAGAGACACGGAGACACGGAGACACAGAGACACAGAGACACAGAGACACAGAGACACAGAGACACAGAGACAAAGTCACAGAGACACAGGGTCACAGAGACACAGAGACACAGAGACAAAGTCACAGAGACACAGGGTCACAGAGACACAGAGACACAGAGACACAGAGACACAGAGACACAGAGACACAGAGACACAGAGACAAAGTCACAGAGACACAGGGTCACAGAGACACAGAGACACAGAGACAAAGTCACAGAGACACAGGGTCACAGAGACACAGAGACACAGAGACACAGAGACACAGAGACACAGAGACACAGAGACAAAGTCACAGAGACACAGGGTCACATAGACACAGAGACACAGAGTCATAGAGACACAGAGTCACAGAGACACAGAGACACAGAGACACAGAGACACAGAGTCACAGAGACACAGAGACACAGAGACACAGAGACACAGAGACACAGAGTCACAGAGACACAGAGACACAGAGGCACAGAGACACAGAGATCTCCGGTTTCCTCCCACATCCCAAAGACGTACGGGTTTGTAGGTGAATTGGCCGCTTTGTAAAATTGCCAGGAGTGAGATAATATGGAACTAATATGAACGGGTGATCGCTGGTCTGTGTGGACACGGTGGGCCACGGGGCTTGTTTCCGTGCGGGTGTGGGTGATGGAGGTCGGAAGAAGACGCCCGGCGAGAGAATAAAGGGGGGTCCGGCATAGGGGAGCTACCCAGAACAAAGGGGGACTATTGGGGACTGCATTGAACACTTTGCAACTGTGTCGTGGCCCTTTATATAGCGACTATTTGCATACCTTGTATACGGTACGCAAAAACAACAAATTTCATCGGGACCCGTCGGTCGGTCGGTCAGTCTCCACCTCCCCAGCTCAGTCCCACCAAAATTCCATCCGCTGACCTCGATCAATCAGCCTATCTCCAAAACAATCCCATTGACACGTTCACTGTTAGTGCGGCACGGTGGCACAGCGGTAGAGTTCCCGCCTCACAGCGCCAGAGAAAATGGTTCGATCCCGACTACGGGTGCTGTCTGTACGGAGTTTGTCCGTTCTCCCCGTGACCTGCGTGGGTTTGCGCGGGGATCTTCGGTTTCCTCCCACACTCCAAACACGTACAGGGTTGTAGGCTAATTGGCCTGGTATAAATCTAAATTGTCCCCAGTGTGTGTAGGGTAGTGTTAGTGTGCAGGGATCGCTGGTCAGTGCGGACACGGTGGGCCGAAGGGCCTGTTTCTGTGCTGTATCTGTAAATTAAACTAAACTAAACTGAAAGTACTCAAGGTTAGGACCGTCCACCAGCTTACGTTCTGAATAACGTGGCTTCGTGCAGCAGAGCTGCAGTCTGTGTCTCCATCCCTGCACTCGCATAGCAGCTACCAGATTACATTAGACCCTGTCACCAGCTCAGGAGATTCACCACGTACGTGTCCCACTCATCCCCATTCTCTTTCCCCGCCCCCTCTCTCTTCCCCCCCTCTTTTCCCCCCCTCCCTCTCTCTTCCCCCCCTCCCTCTCTCTTCCCCCCCTCCCTCTCTCTTCCCCCCCTCCCTCTCTCTTCCCCCCTCCCTCTCTCTTCCCCCCTCGCTCTTCCCCCCTCTCTCTTCACCCCTCCCTCTCTCTTCCCCCCTCCCTCTCTCTTCCCCCCTCCCTCTCTCTTCCCCCCTCCCTCTCTCTTCCCCCCTTCCCTCTCTCTTCACCCCTCCCTCTCTCTCCCCCCTCCCTCTCTCTTCCCCCCTCCCTCTCTCTTCCCCCCCTCCCTCTCTCTTCCCCCCCTCCCTCTCTCTTCCCCCCCTCCCTCTCTCTTCACCCCTCCCTCTCTCTTCACCCCTCCCTCTCTCTTCCCCCTCCCTCTCTCTTTCCCCCCTCCCTCTCTCTTCCCCCCTCCCTCTCTCTTCCCCCCTCTCTTCCCCCCTTCCCTCTCTCTTCCCCCCTCCCTCTCTCTTCCCCCCTCCCTCTCTCTTCCCCCTCTCTTCCCCCCTTCCCTCTCTCTTCCCCCCCTCCCTCTCTCTTCCCCCCTCCCTCTCTCTTCCCCCCCTCCCTCTCTCTTCCCCCCTCCCTCTCTCTTCCCCCCCTCCCTCTCTCTTCCCCCCTCCCTCTCTCTTCCCCCCTCTCTTCCCCCCTTCCCTCTCTCTTCCCCCCTTCCCTCTCTCTTCCCCCCTCCCTCTCTCTTCCCCCCTTCCCTCTCTCTTCCCCCTTCCCTCTCTCTTCCCCCCCTCTCTCTTCCCTCTCTCCCTCTCTCTTCCCCCCTTCCCTCTCTCTTCCCCCCTCCCTCTCTCTTCCCCCCCTCCCTCTCTCTTCCCCCCCTCCCTCTCTCTTCCCCCCTCCCTCTCTCTTCCCCCCCTCCCTCTCTCTCTTATCCCCTCCCTCTCTCTTCCCCCCCTCCCTCTCTCTTCCCCTCCTCCCTCTCTCTTCCCCCTCCCCCCCTCTCCCCCCTCCTTTCCCCCTCCCACCCTCTCTTTCCCCTACCCCCCCCTCTTACAGATAGAGTATGCAGTCAGAGTCCTTGTCCCTGGGTCTACTAGAGGCTGTAGATTTAATGTGAGAGGGGCAAAGTGTAAACAAGATGTGCGGGGATGTTTTTTTTACACAGAGGATGGTGGGTGCCTGGAACACACTGCCAGGGGTGGTGGTGGAGGCTGATTCGATAGCGGCGTTTAAAATACTTTTGGATTTGCACATGTATATTTATGCAGGGAATGGAGGGATATGCGTTATGTGTAGGAAGATATGTGATGGTCTTGGCATCGTTCAGCATCGACATTGTGGGCCGAAGGGCCTCTGCTTGTGTTCTATGTTCTATGTTCTGTGCCAAGGAACAAGGAGGAAGGGAGAGATGAGGGGTAGAATGGCCTTCTCTGGGGGGGGGGGGGTCTTTCAATGAAAGGTTGGCGCATCGAGGAGGGAAACATGTGGGCAAGCGGAACAGAAGGCCGTGGAGAGGAGTTCAGTTCAGTTTAGTTTATTGTCACGTGTACCGAGGTACAGTGAAAAGCCTTTGTTGCGTGCTAACCAGTCAGCGGAAAGACAATACATGATTACAATCGAGCCGTCCACAGTGTACAGATACATGATAAGGGAATAACGTTTAGTGCAAGGTAAAGCCAGCAAAGTCCCATCAAGGATAGTCCGAGGGTCACCAATGAGGTAGATAGTAGTTCAGGACCGCTCTCTGGTTGTGGTAGGATGGTTCAGATCCCTGATAACAGCTGGGAAGAAACTGTCCCTGAATCTGGAGGTGTGCGTTTTCACACTTCTGTACCCCTTGCCCCGACGGGAGAGGGGAGAAGAGGGAGTGGCCGGGGTGAGTGGTCCTTGATGATGCTGCCGGCCTTGCCGGGGCAGCGCGAGGTGGTCAGGAGGTCACAAAGGCCACCGAGGAGAAGGAACTACTGCTGAGGTTAAAAACACTTCTGTTCTTTTACAAGGAACACCAGCCTCGAGAAACGTCCCTTAACTGATAATGAGTTC
>OY740819.1:12967820-13248184 GCA_963514005.1 Raja brachyura | reverse complement strand
CCACTTTAGCCAAAATATGAAACATTTTCATACATTCCCAAGGTTGTCCTCCCAATGCGTCTGTGTGCTTGCAGCAACTGATTACGTTTTTGTTTTAAAAGAGTTTACTTCAGTGACACAGTGTGGAAAGTTCAAAATTCATAAGTGATGGGGGCAGAATTAGGCCATTCGGCCCATCAAGTCAACTCCACCATTCAATCATGGATGATCTATCTAAGCCAATTCTCCTGGCCTTCTCGCCATTACCCCTGACACCCGTACTAATCTAAATTTCTCCAAGAACTCCAGTTTCCTCCCACACTCCAAAGACGTGTTAATAAACGTGTTTGATAGAAATGTTAAATTGTCCAAGTTGGCGATGTGCAGAGTGCTGCCCTGCCGACTACAAAATTCAAAAAGGTTCATTGGCTTATCCATATCCTCCACAGCCTTCTCTGGCAATGACTTCCACAGATTCACCAACCTTCTTTCCAACAAGTCCACGCCGACCATCGATCACCCGTTCACACACTGGTTCCATTTTCTCATCCACTTCCTACACACTTGGGGCAGTTTACAGAGACCAATGAACCTCCAAACCGGCAAGTCTTTGGGATGTGGGAAGAAACATCCCAACTGGCCTTGGCGGGGAGACAATGGCAAAGGAGGTTTAAGAAGGAACTGCAGATGCTGGTTTACACTGAAGGTAGACACAAAGAGCTGGAGTAACTCAGCGGGACAGGCAGCGTCTCTGGAGAGAAGGAACGGGTGACGTTTTGTGTCGAGACCCATCTTCAGATTGGTTAGGGATAAGGGAAACGAGAGATGGGATGAAGGGGAGGTGGGGGGGTGGGGGAGGTATTGGTTCATTAGGGGTCTGAGAGAGAATTCTCACCACCCCCCCCACTTCCACCTCTCACCTTATGTGGGAATTATTTTCAAGAAATAATTAACATTCAGAGTCACGGAGCCAACAGGAAGTGATCCAAGTCAGCAAAGAAGGTCAAAGGTTTGAAGTGAGTGGGGAAAGATTTAATTGGAACCTGAGAGGCTACTTTCTCCATTCAGAGGGTGGTGCATGTGTTATATCAATACGTTCAGTATTGTAAGCACCGTTTGAAGGAGTGTCATAAGTTCATAAGGGATAGGAGAAGAATTAGGTCATTCGGCCCATCAAGTCTATTCTGCCATTCAATCATGGCTGATCTATCTCTCCCTCTCGATCCCATTCTCCAGCCTTCTCCCGATGACCCCTGACCCTTGACCCCCAGGTCATGAGCCAAAATGTCACCCATCCCTGTTCTCCAGAGATGCTGCCTGACCGGCTGAGTTACTCCAGAACTTTGAGTCCTTTTTTTACAGTCTTGCAATGCAAGCATTAACAATAGACCCGGACATATGGGGCATGCATGCGGAGTTGAAGGTATTCCTGCAGTGGAGGCAGCCATGCAGCCACCACCGTGCATTCTCCCATACCAGTTTAAGAATAAGGAGTAAGCCATTTAGAACGGAGACGAGGAAACACTTTTTTTTCACAGAGAGTGGTGAGTCTGTGGAATTCTCTGCCTCAGAGGGCGGTGGAGGCCGGTTCTCTGGATGTTTTCAGAGAGAGTTAGATAGGGCTCTTAAAGATAGCGGAGTCAGGGGATATGGGGAGAAGGCAGGAACGGGGTACTGATTGGGGATGATTAGCCATGATCACATTGAATGGCGGTGCTGGCTCGAAGGGCCGAATGGCCTACTCCTGCACCTATTGTCTATTGTCTATTGTCCAACCTACCCCATGACAGACATTGGGCTTTTTCCTCTGGAATTGTAACGCAATAATCTCTTCCCATTCCTCTCCTTGCTCCCGTCCGGCAGAAGATACGGAAGCATGAAAGCGTGCACCACCAGACTCAGGAACAGCTTCTTCCCCTCTGTAATCAGGCTTCTGAGCGGTCCTTCCATAAGCCAGGGTACTGTCCCATTCACCTCTATCCCATTGCGGACATTGGACTTTGTCTGTGGAACTGATGCGCTACAATGCTGAGAACTACATTCTGCACTCTGTATCTTCCCCTTTGCCCTACCTATAGTACTTGAGTTTGAATTGATTATATCTAGTTTAACGTTATCTAAACTAATTGGATAGCATGCAGGACAAAGCTTATCGCCTGACCTCGATACACGACAAAAATAAACCTGAACCTTAACCCATGCTGAAAACCAACTTCTTCACTCTAGTGTTAAAGAAGGAACTGCAGATGCTGGAGAATCGAGGGTTACACAAAAAGCTGGAGAAACTCAGCGGGTGCAGCAGCATCTAAGGAGTGAAGGAGATAGGCGACGTTTCGGGTCGAGACCCTTCTTCAGACTGGTCAGGGATCAGGGAAACGAAAGATGTAAACAGTGATATGGAGAGATAAAGCAAGAACAATGAGTGAAAGATATGCAAAAAAGTATTGGTGATAAGGAAAGCAGGCCATTGTAAGCTGTTTCTGGTGTGAAAATGAGAAGCTAGTGCGACTTGGGGGGGGGGGGGGGGGGGGGGGAGATGGAGAAGGAATGTCCGGGCCCGAGGGCTGAGGGAGAGGTGGGGGGGTGGGGGGGGGGAAAGGAGCAGTCTGGGTTAACAGAATTGAGAAAATTCAATGTTTAAGCCCAGAGGATGCAGACTCCCCAAGCGGAATATGAGATGTTGTTCCTCAAACTTGCGGTGTTGTTCACTCTGGCCATGGAGGAGGCCCAGGACCGAGAGGTCGGATACGGAGTGGGAGGGGGAGTTGAAGTGCTGAGCCACCGGGAGGTCGGGTTGGTTATTGCGGACCGAGCGGAGGTGTTCGGCGAAACGATCGGAACACCAAGCGGAGGCTAGGCGATCGTTTCGCCGAACACCTCCGCTCGGTCCGCAATAACCAACCCGACCTCCCGGTGGCTCAGCACTTCAACTCCCCCTCCCACTCCGTATCCGACCTCTCGGTCCTGGGCCTCCTCCACGGCCAGAGTGAACAACACCGCAAGTTTGAGGAACAACATCTCATATTCCGCTTGGGGAGTCTGCATCCTCTGGGCTTAAACATTGAATTTTCTCAATTCTGTTAACCCTGGCTGCTCCTTTCCCCCCCCCCCCCCACCCCCCCACCTCTCCCTCAGCCCTCGGGCCCTGACATTCCTTCTTCATCTCCCCCCCCCCCCCCCCCAAGTCGCACTAGCTTCTCATTTTCACACCAGAAACAGCTTACAATGGCCTGCTTCCCTTATCACCAATACTTTTTTGCATATCTTTCACTCATTGTTCTTGCTTTATCTCTCCATATCACCGTCTATATCTCTCGTTTCTCTGATCCCTGACCAGTCTGAAGAAGGGTCTCGACCCGAAACGTCGCCTATCTCCTTCACTCCTTAGATGCTGCTGCACCCGCTGAGTTTCTCCAGCTTTTTGTGTAACCCTTCTTCACTCTGGAGTCTGTTTCTTTGCTCTGTGTGTTGCAACCTGCCTCTACCGCCCTGTGAGACAGAGTTGCTGCCCCACAGCGCCAGAGGCCAGGGTTCGATCCCGACTATGGGTGCTGTCTGTACGGAGTTTGTACGTTCTCCGCGTGACCTGCGTGGGTTTTCACTGAGATCTTTGGTTTTGAGGTTAGTTGGCTTGGTGTAACTGGAACAAAATATGGTCCGTAGTGTTCATTTAGTTTAGTTTAGTTTAGAGTTATGGCAGGGAAATAAGCCCTTCGGCCCACCGAGTCCCCGTCGACCAGCGATCCCCGCACATTTAAAGGTATGTCCCATTTGGGCGTCATTTGCACGTGACACGGATGGCACACGAAGATTTTGTACATCCCAAAGTCCTGGGGCGCTGCGCGTGACTGCGGGTCACTGCGTACGTCACCACGCACCATGCGCGCGTAATGCTGACCATGTGCGCGGCGCAACGCGCGCGTCGCGACACGTAAATGATGACGCGCAAATTACGCGCAAATGACGCCAAAAGTGGGACAGGCCCTTAACACTACCCTACACACACTAGGGACAATTTTACATTTACACCAAGCCAATGAACCTACAAACCTGTACAGGTTTAGAGTGTGGGAGGAAACTGAAGATCTCAGAGAAAACCCACGCAGATCACAGGGAGAACCCGGCGCTGTGAGGCAGCAACTCTACCGCTGCGCCACCGTGCCGCTTGGCCTGTTTCCACGCTGTATCTATCTCTAAACTAAATTAACGCACACCAACAAATGCTCTACACGGCATCCCACAGGAAAAACACATTTGTTATTTGTTATTGCGAGAGTGAAACGGTCGAACCCTCGATTCCCTTTGTCCCGTGACACCAGTGTATTTGTAACGTGGTTTTCCCGGCAATATCAGAACACGTATCTCACTGTACCTCGCTGTGAGAGCTTGCCACTGGACCACTCTACACATGACAAGAAACTGATTCCAACACATGACAATGTAAATCTACAACAGGTACAATTACGATCCTTCCATTCCCTCTCTCACATCAGTTCATAGAAACATAGACAATAGGTGCAGGAGGAGGCCATTCAGCCCTTCGAGCCAGCACCGCCATTCATTGTGATCATGGCTGATCGTCCCCAATCAATAACCCGTGCCTGCCTTCTCCCCATATCCCTTGACTCCACTAGCCCCTAGAGCTCTATCTAACTCTCTCTTAAATCCATCCAGTGATTTGGCCTCCACTGCCCTCTGCGGCAGGGAATTCCACAAATTCACAACTCTCTGGGTGAAATAGTTATTTCTCACCTCAGTCTTAAATGACCTCCCCTTTATTCTAAAAGCCCTGTCCCACGGTACGAGTTCATTCCAAGAGTTCTCCCGAGTTTGCCCCTGATTCGAACTCGGAGATTCACGGTAATGGCCGCTCGTCGGTACTCGGGGCTCTCGTGGACATTTTTCATCATGTTGAAAAATCTTCACGAGTCTTCCCGAGCTTACCTTCCGTTAGAGAGTCTTCCCAAGTACCTGCCGTTAGCGCTAAGAGACGTCCCCGAGCTCCGACGTACCCGCTACGTTCATTCTCCGTGTTTACCACGAGTTCGATTTTTTAAAAAACTCGGGAGAGCTCTTGGAATGAACTCGTACTGTGGGACAGGGCCTTTAGACTGTGACCCCTGGTTCTGGACTCACCCAACATTGGGAACATTTTTCCTGCATCTAGCTTGTCCAGTCCTTTTATAATTTTATATGTTTCTATAAGAAAACCCCTCATCCTTCTAAACTCCAGTGAACACAAGCCTAGTCTTTTCAATCTTTCCTCAAATGACAGTCCCGCCATCCCAGGGATCAATCTCGTGAACCTACGCTGCACTGCCTCTATCACAAGGATGTCCTTCCTCAAATTAGGAGACCAAAACTGTACACAATACTCCAGATGTGGTCTCACCAGAGCCCTATACAACTGCAGAAGAAGTGATAGGAGCCAGATTTATTTATTTTTTTAACGAGTTTGGTTTATAGACACAGTGTGGAAAGTTCATGTGCTAGCAGCAGAATTAGGCCATTCGGCCCATCAAGTCTACTCCGCCATTCAATCATGGCTGATCTATCTCTCCCTCCACCCACATCCCAAAGACGTGCGGGTTTATAGGTTAATTGGCCCTCTGTAAATTGCCTCCAGTGTGCAGGGAGTGGATGAGACGGTGGGATAACATGGAACTAGTGTGGGAATGGGTGATCCATAGCTGGTGTGGACTTGATGGGCCGATGGGCCTCATTCCTTGCTGTATCTTCCAATTCAATTCAACTGCACCCAATTCAATATGACATTCCAGATCCCAGGAACCAACTGTGTTGCTCTCTCCGTCTCTGGTAAATCGTTCCTGATGTCGGAAGACCAGACAATATTCCAGATGGTGCCTCACAGCGGCCCCACGCAATTGGACCAAGATGTCTCCACTTTTTAAGGCGAGAGGGGAAAGATTTAATACGGAAACTGAGGGTCACGTTTTTCACACAAGGGTGGTGGTTGCTCCAGAATTGTGTGTCTATCTTTGGTTTAAAACCGCGTCTGCAGTTCCTTCCGACACATCATATATTGACCAGTCTGTGGAGGGGTCTTGACAGGAAACGTCACCCATTCCTGCTGTCCCGAGATGATGCCTGTCTCCCCTGAGACACTCCAGCATTTTGTGTCTATCTCGGGAATGTGGAACGAGTTGCCACAGGAAGTAGTTGAGGCAGGCACTGAACAACATTTAAAATACATTTGGACAGGTACACATGGACAGGTGAGGTCGAGATACTATACGGATAAATGGGACTAGTGTAGATGGGGCATCAGGGCCTGTTTCCGTGCTGCATAACTCCAGTCTTGTACCCAAACCCTTTGACAATAACAAAGGCCATCAAGCCATCGACCTTCCTACTGCTTGCTAGTAACCGCCCAGTAACATCTAGTGATGAACAAGAACGCAGGGTGGCACAGCGCCAGAGACCAGGGTTCGATCCTGACCTCGGGTGCTGTCTGTGTGGAGTTTGTACGTTCTCCCTGTGACCGCGTGGGTTTTCTCCGGGTCCTCCGGTTTCCTCCCACATCCCTCTGCACTGCCTAGAAAAGATATGTTTCTATGTAGTTGTGGCCAGTTCATTGGCTATATTTAAGAGGGAGTTAGATGTGGCCCTTGTGGCTAAAGGAATCAGGGGATATGGAGAGAAGGCAGGTACGGGATACTGAGTTGGATGATCAGCCATGATCATATTGAATGGCGGTGCAGGCTCGAAGGGCCGAATGGCCTACTAGTGCACCTATTTTCTATGTTTCTATGTTTCTATCCCAAAGACATGCGGGTTTGCCGGTTAATTGGCCTCTCTATGTTGTCCCTAGTATGCTGTGGGATAATTAGTGTGAACAGGTGATCAATGGTCGGCATGGACTCAGTGGGCTGAAGGGCCTGTTTCCAATGCTGTATATCTAAACTAATCCAAACAGAGGCATAAAATGCTGCATAACTCAGGCCCCACCTCTGGAGAAAAGTAGATCTGCTGTTCTCTCCAGAGATGCTGCCTGTCCCGCTGAGTTACTCCAGCATTTTGTGTCTATCTTTGGTGTAAACCAGCGTCTGCAGTCCCTCCCTACACATTCAACTAAACCAAACCCAGCTTCGTCAAGAATTCCAACATCTTACAATCACTGTCTGAAGAAGGGTTTCGGCCCGAAACGTCGCCTACCTCCTTCGCTCCATAGATGCTGCTGCACACGCTGAGTTTCTCCAGCATTTTGTGTACCCTCCATCGTACAATCACTTACTGTTTAAAACAATATGCCAGGATTCCTTTAGGATTAGTTTTGGAGATACAGCGCAGAAACAGGCCCTTTGGCCCACCGAGTCCGTGCCGACCAGCAATCCCCGCACACTAACACTACCCTACACACACTAGGGACAATTTGTACATTTACACCAGGACAATTAACCTACAAACCTGTACATCTGTGGAATGTGGGATGAAACTAGAGCACCTGGAAAAATCCCAAGCAGGTCATGGGGAGAGCGTGCAAACTCTGTACAGACAGCACCCGTAGTCAGGATCGAAGCGCAGTAAGGCAGGAACTCTGCCACTTCACCTCTGTGACTCCCTTTCTTTGTACCAAAGTACCAGCTTCATATTTTCCGCACTTGATTCCATCTGCCATGTCTTTGCCCTTTCCCTGATCCTTCCATAGCCCCCTAACAGCCTCCGCAATACTCACAAGGTCCACGAACTTGACGATAAGGGAACCGGATATACCTTTATCCTCAGAGTGTAAAGGTCAAAGACTAGAGGGCATAGTTGGAAGGTGAGAGGGGCAAAGTTTAAAGGAGATGTTCGGGGGAAGTTTTTTTACACAGAGGGTGGGGGGTGCATTGAACGAACTGCCGGGGGTGGTGGTGGAGGCAGATACCATAGTGGTGTTTAAGAGGCTTTTACATGGAAACCCACCCCACTCTGTGTAGAGTAGAATCAGGCCATTTGGCCCATCACGTCTACTCCACCATTCAATCATGGCTGATCTATCTCTCCCTCCTAACCCCATTCTCCTGCCTTCTCCCCACAACCCCTGACACCCGTACTGATCAAGAACTTGCCCGACACATCTCATTTAAATTTTGCCCTAAAGTTAGCCTTTGACCTTTCTACCCTGGGAGGAAGGTTGTGAGTTGACAAGTCATTGATGTCATTCAGATTTGAGACTTAGTGATGTCCTAGATCACCCTGCCCGCAGCCCTGTGGATGTGGCTTCAGGGGAAGGGCCACTGTGGGTCACCCCCGCCTCTCAGAGGGCATGGACAATGGGCAAAACCATTGGCCTCGCTGGCATATGTTCTAGGAGCAGAACTAAGCCAATCGGCCCAACAGGTCTACTCCGCCATTCAATCATGGCTGATCTATCTCTCCCTCCGAACCCCATTCCCCGGCATTCTCCCCGTAACCCCTGACACCCGTACTCATCTAGAATCTATCGATCGCCGCCTTAAAAATACCCAATGATTCATCGGCAAATATTTGGTGGGAACTTCACCCTTTGGCTATTTTGCCACAGAAAGCATCGCAGCACGGTTTGGGAATAGCTCCATCCAAGAACGCAAGAAATTGCAGAGAATTGTGGACGCAGCCCAGACCGTCACACAAACCAACCTCCCTTCCACTGACTCCATCTACACCTCACGCTGCCCCGGCAAGGCCGGCAGCATCATCAAGGACCAGTCGCACCCCGGCCACTCCCTCTTCTCCCCTCTCCCATCGGGCAAAAGGTACAGAAGTTTGAAAACGCACACCTCCAGATTCAGGGACAGTTTCTTCCCAGCTGTTATCAGGGATCTGAACCATCCTACCACAACCAGAGAGCGGTCCTGAACTACTATCCACCTCATTGGTGATCCTCGGACTATCCTTGATGGGACTTTGCTGGCTTTACCTTGTGCTAAACGTTAATCCCTTATCATGTATCTGTACACTGTAAATGGCTCGATGTAATCATGTATTGTCTTTCCGCTGGCTGGTTAGCACGCAACAAAGGCTTTTCACTGTACCTCGGTACACGTGACAATAAACTAGACGGTGTGGAGTTCCCAGGACTGTGGAGGCCGAGCAACATGCACCTGCATCTTGGGATGTAGTTACAGCCTTGCAACCCCTCAGCCCTGACGTAGCCCAGCGAAGCAGCTGCTGCAACCTGATGCAACGTGCATCTCCCTCCGTCTCCGCCGGCGACGACATCCAGCGATGGCGGCGCGTTCTAATCATGACCATTTCCCCGTCAACCACGCGTGGCCGGAAGAGAGGACGGACCAGGGCTTTCGCAGGATGCAGTGGAATTTTGGATGATCTTCCAGGATCTACGAGTGATGCCAGAATCTCCAGCTCGCAGCTGGTAAGAGCCGCTCCCTCACGGAACCAGAGACCCCGGTTCGATCCTGACCTTCGGTAATTCTTGGTCACATCCTCAATAAAACTCAAAACACCAGCGCATTGAAACCGTGCCGACCATCGACCACCGACCACCCATTCTCACTGGTTTCCACGGTTACCCCTATTTCTTCCCACATCCCAAAGATGTGGTGTATTTGTAGGTTATTTGCCTTTCGGGATATTTGAGTTTCAAGGTACAACCACGGAGTCCGCGCCGACCAGCGATCTCCCCGTACAGGAACGGGGTACTGATTGGGGATGATCAGCCATGGTCACATTGAATGGCGGTGCTGGCTCGAAGGGCCGAATGGCCTACTCCCGTACCTATTGTCTATTGTCTACACCAGCCCTATCCCACGGACACTGGGGACATTTTTTTTTAGTTTTATACCAAGCCTACAAACCTGGAGTGCGGGAGGAAACCGAAGATCTCGGAGAAAACCCACGCAGGTCACGGGTAGAACGCACAAACTCCGTACAGACAGCGCCCGTAGTCAGGATCGAACCCGGGTCTCTGTGAGGTAGCAACTCTACCGCTGCGCCACCGTGCCGCCATCTTTAGTTGCGTTGTTGCATGGTACGGCAGTTCCAACATCGGGGAGCACAAGAGGCTGCAGAGGTGGACTCAGCCCAGCCCACCAAGAGCACTGCCCTCCCCCAACATCAAGGCAGCAGCATCTACCATCAAAGATGGCCTCCATCCAGGCATTGCCCTCTTCTCACAGGAGCAGGAGGTGCAGAGGCCTGGAGTCCCACAGCACCAACTTCAGGAACAGATACTTTCCTACAACCATCAGGTTCCTGAATCAACCCATACAGCCCAAAATACCCATAGGTGCAGGAGTAGCCCATTCAGCCCTTCGAGCCAGCACCGCCATTCAATGTGATCATGGGTGATCATCCCCAATCAGTACCCCGTTCCTGCCTTCTCCCCATATCCCCTGACTCTGCTATCTTTAAGAGCCCTATCTAGCTCTCTCTTGAAAGTATCCAGAGAACCGGCCTCCACCGCCCTCTGAGGCAGAGAATTGTTTTTCCTTATCTCCGTTCTGAATGGCTTACCCCTTATTATTAAACTGTGGCCCCTGGTTCTGGACTCCCCCAACATCAGGAACATGTTTCCTGCCTCTATCGTGTCCAAACCCTTAATAATCTTATATGTTTCAATAAGATACCCTCTCATCCTTCTAAATTCCAGAGTGTATAATCCCGCTTGAAACGTCACCTATCCATGTCGTCTAGAGATGTTGCCTGACCTGCTGAGTTACACATGGACAATAGAACACCACAGGTCACCTCTCTACCATGGTTACACCTTTTCTTCCCACATCCCAAAGATGTGGTGTGTTTGTAGGTTATTTTACCCCCAGGTCTTTAGTTTTAGACTCTCGAGATACAGTGCGGAAACAGGCCCTTCAGCCCACTGAGTCCATGCCGACCAGCGATCTCCCCGTACACTAGCACTATCCCACACACACACTGGGGGCAATTTTCTTTGGTTTCAGCTCAGGACCCTTCTTCCTGAATCTGAAAAAGGGTCTCGACCCGAAACGTTAGCTATTTCCTTCGCTCCGTAGATGCTGCCTCTCCCGCTGAGTGTCTCCAGCATTTTTGTCTGCCTTCGATTTTCCAGCATCTGCAGTTCCTTCTTAAACACCTCTCTACAATGGTTTAGTTTAGTTTAGAGATACAGCACGGAAAACAGGCCCTTCGGCCCACCGAGTCTGTGCCGTCCAGCGATCCCCTCACGAGTTTGTACGTTCTCCCTGTGAAGGCGTGGGTTTTCTACGGGTGCTCCAGTTTCCTCCCACACTCCAAAGACGTGCAGTTTGTAGGTTAATTGGCTTTGGTACAATTGTAAACTGTGTCTGGTGTGTGTGGGATAGCATTAATGTGCAGGCCTTACTGACCAGCACAGACCCGGAGGGCCGAAGGGCCTGTTTCTGCGCTTTATCTATAAAATTAAAACTAAAAAACAAAACTACACTGATATCAGAAACCGAACCTATTTAATCTCTGAAGAAGGGCCAGTCTGAGGAAGGGTCCTGCCCCGAAACATCATCTGCCCATTCCCTCCACAGATGCTGCCTGACCTGACCTGCTGTTTGAGTCCTTGAATCATACAACGTGCAAACAGGCTCTTCAGCCCAACTTGCCCACACTGACCAGCAAGTCAGTTGGTCGCCCAGTTATAGGAAGGATGTCAACAAAATAGAGAGGGTACAGAGGAGATTTACTAGAATGTTGCCTGGGTTTCAACTGCTAAGTTACAGAGATAGGTTGAATAAGTTAGGTCTTTATTCTCTGGAGCGCAGAAGGTTAAGGGGGGACTTGATAGAGGTCTTTAAAATGATGAGAGGGATAGACAGAGTTGATGTGGACAAGCTTTTCCCTTTGAGAATAGGGAAGGTTCAAACAAGAGGACATGACTTTAGAATTAAGGGACAGAAGTTTAGGGGTAACATGAGGGGGAACTTCTTTACTCAGAGAGTGGTAGCGGTGTGGAATGAGCTTCCAGTGGAAGTGGTGGCGGCAGGTTCGTTGGTATCATTTAAAAATAAATTGGATAGGCATATGGATGAGAAGGGTATGGAGGGTTATGGTATGAGTGCAGGCAGGTGGGACTAAGGGAAAAAAGCTGTTCGGCACGGACTGGAAGGGCCGAGATGGCCTGTTTCCGTGCTGTAATTGTTATATGGTTATATGTCGCAGCTCCACCAGTCCCACCTGCCCACATTGGTACATATCCCTCCAAACCTGTCCTATCCATGTACCTGTCTAATTGTTTCTTAAACACTGCGATAGTCCCTATCTCTACCTCCTCCGGCAGCTCATTCCATACACCCGCCACCCTCTGTGTGAAAAAGTTACCCCTCAGATACCTTTAAAATCATTCCCCCCTCACCATAAACCTGAATTTGATCATTTTTCATCCATTGGAGTACTTGGTTTGATTAGTGTGTCAATAGCCAATAGACAATAAACAATAGGTGCAGGAGTAGGCCATTCAGCCCTTCGAGCCAGCACCGCCATTCAATGTGATCATGGCTGATCATCCCCAATCAGTACCCCATTCCTGCCTTCTCCCCATATCCCCTGACTCTGCTATCTGTAATAGCCCTATAGAAACATAGAAACATAGAAATTAGGTGCAGGAGTAGGCCATTCGGCCCTTCGAGCCTGCACCGCCATTCAATATGATCATGGCTGATCATCCAACTCAGTATCCCGTACCTGCCTTCTCTCCATACCCTCTGATCCCCTTAGCCACAAGGGCCACATCTAACTCCCTCTTAAATATAGCCAATGAACTGGCCTCAACTACCCTCTGTGGCAGAGAGTTCCAGAGACCCACCACTCTCTGTGTGAAAAAATTCCTTCTCATCTCGGTCCTAAAGGATCCTATCTAGCTCTCTCTTGAAAGCCTCCAGAGAACCGGCCTCCACCGCCCTCTGAGGCAGAGAATTCCACAGACTCACAACTCTCTGTGAGAAAAAGTGTTTCCTCGTCTCCGTTCTAAATGGCTTACTCCTTATTCTTAAACTGTGGCCCCTGCCATAGAGTGATACAGTGTAGAAACAGGCCCTTCGGCCCAACCTGCCAACACCGGCCAACATGTCCCAGCTACACTAGTGCCACCTGCCTGCGTTTGGTCCATATCCCTCCAAACCTGTCCTATCCATGTTCTCCTATTTAAACTGTGATGGCTTTCAACACGAGCAGGCTCACACTAAATCACTCTGACACATAGTCAGTGAACACAGGCTGATAGTTTAGTACTTACCTGTGATTGAGTTGGTGGCTAGTGCCGTGCAGTGGAGGTGAACACTGGCCTCTGTAGTCGTCAGCCATGCTGGCTTGCTGCTGCTGCTGGCCGGGCCAACGTCTGATATTGGCCTAACACTATCAGCAGGCAGCCGTGCAGCCCTGTTGCAGCCAGTAATGCAGCCCGCAGACAGCAAGTGCCGCTGGGGTTAGCATCAGTGGGTCCAACTGTTTAACTGTGGCTGCTGCAGTTTTAACGCAGAGTTCCGCTCCGTCTCCCTCTCGCTCCCTGTCTGGCTGTTGGTGAGACCCAGGGGTACTTGTTTCTTCTTTCTCTCTCTCTCTCCTCTGCCTCTCTCTATCCCTCACCCTCTCTATCGCTCCTTCTCTCTCTCTCTCTTCCCTATCTCTTTATCTCTCCCTCCCTGTCTCAATTTCACCCTGCCTCCATCCCTATTCCCCTCTCCCTCTCTCCTTCCCCCTCTCTCTTTATGCCTCTCCCTCTCTTCCACTCTGTCTCTCCTTCTCTCTCTCCCTCTCTCCTTCCTCCCTCTCCCTCTCTCTTTATCCCTCTCCCTCTCTCCTTCCTCCCTCTCCCTCTCTCTTTATCCCTCTCCCTCTCTTCCTCTCTGTCTCTCCTTCTCTCTCTCCCTCTCTCCTTCCTCCCTCTCTCCCACAGACTGCAGTCCAGACACACACAGTGGGACAGCCTACGGTCTCCTTGGCTCTCAGTTTAAAAGACCTTCCCAGACAGGCTCTCTGTTTCCAATCAGCCAGCTCTTTCAAAGCCGACCTGCACATCCCACCACATGTGAACTCAATCAGCAAATCGATTGTTTTAAGTCCAACCTATTTATAGACCAGATACATGCACATCCTGTTTCATCCCGTGCCCGCACTGTGAAAGTTTCCGCACCCTGTCGTGCTTTTATTCGTCGCCCCCTGTTTATTAACGAGGGTCCGTCGAAGACTTTAGCCGGGGCAGACGATGTCGGGAATGTCCAGCGGGTCAGGCAGCGCCTGTGGAGAGGTTTAAATCACCGGGCTGATGAGGAGTTGTCATCCTGGAACATCAACTGCTCCTCTCTCCACAGATGCCGCCTGACCTGCTGAGTCCATCCAGAATATGTAGGAAGGAAATGTGCAGATGCTGGTTTAAACCGGTGATAGACACAAAAAGCTGGAGTAACTCAGCGGGACAGGCAGCATCTCTGGAGAGAAGGCATGGGTGACGTTTCAGGTCTCCCGAAACGTCACCCATTCCTTCTCTCCAGAGATGCTGCCTGTCCCTCTGAGTTACTCCAGCTTTTTGTGTCCATCTTCCATCCAGAATATGTTTCCTCCTTATCACCTTGTTCACCGACACAAAACATTATTTCTTGCTCCCCAGAGGCTGCATCCTTTCTTTCCGTTTAGTTCACGATCACGTGTATCGAGGTACAGTGAAGGGCTGTTGTTGCGTTCTAAACGGCCTGTCCCACTGTTCGAGGTAATTCAAGAGCTCTCCCGAGTTTAAAACAAAATCAAACTCGTGTTTGATGTACGGAGCGGTTACGTCGGAGCTCGGGGACGTCTCTTAGCGGCTCGTAACGCTAACGGCAGGTACTCGGGAAACGCGGTAAGCTCGGGAAGACTCGTGAAGATTTTTTCAACGTGTTGAAAAATGTCCACGAGAGCCCCGAGTACCGACGAGCGGCCATTACCGTAATTCTCCGAGTCCGAATCACGGGAAACTCGGGAGAACTCTTGAATTAGCTCGTACAGTGGGACAGCCCCTTAACCAGTCAGTGGAAAGACAATACATGATTACAATTGAGTCATTTACAATGTACGGACACATTTGTAAGGGATACACGATTATAGAGTGATACAGTATGGAAACAGGCCCTTCGGCCCAACTTGCCCGTGCTGGCCAACATGTCCTATCTACACTAGTCCCACTTGCTTGCATTTGACCCATACCCCACTAAACCTTTCCTATCCATGTACCTGTCCAAATGTTGCGATAGTCCCAGCCTCAACTACCTCCTTCAGCACCGTGTTCCATACACCCACCACCCTTTGTGTGTAAACGCTACCCCTCAGATTCCTATTTTACTTCGGAGTCACGTGAGTGACTACGTGAAGAAGCCCCGGCTGGCGCTTGATCGGCATTACGTCGACGCTGTCAGTAGGGAAAGAGTTGCAGAGCGCAGCTCCACCAGCGGTAAGGAACAGGCCCGCAGGTAAGGAAATTATTTTTACTTCCAGGGCATTTCAAACTCCGTGAGGCTGGTGGGTAAAGACCAGGAGGAGTTTAAAAATTAAAATGGAGAAAGCTCCTAAAAAGTCGCGGGTAAAACGTGCGTCCCGGGGAGGAGAAGAAAAACAGGCGGGACAGCAGATTATTACGGAGCCAGTTCCGATACCGGTGGCCGTTGAAATACCCGTTAGTGAGCCTTTGGTTGCTCCACAAGCAGAAGCCACGGAGGAAAATCCAGTGCCTAAAAAATGTAAAAGAAAATCTGAAGGGCCCGTGGTTTCTGATGAATCGATAATGAAAGTCCTCCAGATAGAAAAGCCTTATGGCTTAGAATGGATCAAATGGAAAATGATGCAGACAAAAATCACCCAAGGGTCTAAAAACCCAGAATATTCCCAGGCAGCCCCTGAGGGGGTTCCATGTCATGAATATGGTGCCAGTTTGAATTGGGAATTTGAAACTCCAGAGCCCGGGATTGGGCTGGTGGAAGTCTCCTTTGAGCAAAGTCTCAGGAGTACCAGGGCTGCATGTGACTGATCCTGAAGGTGGTGATTTTGCTCAAGAGTACCCACCACAATACAAAAATATTGATCCAGGTGTGTCTGATGTGGCACAAAGTTTTCTATACCTGGAGGAGGTGGTGAGGCCACGGAAGAAAACCTGGCCCTCAGATTCCTATTATATACTTCCCCCTCTTCACTTTAAACCTATGTCCTCTGATCCTCGATTCCCCTACTCGGGGCAAGAGACTATGCGTCTACCTGATCTATTCTTTTTATGAATACTGTACACCTCTATAAGATCACCCCACATCCTCTTTGGCTCCAAGAAACAGTCCCAGCCTGCTCAACCTCTGCCCTCAGCCTGTTCAGGCCCTCTAGTCCTGGCAACATCCTCGTAAATCTTCTCTGCACCCTTTCCAGCTTGACAATATCTTCCCTGTAACACGGTGCCCAGAACTGGACGCAATTCTCCACGTGACCTCGCCAACATCTTATATAATTGACATGACATATAACATGACCTCCCAACTTGTATACTCATCATACTCACTGATGAAGGCCAAAGTGCCAAAAGCCTTTTTGACCGCCTTATCTACCTGCGACTCGACCTTCAAGGAACCATGCACCTGTACTCCTAGATCCCTCTGTTCTACAACACTCCCCAGAGGCCGACCATTCACTGTGTGAGTTCTGCCTATGTTAATGCTCCCAAAATGCAACATATCTCTATATTAAATTCCATCAACCATTCCTCAGCCCAACTGGCCAATCGCTCAAGATCCTGCTGACATTTTTGACAAGCACCCTCACTGTCTACAATACCAAAGTAGAAGGGGCAGAAAACGCTAGTGGGAGTTGTGTACAGGCCACCTAACAGTAGTAGTGAAGTTGGGGATGGCATCAAACAGGAAATTAGAAATGCGTGCAACAAAGGCAAAACAGTTATAATGGGTGACTCCAATCTACATATAGATTGGGTGAATCAAATTGGCAGGGGCGCTGAGGAAGAGGATTTCTTGGAATGTATGCGGGATAGTTTTCTAAACCAACATGTAGAGGAACCAACGAGAGAGCAGGCTATTGTAGACTGGGTATTGAGTAATGAGGAAGGGTTAGTTAGCAGCCTTGTTGTGCGTGGCCCCTTGGGCAAGGGTGACCATAATATGGTCGAGTTCTTCATTAGGATGGAGAGTGACATTGTTAATTCAGAAACACGGGTCCTGAACTTAAAGAAAGGTAACTTTGAGGGTATGAGACGTGAATTGGCCGAGAAGGCAGGTACAGGATACTGAGTTGGATGATCAGCCATGATCATATTGAATGGCGGTGCAGGCTCGAAGGCCTACTCCTGCACCTATTTTCTATGTTTCTATACCACACACTTTTGTTCCAATCTATTTAATCTCAGATTTACAGCATCTGCAGAGTTTTGCTTTTGGTCTCAGCATTTTATTTTTAGTTTCGTGTAGTTTAGTTTAGTGATACAGCACGGAAACAGGCCCTTCGGCCCACCGAGTCCGCACCGACCAGCGATCCCCGCACACTAACACTATCCTACACACAGTAGAGACAATTTACACACACACCAAGCCAATTAACCTATAGACCTGTACGTCTTTGGAGTGTGGGAGGGAACGGAAGTCCTTGGAGAAAACCCACGCGGGTCACGGGGAGAACGTGCAAACTCCGTACAGTCAGCACCTCGCAGCGCCAGAGACCCAAGTTAAATCCTGACTATGGGTGCTGTCTGTATGGAGTTTGCACGTTCTCCCCATGACCGCGTGGGTTTTCTCCGGGTGCTCCGGTTTCCTCCCACACTCCAAAGGCGTACAGGTTTGTCGGCTAATTGCCTTTGGTAAAATTGTAAATTGTCCCTGGTGTGTGTGGGATAGTGTAAGTGTGCGGGGATCGCTGTTACTTGAGTTACTTGAACCCAACAGAACAGCTAATTGTCTGCGAAACAAGAAGGAGTGCTGTTGAACAGAGGGATCTAGGAGTGCTATATTTAAGAGGGAGTTAGATGTGGCCCTTGTGGCTAAGGGGATCAGAGGGTATGGAGAGAAGGCAGGTACAGGATACTGAGTTGGATGATCAGCCATGATCACATTGAATGGCGGTGCAGGCTTGAAGGGCCGAATGGCCTACTCCTGCACCTAATTTCTATGTTTCTATGTTTCTATGATTTAAACGGCTTTAAGGAACAAAAATCTCAAAGAATGTCAAGATCTCTCTTGGGAATAAAGGTGATATTTTGTCCTTCAAAGCTGCCCCAGTATTGGCTGATTTCTCCACCTGTCCCTCAATATAATGTTTCAAAGATACTTTTTAGTCCCTTGTCCAATGGTACAATGAAATTCATTTTCCCGTACAGTTCTGTAAAAAGATTACTCTATTTGTTTAGTTTATTGTCACGTGTACCGAGGTACAGTGAAAAGCTTTTGTTAACCAGTGCTAACCAGTCAGCGGAAAGACAATACATGATTATAATCAAGCCATTTACAGTGTACAGATACATGATAAGGGAATAACGTTTAGTGCAAGGTAAAGCCAGCAAAGTCCGATCAAGGATAGTCCGAGGGTCACCAATGAGGTAGATAGTAGTTCAGGACCGCTCTCTGGTTGTGGTAGGATGGTTCATTTGCCTGATAACAGCTGGGAAGAAACTGTCCTTGAATTTGGAGGTGTGCGTTTTCACACTTCAATCATAGTCAGTATTAGAGTGTAGGAATGGTAGACGACACCGAGATGATGAATAAGCATTGCCACGTCTCCAGCCCCATTTTGTATGATTCACGTTGTTAATAATGTTAGTTTTAACTTGACCATAGAAAGTCACAGAGTCATACAACATGGAAACAGGCCCTTCAGCCCACATGAGCCAACATGCCCCAGCTACACTTGTCCCACCTGCCCGCGTTTGGTCAATAGACAATAGACAATAGGTGCAGGAGTAGGCCATTCGGCCCTTCGAGCCAGCACCTCCATTCAATGTGATCACGGCTGATCATCCCCAATCAGTACCCCGTTCCTGCCTTCTCCCCATATCCCCTGACTCCACTATCTTTAAGATCCCTATCGAGCTCTCTCTTGAAAGCATCCAGAGAGCCGGCATCCACCTCAGAGAATTCTCTGAGGCAGAGAATTCCACAGACCCACATCTCATTGTAAGAAAAAGTGTTTCCTCGTCTCCGTTCGAAATGGCTTGCCCCTTATTCTTAAACTGTGGGCCCTGGTTCTGGACTCCCCCAACATCGGGAACATGTTTCCTGCCTCTAGCGTGTCCAAGCCCTAAACAATCTTACAGGTTACAATGAGATATCCTCTCATCCTTCTAAACTCCAGATTGTACAAGCCCAGCCGCTCCATTCCCCCAGCATATGACAGTCCCGCCATCCCGGGAATTAACCATTATCTCTCCAAACATGGCCTAACCATGTACCTGTCCAACGGTTTCTTAAATGCCTCAACTACTTCCTCAGGCAGCTTGTTCTATACCCCCACCACCCTTTGTGTGAAAAGGTTACCCCTCAGATATTTATTAAATCTTTCCCCCTTCACCTTAAAAATTATGCCATCGCATCTTCCAAGTTTTTCCAAGCTATCTTCTCATTAAAACAAAGGTGTGACTGTATTCAGAGCCTTTCCGGATGATCAGTTTTGCCGGACCAACAGAGGTCACGGCCTCCGAGAGGAGTCCAACGGGACCGGAACATTCCGCCGAGGGGGCCGACATACTGGCCGGCAAAGTGGGCCTCGGAAGTTCCGATGAGGTCGAGACCGGCCACCTCACCCGGCCGATCGGCGCCACATTTATGGCGAGGATTTCAAGTGCGCCCTCTTAAGTTTGTACGGATTTAAGGAGGTGCCGGTACACCGGTTCCCAGAGAAGCGGTGGTGGACCTGTGTCGTTCTATCGGATACTCCCAATCACAGATGGATTATTATAAATATTCCACTGAGAGTTTTGTTCACATTTAGTTTAGAGATACAGCGCGGAAACAGCCCCTTCGAGTCCGCACAGACCAGCGATCCCCGCACATTAGGGGCTCTAGGGGCTGGTGGAATCAAGGGATATGGGGAGAAGGCAGGCGCGGGTTATTGATTGGGGACGATCAGCCATGATCACAGTGAATGGCGGTGCTGGCTCAAAGAGCCGAATGGCCTCCTTCTGCACCTTTTTTCTATGTTTCTATTAACAAAATCCTACACACACTAGGGACAATTTACAATTAACCTACAAAGCTGTAGGTCTTTGTAGTGTGGGAGGAAACTGGAGCAGGGAAGAACAGGTTTGTAGGTCGATTGGCTTTGGTAAAATTGTGTATTGTCCCTAGTGTGTGTAGGATAGGGTTAACGTGCAGGGATCGCTGGTCGGCACGGACTCAGTGGGCAGAAGGGCCTGTTTTTGCGCTGTCTCTCTAACGTCTAGAGTGGACACAGGGCTAGCACGGACTCAACGGGCTGAATAGCTTCTTTCTGTGCCGTGACTTCAGCGAGATTCGAATCTGCCTGAGCCGCAGAGCTTTAGATGAATATACTGGGCAGGGCGTCAGGCAGACTTCCGTTTTCTTCTAAGCAGAGTGTAGGAAGGAACTGCAGATGCTGGCTTGCACCAAAGATAGACACAAAAAGCTGGAGTAAGTCAGCGGGTCAGGCAGCATCTCTGGAGAGAAGGAATGGGTGGCGTTTCGGGTCGAGACCCTTCTTCATACTCAAGAAGGCTGTTTACTACTGACCCACTGTTCATACGTTCATGCGTGATAGGAGCAGAATTAGGCCATTCGGCCCATTAAGGGCGGCACGGTGGCGCAGCGGTAGAGTTGCTGCCTTACAGCGCCGGACGTCCGGGTTCGATCCTGACTACGGGCGCTGTCTGTACGGAGTTTGCACGTTCTTCCCATGACCTGCGTGGCTTTTCTACGAGATCTTCGGTTTCCCCACGCACTCCAAAGACGTACAGGTTTGCAGGTTAACTGGCTTGGTGTTGGTGTAAATTGTACATAGTGTGTGTAGGATAGTGTTAGTGTGCAGGGATCGCTGGTCGGCACGGACTCGGTGGGCCGAAGGGCCTGTTTCCATGCTGTATCCCTATACTAAACGAAAAAGTCTACTCCACCATTTAATCATGGCTGATCTATCCTTCCCCCTTAAGTCTGATGAAGGGTCTTGATCCGAGACGTCACCCATTCCTTCTCTCCAGAGATGCTGCCTGGCCCTCTGAGTTACTCCAGCTTTTTGTGTCTATTTTCTTCGAAACTGTCCTTTACATCCGCCCAAGTCTAATGCTGCCTGCAGGGAGCAATGCAGAGTCTGCAGGAAACAATGCAGGGCCCAATGCAGGGTCCAATGCAGGGTCTGCAGGGAACAATGCAGGGAACAATGCAGGGTCTGCAGGGAACAATGCAGGGCCCAATGCAGGGCCCAATGCAGGGTCTGCAGGGAACAATGCAGAGAACAATGCAGAGAACAATGCAGGGAACAATGGAGGGAACAATGCAGGGTCTGCAGGGAACAATACAGGGTCTGCAGGGAACAATGCAGGGTCTGCAGGGACTAATGCAGGTAACAATGCAGGGACAAATGCAGGGTCTGCAGGGAACAATGCATGGTCTGCAGGGAACAATGCAGGGAACAATGCAGGGTCTGCAGGGACTTATGCAGGGAACAATGCAGGGACAAATGCAGGGTCTGCAGGGAACAATGCAGGGACCAATGCAGGGTTGGCAGGGAACAATGCAGGGACCAATGCAGGGTCTGCAGGGACTAATGCAGGGAACAATGCAGGGACAAATGCAGGGTCTGCAGGGAACAATGCAGGGTCGGCAGGGAACAATGCAGGGAACAATGCGGGGACCAATGCAGGGAACAATGCATGGTCTGCAGGGAACAATGCAGGGACCAATGCAGGGTCTGCATGGAACAATGCAGGGTCGGCAGGGAACAATGCAGGGACCAATGCAGGGACCAATGCAGGGTCTGCAGGGAACAATGCAGGGACCAATGCAGGAAACAATGCAGGTTCTGCAGGGAACAATGCAGGGAACAATGCAGGAAACAATGCAGGGTCTGAAGAGGACAACGTATCTGACAGTGCAGCATTGCCTTGGTGCCCTGGTCAAAACATGGGGCTGCAGTTTGCACAATGCATTCATTAAATATGTATTCCAAATATGGTAAGGGTTTGCGAAGGTGTTGGTATATAGTGGCTCTCCCCCTCCCCCAGCCGCCCTTCCTCAGTTGCCTGATGCTTGTGGTGATGTGATCTGGTCGACTTCCTTCCACGTTATTGTGACACTTGCGTTGGGCAACACTTCCCGTCACTGGGCAGCAGATGCAGAAACCCCGACACACATTCACCGCCCCACAGCCTGGGCCACTCCCTCCTCCCCCCCCCGATCACGCAAGGTTGCGGCTGCTTTACCCGCTGTTCGTGAGATCGGGACTACCCAAGTTAACGGAGCGGAACCAGGGCCTTTCGGCCCATCAAGTCTACTCCGCCATTCAATCACGGCTCGTCTAGCTCTTCCTCCCAACCCCATTCTCCTGCCGTCTCCCGACACCCGTACTAATCAAGAATCTATCTATCTCTGCCTTAAAAATATCCATTAAATGTGGTTGAGAGGGAGAGATAGATCAGCCATGATTGAATGGAGGAATGGACTTGACAGGTCTGATGGCCTAATTCTGCTCCTATCACGTATGAACTCACCACTCCCTTGTTTACATCTTTCTTTATCACATAAAAGGCCATTCAGCCCCTTGAGTCTAGACTAGCTCTCAATGCAATCCTTTCAGTCCCATTTCCCACTTACATGCCCGTACTCTCTTGCCTTCCACCTGCCCCTCCTGATTCCCCTACCACCCAGCTACTCAAGAGGTCGTTTATAAAGGCCACCTAACCATGTGGTCACAGGGAGAACATGGAAACCCCACACAGACAGCAGCAGAGGTCAGGATCGAACCTGGGTCAGTGGGAGCTGTGGTACTTAGCTCATCTTATCTTCCTCTTACAGCTCACTTCCCTTCATTGTTTAGTTTAGAAACATAGAAAATAGGTGCAGGAGTAGGCCATTCGGCCCTTCGAGCCAGCACCGCCATTCAATATGATCATGGCTGATCATCCAAAATCAGTATCCCCGTTCCTACTTTTTCCTCATATCCCTTGATTCTGTTAGCCCGAAGAGCTAAATCTAACTTCTCTTAGTTTAGTTTAGGGATTCGGCGAAGAAATAGGCCCTTCGGCCCACCGAGTCCGGGCCGCCAATCGATCACCCATACACCAGTTCCATCCGAAACGCTAGGGGCAATTTTATAGAAGCCAATTCACCTACAAACCTGCACGTATTTGGAGTGTGGGAGGAAACCGGAGCACCCGGAGAAAACCCACGCAGGTCACGGGGAGAACGTACAAAGTCCGTACAGCCGTAGTCAGGATCGAACCTGGGTCTCTGGCGCTGTGAGGCAGCAACTCTACCGCTGCGCCACCGTGCCCATTGTTGAAGAGGGATAACTAGTAGCCAGGCCACCAAGGCAAAGAGTCAGAGTCGATCCCCAATTACAGGGCAGCACCTCTGGAATCGAGCAATGGCCCCCAGAAATGAGTCGGGACATAAGGGACTGCAGATGCTGGAGTCTTGAGCGATACGCAAAGTGCTGGAGGAACTCAGTGGGTCAGTCAGCATCTGTGGAGGGAATGGACAGATGATGCTTTGTGTCGGAACCCTTCTTCAGACCGATTACTGTAAATAGGTAGACACAAGGGCGGCACAGCGGTAGAGTTGCTGCCTCACAGCGCTGGAGACCCGGGTTCGATCCCGGCTCCGGGCGCTGTCTGTACGGAGTTTGCACGTTCTCCCTGTGACCTGTGTGGGTTTTCTCCGGGATCTTCGGTTTCCTCCCCCACTCCAAAGACGCACGGGCTTGGATGTTAATTGGCTGGATAGAAATGTCAATTGTCCCTGGTGCGTGTAGGATAGCGTTAGTGCGCGGGGATCGCTGGTCGGCGCGGTCTCGGTGGGCCAAGGAGCCTGTTTCGCGCTGTATCTCGAAAATTAGCAAACTAATGCGTCTGCAGATGCTGGAATCTTGAGCAAAAAAACACAAAGTGCCGGAGAAACTCAGCAGGCGAGGCAGTATCAATGGAGTACAGGGATATGTAACGGTTTGGGTCGAGACCCTTCTTCAGGCTGTTTTTATATTTGCGTAGTGTGAACTTCAGCAGGAACTCGATGGGTCTGTTTCAGTCCTCTTGGGGCCTGATTGATCAGCGAATTAAGTGATAGGAGCAGAATTAGGCCATTCGGCCCATCCAGTCTACTCCACCATTCAATCATGGCTGATCTATCCCTCCCTCCTAACCCCATTCTCCTGCCTTCTCCCCATAACCTCTGACCCCCGTACTAATCAAGAATCTATCTACCTCTGCCTTAAAACTATCTACTGAGGGCCTCCACATTCCACAGATCCACCCCCCTCTGACTAAAGAAATGTCTCCTCATCTCCTTGGTAAAAGAACCTCCTTTAATTCTGAGGCTGTGACCTCTGGTCCTGGACTCTCCCACTAGTGGAAACATCCTCTCCACATCCACTCTATCCAAGCCTTTCACTATTCGGTAAGTTTCAATGAGGTGTCCCCTCATCCTTCTGAACTCCAGCGAGTACAGGCCCAGTGCCGACAAATGCTCATCATATGTTAACCCACTCATTCCTGGATGGGAAATGTCCTAATTGGGAAATTCAGCTTCAACTCTGGTGTATTTCGGATCCACAGGGCAGCTATAACAGTGGGAATGGAAGGAGATGGATTGTGCACTTTTGTGTCAAATAGTACAAACATTAAGGGCCAAAG
Organism: Raja brachyura; assembly: GCA_963514005.1. The sequence goes on along the minus strand of OY740819.1, from coordinate 13,223,451 downwards.
AGCTGCGTTGTTCCATGTGCAGGTAGATAAGAGTTAGCCACAGACATTGTGGGCCGAAGGGTCTATTCTTGTGTAGGAAGGTACTCCAGATGCTGGCTTCCACCGAAGATAGACACAAGATGCCGGAGTAACTCAGCGGGACAGGCAGTATCTCTGGAGAGAAGGAATGGATTACATTTCGGGGTCGAGATCTTTCTTCAGAATGAGAGTCGGGGACAGGGAGACTTAAAGATATGGCAGGGTAAGGTGTGAAAACTTGACATCAAAAGAGATGAAGTTCAAGGAACATGTGGAATAGACTACACTAGTCCCACCTGCCTGCATTTGGCCCATATCCCTCTAAACCTGTAGTCTCCATGTACCTGTCTAAATGTTTCTTAAACGTTGCGATAGTCCCCTCATCAACTCCCTCCTCTGGCAGCTTGTTCCTTACACCCACCACCCTTTGTGTGAAGAAGTTACCCCTCAGATTCCTATTAAATCTTTCTCCCCTCATCTTAAACCTATGCCCTCTGGTTCCCAATTCCCCTACTCTGGGCAAGAGGCATGGTGCATCTATCCGATCTACTCCTCTCATGATCTTGTACACCGCTATAAGATCACCCCTTATTCGTGTGAAAATGTTACCCCTTATGGGCCTGTCCCACTTTTAGGCGACTGAGGGAGACTATGCGGTCGCCACAGGGTTGCGGCTTTCGCGGTCGTCAGGAGTTCCCGCGTTCCGGGAACTACTCGCGGCCTCATTATGGTTGAAAAATTAGCGGGGAACGGAATGAGGCCGCCATGGAGAGCAGCGAGAATTCTCGTGCCGTAGGTGGGTCGCCAGGAGGTCGAAGGTTCTTGGAGGTTCTCGGAGGTTGTAGCCGGGGCTGACCGGTGAATTTCATTGGCAAAAAAAAAACTGTAAGCAGTAGTTTTCAGAACCAAGGATAACCGACCGGTAATGTTAATGTCGGCCGAGCTTCACAACCGTGTATCTCCGGCTTCTTAAAAAGTTGTCTCCACCCCTTCTCCCCCCTCTTTTATAGGACTTCCCGTACACTGTGCTTCCACCGTCCTAATTACAGCGCCAACCTTCCTGTTCATCGCGGTGTGTCACATTGGCTTTCATCTGTATCACATTGGCTTTGCACCGTGTGAATTTCACTCAGACAGCGCTCCCCCCCGCTTCCCCCGCCTGCATAACGGGCCGGTGAAGAAAGCGCGTGTGAGCGCGTGTGTGTGTGTGCGTGTGTGTGTGTGTGCGCGTGTGTGTGTGCACGCGCGTTCCACACCGACAGTCGCCGTTCCAGTTGCCGGTTTTTCAGGCAGTAACTGCCAGTAACTTGGCAGTCGCCGGCAGTCGGCTGCCAAATCTCCTAAGTGGGACAGGCCCATTAGGTTCCCAGTAAATCCTTCGCCCCACGCCTCAAAAGCTTTTCACCGTACCCCGGTACGTGTGACAATAAACTCGACATATTAAAAGCCCTTACATATTAAAGATCCCATTGAAGGATCTGAAGAACCTAAACGTCTGAAGAAGGGCATGGACCTTCCAACATCGAGCCTGCTGAGATCCTCCAACACTTTGTTTCATGCACAGAAGTTGCGATGTTATGTTGCAATTTTACAAAATGCTCGGTCTGACCGCAGTTTGAGTATTGTGTTTGATTCTGGCAGATGGATGCGGCAAGTAACAGAGGCTAGAGGCACAAAGCTGGTTCATCTGTGGAACTCGTTGCCACGGAGGGCTGTGGAGGCCAATCAGTGGATATTTTTAAGGCAGAGATAGACTTGTTCTTGATTGGAATGGGTGTCAAGGGTTATGGGGAGCAGGCAGGAAAAGGAGATTAAGAGGCAGAGATCAAATGGCATAGATGGGCCGAATGGCCTAAATCTACTCATATAACTTCTGAGACAAACGCGTGTCAGATATGAACAGGAGAGGAGGAGTGAAAGGAATGGACGGGAAGGGAATGGAGGGGTATGGTCTGAGTGCAGGTAGATGGGACTAGGGGAAAATAAATGGTCGGCACGGACTGGAAGGGCCGAGAAGGCCTGTTTCCGTGCTGTAATTGTTATATGGTTATAGTGAAATGTAAAGTTGGAGGGAGGGATGTAGATGGAAGGGGACAGTCCTGAACTACTATCTACCTCATCGGGGAGCCATGGACTATCTTGATGGGACTTTGCTGGCTTTACCTTGCACTAAACGTTATTCCCTTATCATGTATCTGTACACCGTAAATGGCTCGATTGTAACCATGTATTGTCTTTCCGCTGACTGGCAGATGCATGGCAGATGCAGTTTAATGTGGATAAATGTGAGGTTATCCACTTTGGTAGCAAAAACAGGAAGGCAGATTATTATCTAAATGGTGTCAAGTTGGGAAAAGGGGAAGTACATCGGGATCTGGGGGTCCTTGTTCATCAGTCTATGAAAGTTAGCATGCCGGTACAGCAGGCAGTGAAGAAAGCGAATGGCATGTTGGCCTTTATAACAAGAGGAGTTGAGTACAGGAGCAAAGAGGTCCTTCTGCAGTTGTACGGGGCTCTAGTGAGACCACACCTGGAGTATTGTGTGCAGTTTTAGTCCCCTAATTTGAGAAAGGACATTCTTGCTATTGAGGGAGTGCAGCGTAGGTTTACAGGGTTAATTCCCGGGATGGCGGGACTGTCGTATGCTGAGAGAATGGAGCAGCTGGGCTTGTACACTCTGGAGTTTAGAAGGATGAGGGGATCTTTTGAAGCATATTGTATTGTATTCAATTTATTGTCATTATCTAATTTTAGAGACAAAGAAATGGATTTTCCTTACAGTCAGTAACATAAAAATAAATAATAAATAAATAAACATATTTAAATAAAAGCACAAACACAGAATCCCACACACGACATACCCCCAATTAAAGATTTGGACATGCTGATCCTGGGGCAAGGAGCCGTGTACCTGCTCCACAACACTCCACAGAGCATCACCTTTCACTGTGAAACTCAATCCTTATCCTAGTTGCGTTATTTTTAAGTTCAGTTTAGAAACAGGTCCTTCGGTCCACGGACCACCCCACACACTAGCTCCATCCTACACACACTGGGGGCAATTTGCAGAGGCCAATCTACCTACAAACCTGCAGGTCTTTGGAGTGTGGGAGGAAACCGCAGCACCCGGAGAAAACCCACCAGGTCACAGAGAGAATGTACAGACAGCGCCTGTAGTCAGGATCGAACCTGGGCCTCTGGCGCTGTGAGGCACCAACTCTACTGCTGTGCCACCGTGCCACCTATCGTCTCCTCATGCAACAGTCTCTTGTGTATCTTCAAGCTGTTACCCAATGATCCCCCCCAAAAAAAAGCTGCATTACAGCATATAGAACAGCGCAGGAACAGGCCCTTCGGCCCACAATGTCCATGCCAAACATGAGGTTAAACTAAAGGGGCTGTCCCACTCGGGCAACCTAATTGGCGAGTTTAGAAGAGTGTAGTAGAGTTTGAAAAAGTGTCATGTTGAAGACCTCCTTCAACGATGTTGAAGAGTATCTAGAACTACCTTCGACTACCCTCGATTACCTACGACTAACATGCCGACCTACTAAGACTAAACCTACGTTTAAAAAAGTATCGATTTTGTCCATAGTGACCTTTTTTTTACTCGCGGGCATTTTTCAACATGTTAAAAAATACGCCACGACGTAGCTGAGGCCTCGAGTACGCGGAGACCACTCACGAGCATGAAGGAGAGTTACAAAGTCCTCCTGGGACCTCGTGTTGACCATGCTGCGAGTATGAGTCAAAGGCAAACTCGCCAGAACTTGCGGATTAGGTCTCACAAGTGCTGGTTTTGAACCAAAGGTAGACACTTTTCCTTAGATCTTTAGTTTTGTAGTATGTGGGGGGTGGGGAAAACTTTATCTCCTCGACAGAGATGCCATTTGTTTCCGTATCGTATCTCCGCCCGCTCTGCGGCCTAACATCGATGAGCTGGCGGCCTCTTGCTGGGGATCGATCTCGGGAGCCCCAACCGCGGGACTTTAACACCGTGGAGCTCATGGTCCCTGGCCTCGACTGGTGGGGTGACGCCTGTTTGGTGGTGAGTAGTCGCCCAAAGAGTCATTGAAGACCTTGTTCTGGTGGCCGCTGGATTTTAAACATGGTGAAAATTTTCGGCAACCTGCTGCAACTATGACAGGTGCCAGCAAGTCGCCAAAAAAAAATCACGTAAGTGGGACAGGCCCTTAAATCTGTATTAAATACAGACTGAGGATTCCAGCATCTCCATCCTCTTGTGTCTACATTTATTTTTTTCTTTCTTCTCACAGCGCCAGACACCCGAGTTCGATCCTGACCTCGGCTGCTGTCTGTGTGGAGTTTGCACGTTCTCCCCGTGACCTGCGTGGGTTTCCTCCGGGTGCTCCGGGTTTCAACCCATATCGGCTAATCGGCCCTCCGCAAATTGCCCCGAATATGCAGGGAGTGGATGAGAAAGTGGGATAGCATAGAACTGATGTGAACTGGTGATCGGTGGTGGTCATGGACTCGGTGGGCTGAAGGGCCTGTTTCCCTGCTCTATCTCTAAATTAAACTGTGTCTGAAGCTACAGTGCCTCATATTTACTTGATCAGTGCGGGTGTCAGGGTTACGGGGAGAAGGCAGGAGAATGGGGTTAGGAGGGAGAGATAGATCAGCCATGATTGAATGGCGGAGTAGACTTGATGGGCCGAATGGTCTAATTTTGCTCCTATCACTTATGAACGTGAATTTAGCTTGGGTAGATTAAAATCCAGCAGTATGATTTAACCTCTGGTCGTTTAACCTCAATTATCCCTCAGCACCTGATAAGCAAACTGGTTCCATTGGGCCTCAGCACCCCCATGTGTAACTGGCTACTGGACTTCCTCACTGACAGACCCCAGTCTGTGAGGGTTGGAAATAACACCTCTAACACCATCTCTCTGAGCACCGGCTCCCCTCAGGGCTGTGTCCTGAGTCCACTGCTGTTCACCCTGATGACCCACGACTGTTGTGCCAGGTTTAGTACAAACCACATCATGAAGTACGCAGATGACACAACAGTGGTGGGCCTCATCAGGGACGACAATGAGCTGGCTTACAGGGAGGAGGTGAAACAACTGGCGGACTGGTGCAATACGAACAACCTGACCCTGAATGTCAAAAAAGCAAAGGAGGTTATCGTCGACTTCAGGAAAACCCGGCACAGTCCCACACCACTTCACATCAATGACAGCGATGTGGAGGTGGTCAGTAGCACTAAGTTCCTGGGGGTGCAGATCACTAACAGTCTGACCTGGTCGAATAACATCTCATCAACAGTTAAGAGAGCGCAGCAGCGGTTTCACTTTCTGCGCCGGATGAGAAGAGCTCACCTCCCCCATCCCATCCTCACCACTTTCTACAGGGGCACCATAGAGAGTGTTTTGACCAGCTGTATCTCTGTCTGGTTTGGGGACTGTAAAGCCTCCGACTGGAAGTCTGTGCAGAGAGTGGTGAGGACAGCGGAGAAAATCATCGGGACCTCTCTCCCCTCAATCGGGGATATTGCGACCAAACGTTGCGTGTCTAAGGCCAGCAGTATTATAAAAGACCCCACACATCTCCATCACGGACTGTTCACTCTGCTGCCCTCGGGCAAAAGATATCGCAGCATAAGGAGCAGAACATCAAGGTTCTGCAACAGCTTCTTCCCACAAGCCATCAGACTCCTGAATGCCATGTAATGGGCTGCCACCATTGTCTATTTATCCTTTTATCCATTTTATCCTTCTGTTAATTATCGTGTTGCACAGGGAGCCAAATGCAATGGAATTTCGTTTGGAACTGCATATATCAATGTATTTCTAAATGACAATGAAGTTTGTTTGTTTGACTTTGACTTAACCAGTCCCACAGTTCTCCACATTGTCCCTGTTGAGATCACACCTTCCCTGGCCTCCTACGGACCTACCAGGCAGCGCCCTGCCCAAAGTCATTTGTGCCAGCCTCGAATTGTCCTGCTCCAGTTCTTCAACCTCCCCACCCCCCCCCCCCCCCTTACTTTCAGTCCAAACTAGGGTACCAACCCGAAACTTCACCCATCCTTTTCCTCCAATGATGCTGCCTGACCTTGGAGCGCAGGAGGACGAGGGGAGATCCTATAGTGGTGTATAAAATCATGAGAGGAATAGATCGGGTAGACGCACAGAGTCTCTTGCCTAGAGCGGGTGAATCGAGGACCAGAGGGCATAGGTTCAAGGTGAAGGGGAAAAAAGGTTTAATAGGAATCTGAGGGGTAACTTTTTCACACAGAGGGTGGTGGATGTATGGAACATGTATGTATGCATGCCAGAGGAAGGGACTATCCCAACATTTAAGAAATAGTTGCATGGATAGTAGACAAAAGTGCTGGAGAAACTAATACATCACAGTCACCAGACAGTGGGCCATAAAGTCATAAGTAGACAAAAAATGCTGGAGAAACTCAGCGGGTGAGGCAGCATCTATAGAGAGATGGAAGACGTTTCGGGCCGAGACCCGAAGGGTCTTGACCCGAAATATCTTCCTTCTCTCCAGAGATTTGTCCTGCCTTTCTTCTCTCTTGAGTTCCTCCAGCACTTCGATTTTCCAGCATCTGCAGTTCCTTCTTAAACAGGTACATGGAACGGACAGGTTTGGAGGGATATGGGCCAAACGTGGGCAGGTGGGACTAGTGTAGCTGGGACATTTTGGCCGGTGTGGGCCTGTTTCCGCGCTGTTTCACTCTAACACCCGCTGAGCTACTGCAGCCACTCGACCCAAAGCTTTACCTGTCCACCCCCTCCATTGATGCTGCCTGACCCGCTGAGTTACTGCAGCAATTTGTGTCTATGTCAGCATGTGGACTACAGACAATAAGTGCAGGAGTAGGGCATTTGGCCCTTGAGCCAGCACCGCAATTCAATGTGATCATGGCTGATCATCCCCAATCAGTTCCCCGTTCCTGCCTTCTCTCCATATCCCCTGACTCTGCTATCTTTAAGAGCCCCATCTAGCTCTCTCTATCTAGCTCTATTTTTATGAGCCCTATCGAGCTCTGTCTTGAAAGCATCCAGAGAACTGGCCTCCACCGCCCTCTGAGGCAGAGAATTCCACAGACTCACCACCCTCTGTGAGAAAAAGTGTTTCCTCGTCTCCGTTCCAAATGGCTGGCTCCTTATTCTTAAACTGTGGCCCCTGGTTCTGGACTCCCCAACATCAGGAACATGTGTGTCCAAGCCCCTAACAATCTTATATGCCTTGGTGGCCCCAGCGGGCAAGAGGGAGAGACAGAGGCCAGCCCGCACGCTGTGAGTGCAAACTGATACCAGCACCGTGGCAGAGGACAAACTATTTATACACCTGCTATTTTAAACCTCTCTCTCTCTCTTTGTCAGGCCTTACTGTGGGCAGCCCACGTGCGAGGAGCAAGGAACTCTGCAGGTGTAGCTGAGACAGCACCTAGCGTAGGTAACAAACAAGCAGCATGGCCGATCATGACCATCTGAATACCAAGCATGCTGCCGACAAAGGGAAGGCATAGGGCCTGTCCCACTGTCCCAACCTAATTCACCACCTCTGCCGAGTTTGCCCTCGACTCATACTCGCAACGTGGTCGTCATGAGGTCGTAGCAGGCCGTGATGCTAGTCGCAGGAACTCATAGAAACATAGACAATAGGTGCAGGAGTGGGCCATTCGGCCCTTCGAGCCTGCACCGCCATTCAATATGATCATGGCTGATCATCCAACTCAGTATCCCGTACCTACCTTCTCTCCATACCCCCTGATCCCGTTAGCCACAAGAGCCACATCCAACTCCCTCTTGAATATAGCCAATGAACTGGCCTCAACTGTGGCAGAGAATTCCAGAGAAACAAGCTAGATGCAGGAAAAATGTTCCCAATGTTGGGCGAGTCCAGAACCAGGGACCACACAGTCTTAGAATAAAGGGGAGGCCATTTAAGACTGAGATGAGAAAAAACTTTTTCACCCAGAAAGTTGTGAATTTGTGGAATTCCCTGCCACAGAGGGCCGTGGAGGCCAAATCACTGGATGGATTTAAGAGAGAGTTAGATAGAGCTCTAGGGGCTGGTGGAGTCAAGGGATATGGGGAGGAGGCAGGCATGGGTTATTGATAGGAGACGATCAGCCTTGATCACAATGAATGGCGGTGCTGGCTGGAAGGGCCGAATGGCCTCCTCCTGCACCTATTTTCTATGTTTCTAATACATCACAGTCACTCGACAATAGGCCCCAAAGTCATAAGTAGACAAAAAATGCTGGAGAAACTCAGCGGGTGAGGCAGCATCTATAGAGAGATGGAAGACGTCCTTCTCTACAGAGATTTGTCCTGCCTTTCCTCTCTCTTGTGATGGTCCAGCATTTTTTGTCTACCTTCGATTTTTCCAGCATCTGCAGTTCTTTCTTAAACATATCATAAGTGATGGGAGCAGAATCAGGCCATTCGTCCCATCAATTCTACTCCGCCATTCAATCGTGGCTGATCTATCTCTCCCTCCTAACCCCATTCTCCTGCCTTCTCCCCGTAACCCCGACACCCGTACTAATCAAGAAACCATCTATCTCTGCCTTAAAAATATCCACCGACTTGGCCTCCACAGCCTTCTGTGGCAACGAATTCCACAGATTCGCCACCCAATAGCGCCCAATTCAAACTGGTTACCATTGACTCCATCTACACCTCACGCTGCCCCGGCAAGGCCAGCAGCATAATCAAGGACCAGTCTCACCCCGGCCACTCCCTCTTCTCCCCTCTCCCACCGGGTAAAAGGTACAGAAGTGTGAAAACGCACACCTCCAGATTCAGGGGCAGTTTCTTCCCGGATGTTATCAGGCAACTGAACCATCCTACCACAACCAGAGAGTGGTCCTGAACTACTATCTACCTCATTGGTGACCCGCGGACTATCCTTGATGGGACTTTGCTGGCTTTACCTTGCACTAAACGTTATTCCCTTATCATGTATCTACACACTGTGGACGGCTCGATTGTAATCATGTATTGTCTTTCCGCTGACTGGTTAGCACACAACAAAAGCTCTTCACTGTACCTCGGTACACGTGACATTAAACTAAACTGAGTTGAACACTGCAGAGAAAACAATCTAGGTTTGTCCACGCTCTCTGTATAGCAAATACCCTCTCTCCAAACTCACCCTCAGCTCACAGTGTGGGAGAAAAAACTATCTGAAGGGGCTGCTCCTCAAGTTCTGGTTGCATTTTAAGGGCCGGTGTCACGTGGGCGTCATTTGCGCGACATCATGTACGCGTCACACGTCAGGCCGCACGCGTTGTGACGCGCACATGGTGCGTGGTGACGTAGGCAATGACGCGCCGTCGCTCGCGTGGCCCCCGGATTTTGGGAGGCACAAAATCTTCGTGACGTGCAAATGCCGGCCAAGTGGGACAGCCCGTTAGTCCCTCGATCCTGGTGTTTGGGCCGAGGGCAGGGAGCGGGGGAGAGAGGACCGATCGGCGGGGGGGGGGGGGGATATCCCTGTCGGTCTGCTCCTGATGGCCATTCGCGGGTCCAGGCAGCGGGCGGTCGATGGCCGATGGCCGCCAGTGTAGGCTGCCTGCCCCTCTTCCAGGCCTACAGTAGATCCGTGTCCGCGTGTCCCTGGAGAGGGAACACGCGGTGTCCACAGGGACTGTAGAGGCCGTCCGTCAACGCTGCTCGCCGCAGGGAGTCGAGCATATTAGACAATAGACAACAGGTACAGGAGTATGCCATTCAGCCCTTCGAGCCTGCACAGCCATTCAATGTGATCATGGCTGATCATCCCCAATCAGTACCCCGTTTCTGCCTTCTCCCCATATCCCCTGACTCCGCTATTTTTAAGAGCCCTATCTAACTCTCTCTTGAAAGCATCCGGAGAACCTGCCACCACCGCCCACCGAGGCAGAGAATTCCACAGACTCACCACTCTCTGTGAGAAAAAGTGTTTCCTCGTCTCCGTTCTAAATGGCTTACTCCTTATTCTTAAACTGTGGCCCCTGGTTGTGGACTCCCCCAACATCGGGAACATGCTTCCTGCCTCTAGCGTGTGCAAACCCGTAACAATCTTACATGTTTCAATGAGATCCACTCTCATCCTTCTAAATTCCAGAGTGTACAAGCTCAGCTGCTCCATTCTCTCAGCATATGACAGTCCCGCCATCCCGGGAATTAACCTTGTAAACCTACGCTGCACTCCCTCAAAAGCAAGAATGTCCTTCCTCAAATTAGGGCACCAAATCTGCACACAATACTCCAGGTGTGGTCTCACTAGGGCTCTGTTCAACTGCAGAAGGACCTCTTTGCTCCTATATTAGATTCCTCTTGTTATAAAGGCCAACATGCCATTGGCTTTCTCCACTGCCTGCTGTACCTGCATGCTTACTTTCATAGACTGATGTACAAGGACCCCCAGATCCCCTTTTCCCAACTTGACGCCATTTAGATGGTATTGTAGATAAAGATGCCGGTACTGTATTATAATGTCTGCCTGATGTAACGTGACTATTGAGAGTCTCTGCTACACTGCAGATGGCAAATACTGAATGAGGTCCCGTGGGAGCAAAATGGCCGCACAGTCCCTGCTCAGCGTCACATTCAGGTAAGGAAGTTAAGACAAGACTCACTTCAGGGCCCATCACGGTTCTGTCCATCTCCTGTCCTCAGCTGGGAAGAAAGCAGCTGTGGGCTCACAGAGTGAAAAGCCCCCTCCCCGGACCCTCAGTCCGAGTAAGGGTCTCAACCAGAAACGTCGCCCATCCCTCCTCTCCAGAGATGCTGCCCGGCCCGCTGAGTTACTCCAGCTTCACGTGCCTGTCTGAGGCTCACGGTCTTCTGATGTCAGTGGCCAATCCCCAGAGGCAGCCCAGCTCCCCCGCTCACTCGCAGCCCCGTTAATTGTTTTTCCAGCTCAAAGACCCCCTAAGGGGAGTTGCCGTGCTGATTAAATACCCTGGCCATCCAGCAAGCTTTAATCCCTGCAGGTACACCAGCCCAAAGACACAACTCCACGCAGCAGGAGGCCGCCGAGACAGACAGCACTCTTTCCATTGAGGGACTGGCTGTCCTCCCTCCCTCCCTCCCTCCCCCCCCATCCCCTCCCCCTCCCTCTCCCTCTCCCTCTCCCTCTCCCTCTCCCTCTCCCCCTCTCTCTCTCTCTCTCTCTCTCTCTCTCTCTCTCTCTCTCTCTCTCTCTCTCTCTCTCTCTCTCTCTCTCTCTCTCTCTTTTCTTCTCCCTCTCCCCCCGTCTGTATGCCTCTCCCTCTCTCTCTCTGCCTCCCCCTCTCTCCGTCTCCCTCTCCCCCACCCCCTCCCCACGTCTGTATGTCTCTCCCACTCTGTCCACTCTGTCTCTGTCTGTCTCTGTCTGTCTCTGTCTCTGTCTGTCTCTGTCTGTCTCTGTCTGTCTCTGTCTGTCTGTCTCCCCCCTCCGTCTCCTCCTCCATCCCCGTCTGTCTGCCTCTCTCTCCCTCTCTATCTGTCACCCCCCCCCCTCTCCCCCCCTTCTCCTACTCCCTCTCCCCCCCCCCCCCAATCTGTCTGCCCGTCTCTGACTCTCTCTGTGTCTCCCTCTCTGTGTCTCCCTCTCTGTGTCTCCCTCTCTGTGTCTCCCTCTCTGTGTCTCCCTCTCTGTGTCTCCCTCTCTGTGTCTCCCTCTCTGTGTCTCCCTCTCTGTGTCTCCCTCTCTGTGTCTCCCTCTCTGTGTCTCCCTCTCTGTGTCTCCCTCTCTGTGTCTCCCTCTCTGTGTCTCCCTCTCTGTGTCTCCCTCTCTGTCTCCCTCTCTGCCTCCTCCTCTCTGCCTCCCCCTCTCCCTCTTTGTGGGAGGAGGCGTGAGGTGTGTTTAACTACACAGAACTGCGATCAACTTTCATTTGAACGAAGCTGTACCAAGTTACCTGTCCGAATTGTTCTTTACGCTACATTAGAGGATCTAACTCCTGCATTGTCAGCGAGGCCACACACAAACAGCACCTCATATTCCAACAACCTGACGGTGTGAACACTGAAGATAGACACAAGATGCTGGAGTAGCTCAGCGGGACAGGCAGCATCTCTGGAGAGAAGGAATGGGCGACGTTTTGGGTGGAGACCCTTCTTCAGACTGAGAGTCAGTGAAGAGTGAAAGGAGAGATATAGACGGTGATGAGGAACACATGGGTGAAAGATATGCAACAAACAACGGAGATCAAGGAAAGGTGGAGCCCACAATGGTCCATTGTTGGCAGTGGGACTTATGGAGACCAATGTACCAAAAGCCTTCGTTACCATCCGAGCTGGGGTGAAGGAAAGAGCGTTCGAGTCGCGGTCCTGTTTCCACCAGCACCCACAAGGAGCGACAAGAGACAGACACCGTTGTGTGCAGATGCCGAGAACTTCTGATCTTGTGTGCGTGCGTGTGGACTCGACAAGAAGAAGAGGAAGACCACCCTAGCTACCCGTGACGTCGTTTGCAGAGAAAGTGTACGGTCAGTGGAACTGCCTCACACTGAAGACCCCAATAAACGTCACCTATTTCTCCATAGACGCTGCCTGACCTGCTGAGTTACTCCAGCACTTTGTGTCTATCATCGGCATAAACTAGCATCTGCAGTTCCTTCTGGCACTGTATGACCATTGATTTCTCCAAATTTAGGCACCTTATAAATAAACATATTCCCCTACCCACCCACACCTCTCCCCCAACCCACTGTTTGATGGTAGACATAGAAACATAGAAAATAGGTGCAGGAGTAGGCCATTCAGCCCTTCGAGCCTGCACCGCCATTCAATATGATCATGGCTGATCATCCAACTCAGTATCCTGTACCTGCCTTCTCTCCATACCCTCTGATCCCACAAGGGCCACATCTAACTCCCTCTTAAATATAGCCAATGAACTGGCCTCAACTACCTTCTGTGGCAGAGAATTCCACAGACCCACCACTCTCTGTGTGAAAAATGATTTTCTCATCTCGGTCCTAAATGACTTCCCCCTTATCCTTAAACTGTGACCCCTTGTCCTGGACTTCCCCAACATCGGGAACAATCTTCTTGCATCCAGCCTGTCCAACCCCTTAAGAATTTTGTAAGTTTCTATAAGATCCCCCCTCAATCTTCTAAATTCTAGCGAGTACAAGCTGAGTCTATCCAGTCTTTCTTCATATGCAAGTCCTGACATCCCATGAATTAATCAGACATAAAATGCTGGAGAAACTCTGCGGATCCGCACCCATTTCCCTCTTCCACCCCTCCTCCCATCCCCCACCACCCCTATTCCCTCCTCTGGCTTCACCTATCACGCCCCTTCACTCGTGTTCATACGTTCTTGGAGGAGAATTAGGCTATGCGGCCTATCCAAGTCTACTCCTCCATTCAATCATGGCTGATCTATCTCTCCCTCTGAACCCCATTCTCCTGCCTTCTCTCCGTAACCCCTGAACTAATCGAGAATCTGTCAATCCCTGCCTTAACAATATCCACTGACTTGCCCTCTACAGCCTTCCGTTCGGATTTGAATTTTAACAGCCATATAAAGACCATTACCAAATCTGCTTACTACCATCTAAAAAACATTGCAAGAATCATTGCAAGGATTTCTGTCCAAAGAAGACACTGAAAAACTTGTTCATGCATATATCTTCAGTAGGTTAGATTATTGTAATGGCATCGTTACAGGTCTCAGTAAAAAATCAATTAAACAACTGCAGCTTATCCAGAATGCCGCTGTCAGAGTCTTGACCAACACCAAGAAAATGGACCACGTTACACCTGTCCTTAAATCTTTGCACTGGCTCCCTGTGTGTAAAAGGATAGATTTTAAAATTCTGTTACTGGCCCACAAGGCACTGAATGGTCTGGGTCCAAAATACATCTCTGACCTACTTGTTGTATATGAGGCACCTAGACTCCTCAGGTCTTCAGGGACAGGTTTACTCTGTGTTCCCAGGGTCAGAACTAAAAAGGCTGAACCAGCGTTCAGTTTTTATGCTCCACACCTGTGGAACAAGCTCCCTGAACATCTGAGGTGTGTACAGACTGTAAGCTCATTTAAATCAGACCTAAAAACACTGTTGTTTACTGTAGCTTTTCCATAACCCAACAGGCAGGTAATCTTAACCTTCTAATCTTAACCATTTTATGCGCTTTTAAAATCGTTTTAATATTTTAGTGACTTTGTTTCACTATTCATGCATTGTTTTGTAATTTTTGATTTGGGCTATTTTGTTGCCCTGTGTTGTATTGTGGTTCTGCAATGGTTTTAAACTATGTTATTCTTTTGTTTCTTGTGTAAACCACTATGAATTGCAGCTTGTACGAATGGTGCCTTATAAATTAATTTGCCTTGCCTTCCGTGGCAAAGAATCCCACAGATTCACCACCCTCTGGCTAAAGAACAAATTGCTCCTCGCTCATTATCTGACTACCTTTTGTATCTGCATCTGGAGCCTTTGTTTACCCATCTGCCAAAGGACCCCCCCCCCCCCCCCCCTCACCTGTATGCACCTGAATCAGAAGAAGGGTCCCGACCCGTCCTCATTCCCCAGAGATGCAGCTTGAGCCAAGTTACTCCAGCACGTTGCGTTCCCTTTTCCCGTCAACCAGCATCTGCACTTCCTTCGGCCACCAACAATGCTATTGTTGTGTTCACCGAGGGCTTGGTAATTAAACTCGTTGGCCTCTTGGCAGGGAATAACACAGGCTGATCAATGCAGGGATTGTCCTGCCTAGCAGTGTACGCTGCAGCAGTTCGTCCTGTTTGGACCGTGTGCAGGAGGCAGGGTACATCGCCGCTTCAGGGTGAATCAGCGCGTCTACGGGCGGGCGGGCGGGTTTTGTACGTCAGCCTCAGGGAAGAGCAGCTCAGATTCACGCCTCACCTGTATTCCTGCGTCACTGATATGTGCGGGAGGGAACTGCGGATGCTGGTTTAAACCACAGCTAGACACAAACAAGCTGGAGTAACTCAGCGGGACAGGCAGCGTCTCTGGAGAGAGGGAATGGGTGAAGCAATGGGAAAACATCCCCGTCTACCCCTTCTGAAGAAGGGTCTCGACCCGAAACGTCGCCCATCCCTTCTCTCCAGAGATGCTGCCTGTCCTGCTGAGTTACTCCAGCATTTTGTGTGTGTCTTCCGTCACTGATATTCCAGCACTCCCCTTCCTGCTCCACTTTCAGCTCAACCTGCAATGGTCCCCTGCTCTGCCGGGGGGGGGGGGGGGGGGGGGGTAGAGTCATAGATTGATACAGCGTGGAAACAGGCCCTTCAGCCCAACTTGCCCACACCAGCCAACATGCCCCATCTACACTAATACCACCTGCCTGCGTTTGGTCTATATCCCTCCAAACCCGTCCTATCCATGTACGAGTCTAAAGGGCCTGTCCCACCAGCATGCAACTCTATGCGATTAGCGCGACCTAACGTGGTCGCTTGAGCCGTCCGGCGTCGCGGGGCCGGTCCCACTTCGATCGCCGGAGCCGTGCAGTATTGTGCGGAGTTCGTCCCGACATCGCGCAGGGTTCCGAAAAACTGACTATGTTCAAAAATTCCGCACGGCAACAGCTTGTCGGCTCGCAGTCGCCTCGACGCATTACACACTGCCCCGACATCGGTGCCTCCGTGACCCTCTATGGGTGTGGCTCCGTGGCCCTCTCTGTGTGTGCCTCTGTGCCCCTCTCTGTCCTGGCGAACTTACCGTAGTTACTCCAAGTTCGCCTCACTTTGCGCTGCGTTGCGCCACTCACCCGACCTCCGCGCGGCCCTCGCTGCCGGTTTGGTCGCACTTGCCGCATACAGGCGCATGCTGGTGGGAACGGCCCTGTACAGGGGATCACCCGACCTCCGCGCGGCCCCCGCTTCTAGTTTGATCACGTTCATGCTCCCAGCACCAGAGACCCGGGTTCAATCCAGACCTCAGGTGCTGTCTGTGTGGAGTTTGCACGTTCTCCCTGGGACCACGTGGATTTTCTCTGGGTGCTGCGGTTTCCCTCCCACACTCCATAGACGTGCGGGTTTATAGGTTAATCAGGTCAATATAGGTATACAGTCCCCAGTGTGGGATAGTCTTAGTGTACAGGTGATCGCTGGTCTGCAGTGACTCAGTGGGCCGAAGGGCCTGTTTCCACACTATATCTCTGAAGTCTAAAGGAGGGTCTAAAAATGGGTGATGAAATACTCTTGTATAGTGAATATTAGGAGCAAGAGAGTAGAATGATAAAGGGTAGGTCTGCTAATGAGCAAAGAAAAGCAAAGACAGAGGAAGTGGGGGAGCTCGATGATTACTTTGTGTAAATTGCTCCTAGTGTGTAGGATAGTGCTAGCATACGTGGCGATCACTGGCCGGCAGGACTTGGTGGGCCGAAGGGCCTGTTTCCGCACTGTATCTCGAAAGTCCAAAGGCTCCTGTATGTTTACCCTAGTGTGGATGCAAAACTGGGCCGGTCACACTTTCACGACCTAATTCGCGACCTTTTTTTACTCGTGGACATGTTTCATTGGGCTAGAAAAAACGCCCCGACCTACTTGATGCCACGAGTACCTACGCCTAGCATCACGGCCTGCTACGACCTCGTGACGACCTTGCTGCGAGTACAAGTCAAGGGCAAACTCGGCAGAGGTCGTGATTTGGGTCGTGAAAGTGGGACAGGCCGTTAGTTCCTCCCACACTGTTGAGTGCATTGGGCAGCAAGCTTTGGCCATTCTGTTCAGTTATGTGCAACGTCTTCCACCCTCGATAGACTTGTGTCCCGGGCTTCCAAATCCTACTGGAAAGTTCGCCTCCACGTGAGGTTTGGTCGGTCTCTTTTCCATCTTCCGCCAGCTTGCCATGATGGCTGGTGTGGGCAAGTTGTCAAGTGTACAGTGAAAGGCTTTGATTTGCATCTTATCCAATCTTCCCTTTGCTCTGCCTATCGTGCTCGAGTTTGAATGTGTCGGAAGGAACTGCAGATGCTGGTTAAAATCGAAGATAGACGCAAAATGCTGGAGTAACTCAGCGAGACCTTTCATCAGACCTGACCGAGACTGAAACGTCACCCATTCCTTCTCTCTAGAGATGCTGCCTGCCCAGCTGAGTTCCTCCAGCTTTTTGTGTCTGTCCTGTACTCGAGTTTGACTTGGTTGTATTTATGATTGGTAGATCTGATCCAACGACTCCAAAGATGGCCATGGAGGGACACAGGCCCATCCTGTGTCCCTCTATGTCCTGGCTGAGAGGCTTCGTTGCAGTTTCTTCCTCTTCTCCTCCTCCTCCTCCCCCTCCTCCTTCTCCTTAAGTTGTAGGACAACTTGTTCTATTTGATCTTGTGTGATTGTGCACACCAGGTTGATTGCATTAACAAGGCGGACCACGTGAAGGTTGCAATCTTCCACCCCCAGGCTCTTCCTCAAGCACCATTGTTGGGATGCATCCAATTTCTTTTTCATCTTCACGTTGATTTTCCATGTCTCACTGGCACAGAGGGCTGTAGGAAGGACTACAGACTGGAAGAGCCTGACTTTCAGCATCTTGGATATCCCACCACTAGACCATGTTGGTTGCATTCGCCGGAAGACTGATGCAGCTTTACCAATTCAGGAGTTGATGTCGACCTCTACTTAAGATGGCTGATCCGTGGGCGGTTGCTGCTGGGATGCAAGTCGGGGCCTGATCAACCCCGGCTGGGTCGCCTGAGCGAGGGTGTCTGATGTTGTGAGACCCGAAACACCCGATGACCCCAGGTCACGTCCCAGCGCATCTAGAAGATGTATATTTTTCACATTGAAGTCTGGCTCAGCCAGTGGCATCTAGGAATAGACTGGGTGACAACCAAGAATAGTTTGGGAACTGTCCACTGGAGAGACAGTTGACGGCACGGAAAGACGGCACCCGGGAAAGGCTGGGTTAGCACCCCCAGTCTCTGTCCTTCGTGAGAAAGACACCCAACAAAGCTACGGAAAGGCCTAATGAACCATCGTGGCCTAAACATCCATCAGGCGAGATTGAGATGCTCAGAGAAGGAGAAAGAGGTGCAGCGCACGCACAAGCCTTGAACCTGGTGAGACGCAGGAGGAGCCCGGCCGGGAGTCACCCCACAGAGCCCAGTCCCTCCACGCACTAGAGTCTCCCAACCCCTGCAGAGTGGTTACTAAGATGGCTGATCCGTGGGCGGTTGCTGCTGGGACGCAAGTCGGGGCCTGATCAACCCCGGCTGGGTCGCCTGGGCGAGGGTGTCTGATGTTGTGAGACCCGAAACACCCGATGACTCCAGGTCACATCACTGAGGATGCGTCCCAGCGCATCTAGAAGATGTATATTTTTCACAGTGAACATGCGGCCAGGGTGGGTAAATCTTGTGGCGTTTTCCACAGGTCCTCCATTGATCCTCAGTTGGTCTATTGGCCGCTGGTCCACAGTCTCCATGGTCTTAGTCTTCTGGCAGCTGATCTTTAATCCAACCTTTGATGCATTCTCCTCTAGAGCGGTTGTCATCTCTTGAATGTAACTCTCACTGTATGTCATGTTGTTACTTGTGGGCAGAGCACCAAGGCAAATTCCTTGTATGTGAATACTTGGCCAATAAACTTACTTGCTTGAAGGGTGTGCATCAGCTAAATCTAGGTCCGTGAGGTGTCCTCCTGTTCTCCACGATATTCCAAAGTCAGGTTTGTTCATTGCCTTCCGCTTGACGTAGTCAATCAAGACAATAAACCGTAAGGGGGCAGAACTTGGAGAATATTGAACTAATATGTGCGGGTTTGTAGGTGTAATTGGCCCACTGTAAATTGCCCCTAGTGTGTAGAGAGTGGATGAGAATGTGGGATAACTTAGAACTAGTGTGAACGGGGTGTAATAAGAAGGAACTGCAGATGCTGGTTCATACCAAAGAGAGACGCAAGGTGCTGGAGTAACTCTAGTGTGTAGGGCTTGCATGTATAAGTGGATAACATAGAACAAGTGTGAACTGGTGATCGATGGTCAGCATGGACTCGATGGGCGAAGGGCACGTTTCCCTGCTGTATTTTTCAACTGATAATCTTATTTATGAAGCAACAGTATTTGACCTTACATTGAGGTGAGGATAAGTCGTCAGAAATTTGCATTGGTAATGTTAGCCACGCAATATGGATAAGACAAAATTTCAGAAACAAATTTTAATGCAAACATGTTACTGCATTGCGTGATTAGTGTGGAAAAGTGTCCAAACCGCAGGTAACAGGCCCTTCAGCCCATTGCTTGCATGCTGGCCATCAAGCACCCATACATACCGATCCTGCACTCGCCCAAATTCCCTGCTCATTCCCGACATTCTCATCAACTGGCCCCAGGAGCTTCGCTCACCACCCACCTAATGCAAACCGGAGCACCCGGAGGAGACCCACGCGGTCACGGGGAGAACGTGCAAACTCCACACGGACTGCACCACAAGTCAGGATTGAACCATTGGCTCTGGCGCTGCGAGGCAGCAGCACTACCCGCTGCACAATGGGCCAGTGTAGATGTGTAGGAAAGACCTGTAGATGGTGGTTTAAACCAAAGATAGGCACAAAAAGCTGGAGTAACTCAGCGGGTCAGGCAGCATCCCTGGAAAGAAGGTGACCAACCCGCTGAGTTACTCCAGTTCTTTGTGAGCTAATGGAGCCACAGTTAAACATTGAAACGTAGCAACAGAAAACAGGTGCAGGAGTAGGCCATTCGGCCCTTCGAGGCAGCACTGCCATTCAACATGATCATGGCTGATCATTCAGAATCAGTACCCCGTTCCTGCTCTCTCCCCATATCCCTTGATTCCGTTAGCATTAGGAGCTATATCCTACTCTCTCTCGAAAACATCCATTAAATTGGCCTCCATTGCCTTCTGTGGCAGAGAATTCCACAGATTCACAACTCACTGGGTGAAAAAGGTTTTCCTCACCTCAGTCCAAAATGGCCGACCCCTTGTTCGTAAACTGTGTGGCCCCTGGTTCTGGATTCCCCCAACATCGGGAACATCTAGCCTGTCCAATTCCTTAATTTTAGTTACAGTTTAGTTTATTGTCACGTGTACCGAGGTCCAGTGAAAAGCTGCTCTTGCGTGCTAACCAGTCAGCGGAAGGACAATGCGTGGTTATAATCGAGCCATTTACAGTGTAGAAGAAATGTTTCTGTAGGAGTTGAGAGTTAAGAGCGTGGAGCGATTGCAAGAAGAGATCTGCTAACTCGCCATTAGCCAGCCTGGGGTGGGCACCATCTTGGAAGAAACTTCCCTCAAACTGACTGGGACAGAGGGCGGCGGTCGTTTGGTCCTTCAGGACCCTGCACGACAATTCCATCAATCTCATTCCTCCTGGAATTAATTCTCCTTCACAGACAGTTTAAGCTGGTGTGGTTTGGGGATGGGGGTGGGGGTTGGAGCAATTGGTGGGTCTGAGGGGAACATGGAGGCCCTGTCATGCAAGTTAAAGCACAATTGTTAGGGCCAGTTTAGTTTAGGTTAGAGAGATAGCACGGAAACAGGCCCTTCGGCCCACTATGCCCGTACCGACTAACTAACACTACCCGACACACACTAGGGACAATTTACATTTATACCAAGCCAATTAACCTACAAACCTGTACGTGTTTGGAGTGTGGAAGGAATCCGGAGAAATCGCGGGGCGAATGTACATACGCCATACCGATGGAACCCGGGCCTCTAGCGCTGTGAGGCAGCAAGTCTATCGCTGCACCACCATTTGAAGGTCAACGACAGGGCCTTTTAAAGGGCCTCCAGATCGAGTTTAGCATGATGTGGTTCCCTGGATGACAAGAGTCATAGAGCAGTGGAAACAGGCCCTTCGGCCCACATTGTTTGTGCCAGGCATGATGCCAAGCTGAACTGATCGTACCAGCCTGCAAGTGATCCACATCCCTCCAGCACCTGTAAATCCATGTGCCCATCCAAAATACACTACTGTTTCTGCCTCCACCACCAAGTGGCAGTGTGATCCAGGCCTCCACAATGGACTCATTAAGGAGACCCGAAACGTCTCCTATCTCCTTCGCTCCTTAGATGCTGCTGCACCCGCGGAGTTTCTCCAGCTTTTTGTGTAACCCTCGATTCTCCAGCATCTGCAGTTCCTTCTTTAACAATACGACTCATTAGGGATAGTGGGCACAGTTCAGTGTGAGAGAGTATGTGTAAGAAGGAACTGCAGATGCTGGTTTAAACCGAAGATAGACACAAAATGCTGGAGTAACTCAGCGGGACAGGCAGCATCTCTGGAGAGAAGGAACGGGTGACGTTTTGGGACCCTTTTTTAAACTCTGAAGTTTCTGAAGAAGAGTCTCATTCCTTCTCTCCAGAGATGCTGCCTGACCCGCTGAGTTACTCCAGCATTTTGTGTCTATCTTTGGTGGAAACCAGCACCTGCAGTTCCATCCCACACAGAGAACAGGACAGGACCAGGCCCTTCGGCCTACATTATGCTCACCAAACATAACGCCGATATAAGTGTGTGAGAAAGAACTGCAGATGCTTGTCTAAACTGAAGTAGACTCAAAAAGCTGGAGTCCCTCAGCGGGTCAGATGGACTGGAGAAGGGTCCAGTTACTCGAGCTTTTTGTGTCTACCTTAGTGTGAGAGAGGTCCTGCCTCAGAAATGTTGTTGAATATTTTGAGAAGGTCATGGATAATATTGTGGAGGGGGTGGGCAATAGATGGTGTCGACATGTCCTGTACAAGAGCATTTGACTAGATAGCGCACAGTAGCTGCCCAAAAGATTACGTTTCTTGGAACCTACAATCAGTCGGTAAGCCAGATACAAAATTGGTTTTGCTCGTGGAAGTCAGTGAGTAGAGGCCGTGTAGTGTTTTTTTTTCTGAAATCTAACCCACAATCTCTTCACAAAATCGGTTTACACTCAGCAGTCTCTGCAAAGCCACTTTGCAACCATTTTAATCGAATTCTCAGCGAGGCTGAAAGTTTGGAGATACAGCGCGGAAACAGGCCCTTTGGCCCACCGAGACCGCGCTGACCAGCGATCCCCGCACACTAAAGGCCCCATCTCACGTTTGTGACCTAATTCACAACCTTTTTTACTCGTGGACATTTTTTATCCGGTTGGAAAAACGCCCCGACCTACTTGATGCCACGAGTACCTACGACTAGCATTACGATCTCGTGACGACCATGCTGCGAGTATGAGTCAAGGGCAAACTCGGCAGAGGTCGTGAATTAGGTTGTGAAAGTGGGACAGGCCCTTAACACTATCCTACACACACTAGGGGCAATTTACACTCACACCAAGCCAACTAACCTACAAACCTGCACGTCTTTGGAGTGGGGGAGGAAACCGGAATCTTGGAGAAAAGCTACACAGATCACGGGGAGAACGTGCAAACTCCGTACAGACAGCACCCGTAGTCGGAATCGAACTCGGGTCTCTGGCGCTGTGAGGCAGCAACTCTACCGCTGCACAAGTGCTTCTCATCTTCATACTGTTTCAATGGACATGTGGTGATAGAAACATAGAAATTAGGTGCAGGAGTAGGCCATTCGGCCCTTCGAGCCTGCACCGCCATTCAATATGATCATGGCTGATCATCCAACTCAGTACCCCGTATCTCCCTTCTCTCCATACCCTCTGATCCCCTTAGTCACAAGGGCCACATCTAACTCCCACTTAAATATATCCAATGAACTGGCATCAACTACCCTCTGTGGCAGAGAGTTCCAGAGACTCACCAGTCTCTGTGTGAAAAAGGTCCTTCTCATCTCGGTCCTAAAGGATTTCCCCCTTATCATTAAGCTGTGACCCCTTGTCCTGGACTTCCCCAACATCGGGAACAATCTTCCTACATCTAGCCTGTCCAACCCCTTAAGAATCTTGTAAGTTTCTATAAGATCCCCTCTCAATCTCCTAAATTCTAGAGAGTGTAAACCGAGTCTATGCAGTCTTTGTTCATAAGACAGTCCTGACATCCCAGGAATCAGTCTGGTGAACCTTCTCTGCACTCCCTCTATGGCAATAATGTCCTTCCTCAGATTTGGAGACCAGAACTGTACGCAATACTCCAGGTGTGGTCTCACCAAGACCCTATACAACTGAAGTAGAACCTCCCTGCTCCTATACTAAAATCCTTTTGCTATGAAAGCTAACATACCATTGGCTTTCTTCACTGCCTGCTGCACCTGCATGCCTGCTTTCAATGACTGGTGTACCATGACATGTTCCAGGCAATCCAAAACGTTGCCTGCCTATTCCCTCAACAGATGCTGCCTGACCCGCTGAATT
This sequence comes from Raja brachyura, assembly GCA_963514005.1. The sequence goes on along the minus strand of OY740819.1, from coordinate 13,200,236 downwards.
ACTCCGACATTTTGCTTCTTTGCTCAAAATTCCAAGTTTGTGTCCCTTTCATGATCCTGCACACTTCAATAATGTTTCCTGGGATCACAATCCCAGCGCATTCACACAGAGGGTGCTTGGTGTATGGAATGAGCTGCCGGAGGAGGTAGTTGAGGCAGCTTGCATTGGAACGATTAAGAAACATGTGGGCATGGATAGGACAGGTTTAGAGGGATAGGGGCCAAATGCAGGCAGGTGGGACTAGTGTAGATGGGACATGTTGTTCAGTGTGGGCAGGTTGGGCTGATGCATTTCGTTGTCTCTGTGCTGTACACTGCACAATGACAATTAAAGATTGAATTGAAATTGAATTCCAATCTATTATCCAACCTCTCCCTGTAACGCAAGCCCGCAAGTCCAGATAACATCTGGTGAATCTCTTCTGCACCCTTTCCAACTTAAACACCCGTCCTACAGCATGGGTGGCACGGTGGCGCAGCGGTAGAGTTGCTGCCTCACAGCGCCAGAGACCCCAGCTTCAATCCTGACTACAGGTGCTCTCGGTACAGAGTTTGTACGTTCTCCCCATGACCACGTGGGTTTACTCCGGGTGCTCCGGTTTCCTCCCACACTCCAAAGACGTACAGGTTTGTAGGTTCATTGGCTTCTGGAAGTTGGTAAATGGGCCCTTGTGCGTTGGATAGTGTGCGTGGCATAGTATTAGACGGGGAAAAAAACAAAACAAAAAAACGGTGGTCGGTATGGACTCGGTGGGCCGAAAGGCCCGTTCTGCCCTGGATGTTTACTTTAGAGATACAGCACGGAACCAGGCCCTTCGGCCCATCGAGAACGTGCCAGCGATCCCCGCACACTAACCTACCCTACACACACACACACTAACACTACCCTACACACACACTAACACTACCCCACACACACACACTAACACTACCCTACACACACACTAACACTACCCCACACACACACACTAACACTACCCTACACACACACACACTAACACTACCCCACACACACACACTAACACTACCCCACACACACACACTAACACTACCCCACACACACACACACTCTAACACTACTACACACACTAACACTACCCTACACACACACTAACACTACCCTACACACACACTAACACTACTCCACACACACACACTAACACTACCCCACACACACACACTAACACTACTCCACACACACACACTAACACTACCCTACACACACACACTAACACTACCCCACACACACACACTAACACTACCCCACACACACACACTAACACTACCCCACACACACACACTAACACTACCCCACACACACACACTAACACTACCCCACACACACACACTAACACTACCCCACACACACACACTAACACTACCCTACACACACACACTAACACTACCCCACACACACACACTAACACTACCCCACACACACACACACTCTAACACTACTACACACACTAACACTACCCTACACACACACTAACACTACCCTACACACACACTAACACTACCCCACACACACACACTAACACTACCCCACACACACACACACTCTAACACTACTACACACACTAACACTACCCTACACACACACTAACACTACCCTACACACACACTAACACTACTCCACACACACACACTAACACTACCCCACACACACACACTAACACTACCCTACACACACACTAACACTACCCCACACACACACACACTCTAACACTACTACACACACTAACACTACCCTACACACACACTAACACTACCCTACACACACACTAACACTACCCTACACACACACTAACACTACCCCACACACACACTAACACTACCCTACACACACACTAACACTACCCTACACACACACTAACACTACCCTACACACACACTAACACTACCCTACACACACACTAACACTACCCCACACACACTAACACTACCCCACACACACACACTAACACTACCCCACACACACACTAACACTACCCTACACACACACTAACACTACCCCACACACACACTAACACTACCCCACACACACACTAACACTACCCCACACACACACACTAACACTACCCCACACACACACTAACACTACCCCACACACACACTAACACTACCCCACACACACACTAACACTACCCCACACACACACACTAACACTACCCTACACACACACTAACACTACCCCACACACACACACTAACACTACCCTACACACACACTAACACTACCCTACACACACACTAACACTACCCCACACACACACTAACACTACCCCACACACACACACTAACACTACCCTACACACACACTAACACTACCCCCCACACACACACTAACACTACCCCACACACACACACTAACACTACCCTACACACACACTAACACTACCCCACACACACACACTAACACTACCCTACACACACACTAACACTACCCTACACACACACTAACACTACCCTACACACACACTAACACTACCCCACACACACACTAACACTACCCCACACACACACACTAACACTACCCTACACACACACTAACACTACCCCACACACACACACTAACACTACCCCACACACACACACTAACACTACCCTACACACACACTAACACTACCCCACACACACACACTAACACTACCCTACACACACACTAACACTACCCTACACACACACTAACACTACCCCACACACACTAACACTACCCTACACACACACTAACACTACCCTACACACACACACTAACACTACCCCACACACACACTAACACTACCCTACACACACACTAACACTACCCTACACACACACTAACACTACCCCACACACACACTAACACTACCCCACACACACACACACTAACACTACCCTACACACACACACACACACACACTAACACTACCCTACACACACACACTAACACTACCCCACACACACACTAACACTACCCCACACACACACTAACACTACACACACTACCCTACACACACTACCCTACACACACTACCCTATACACACACACACAGTAACATTACCCCCCACACACACACTACCCCACACACACACACTACCTCCCACACACACTAACACTACCCTACACACACACACACACACACTACCACTACCCCACACACACACACTAACACTACCCCACACACACACACTAACACTACCCCACACACACACACACACAAACACTACCCCACACACACACACACAAACGCTACCCCACACACACACACACAACCCCACACACACTACCACTACCCCACACACACACACACACAAACACTACCCCACACACACTACCACTACCCCACACACACTAACACTACCCCACACACACTAACACTACCCCACACACACTAACACTACCCCACACACACAAACACTACCCCACACACACAAACACTACCCCACACACACAAACACTACCCCACACACACAAACACAACTCCACACACACACACAAACACAACTCCACACACACACACAAACACTACCCCACACACACACACTAACACTACCCTACACACACACTAACACTACCCCACACACACACTAACGCTACCCCACACACACACTAACACTACCCCACACACACACTAACACTACCCCACACACACACTAACACTACCCCACACACACTAACACTACCCCACACACACACTAACACTACCCCACACACACACTAACACTACCCCACACACACACTAACACTACCCCACACACACTAACACTACCCCACACACACAAACACTACCCCACACACACACACACAAACACTACCCCACACACACACACAAACACTACCCCACACACACACACTAACACTACCACACACACACACAAACACTACCCCACACACACACACTAACACTACCCCCCACACACAAACACTACTCCACACACACACACAAACACTACCCCACACACACACACAAACACTACCCCACACACACACACTAACACTACCACACACACACACAAACACTACCCCACACACACACACTAACACTACCCCACACACACTAACACTACCCCACACACACACTAACACTACCCCACACACACTAACACTACCCCACACACACACTAACACTACCCCACACACACACTAACACTACCCCACACACACACTAACACTACCCCACACACACACACAAACACTACCCCACACACACACACTAACACTACCACACACACACACAAACACTACCCCACACACACACACACTAACACTACCCCACACACACTAACACTACCCCACACACACTAACACTACCCCACACACACACTAACACTACCCCACACACACACTAACACTACCCCACACACACACTAACACTACCCCACACACACACACACACACACACACACGGGACAATTTACATTTATACCAAGCCAATTAACCTACAAACCTGTACGGCTTTGGAATGTAGGAGGAAACCGGAGATCCTGGAGAAAACCCACGAGGTTAATGGGGAGAACGTACAAACTCCGTACCGCCAGCACCCGTAGTCAGGATCGAACCCGGGTCTCTGGCGCTGTGAGGCAGCAACTCTACCGCTGTGCCACCATTCTAAAGCAAAAGGCTAAAAGTCTGGGTGGTCAGATCTGCACACAATACTGAAAGGGTGGTCTCGCCAATGGCTTGGACACATGCATCATGATGTGCCGACCTTTATACTTGATACCCTTCGGAATGAAGGCAAGCGTGCCAAATGCAACCTTCGCCACCATGTCCACCTGACTCACCACTTCCAGGAACCATGCACCTGCACTCCCAGATCGCTCTGTTCTAAAATACTCTCTGTGGCTCCACACTTTGCGGTTACCGACCACTTGATGTGGGGACGATGCCTCCACTAGTGCAAGAGTCTAGAACTGGCCTCAGAATTAAAGGACGTTCCTTTAGGAAGGAGATGAGGAGGAAATTTTTAGTCAGAGGGTGGTGAATCTGTGGAATTTGTTGCCACAGAAGGCTGCGGAGGCCACATCAGTGGATATCTTTAAGGCAGAGATAGATTCTTGAATAGTACAGGCGTTAGAGGTTAAAGATAGATCAGCTATGAGAAATGGCAGAGTAGACTTGATGGGCTGAATGGCCTAATTGTGCGCCTATGACTAATGAACCGGTGTGAAGGGATGAGTAATAGCTGGCAAAAGTACAGAAGTATGAAAACAGATTTGGGGTCAACTTCTTCCCAGCTGTTATCAGGCAACTGAACCATCCTACCACAACCAGAGAGCGGTCCTGAACTACTATCTACCTCATTGGTGACCCTCGGACTATCCTTGATCGGACTTTAATGGCTTTACCTTGCACTAAACGTTATTCCCTTATCCTGTATCTGTACACTGTAAACGGCTCGATTGTAATCGTGTATTGTCTTTTTGCTGACTGGTTAGCGCGCAACAATAGCTTGTCACTGCATCATGGTACACGTGACATTAAACTGAACTGAACTGAGAGGAGACATGCAAATGCTCAGGAAGGTGAACAGTATTTTGGACTTCGCTGTGTGGAGGTTGGTGTTGAACAAGACTCCAGGTTTAAGTCACAACGGACTTGCCCGACGTTGAGTACGCAAGGTGTCACGATGCAGCTGCACACGTCTCAAGGTCATAATAATTGGAGCAGAATTAGGCCATTCGGCCCATCAAGTCTACCTAGCCATTCAATCATGGCTGATCGATCTCTCCCTCTCAATCCCCATTCTCCTGCTTTATTTCCCAGGCAACTCCGTTATCTCAGAACTCAGGAGCGTGGGAGGAAACCGAAGATCTCGGAGAAATCCCACACAGATCACGGGGAGAAGGTGCAAACTCCGTACAGACAGCACCCGTAGTCGGGATCGAACCCGGGTCTCCGGCGCTGTAAGGCAGCAACTCTACCTCTGCCCCACCGTGCCGCACAACGCATCTTGTTTAGTAAACCAGGAACTGCAGTTCCATGTGCCACTGGGAGCTAACGTTTCTCCTTCTCCCTCCGGCCACATCATCCCACATCCATCACATTTCTCATCGGAACAGCACCTCACAGTTTGCTTGGGCAGCTTACAGCCCAGCGGTATGAATCGATGAATTCTCTAACTTTAAGTAACTTCGACTAACGTTCCCCTCCCCCCTTGTACACTTCCTGCACTCTCATCCTTTAAACAGTTCTCATTGTTTCTCTTGAGATCACCCTCCACTGACCAACAATGGACAGAGAAACATAGAAATTAGGTGCAGGAGTAGGCCATTCGGCCCTTCCAGCCTGCACCGCCATTCAATATGATCATGGCTGATCATCCAACTCAGTATCCCGTACCTGCCTTCTCTCCATACCCTCTGATCCCCTTAGCCACAAGGGCCACATCTAACTCCCTCTTAAATATAGCCAATGAACTGGCGTCAACTACCCTCTGTGGCAGAGAGTTCCAGAGACCCACCACTCTCTGTGTGAAAAAAGTCCTTCTCATCTCGGTCCTAAAGGATTTCCCCCTTATCCTTAAGCTGTGACCCCTTGTCCTGGACCTCCCCAACATCGGGAACAATCTTCCTGCATCTAGCCTGTCCAACCCCTTAAGAATTTTGTAAGTTTCTATAAGAAAGTTTCTATAAGAAGACCTGCCATGGACCTACCAGAGGGTTACACAAAAAGCTGGAGAAACTCAGCGGGTGCAGCAGCATCTAAGCAGCGAAGGAGATAGGTGACGTTTCGGGTCGAGACCCTTCTTCAGACCTACCATGGACCTACCAGAGGTCATTTGTGACCAGCCCTGATGAAGAATATTGCCTCAAGATTTCCACCTCCTCCCCCTCCTACTTTCAGCCTGAAGAAGTGCCCCAACTTGAAACACCACCCGTTCCTTTTCTCCAGCCCCATCGAGTTACTCCAGCACTCTGTGTCTATCTTTGGTATAAACCAGCATCTCTCCCTCTGCCGTTGCATTTCACTCACTTCTCCGACATCCTTTGGTCTCCATTTCATCCTAGTTTGGTTTGGAGATCCAGCGCGGCCCTTCAGCCCACCGACCCCCGCACACTAATACTATCCTACCCACGCAAGGGACAAATATACCAAGCCAATGAATCCACAAACCTGCTTCTTGCTGGAGTGTGGGAGGAAACTGGAGCACCCAGGAGCACCCAGGCCATGGACGGTGTATTCCAAACCGCACAGCGGTAGAGTTGCTGCCTAAAGGGCCCCGTCCCACTGTAGGAGGTTATTCAAGAGTTTCCCCCGATTCGACCTCGGAGAATTACAGTAATGGCCGCCTGTAGGTACTCGGGGCTCTCGTGGACATTTTTCGCACTGTCAAAAAAACTTCACGAGTTACCGCGTTTCCCACCCCCCAAGTACCTGCCGTTAGCGTTACGCGCCGCTACGAGACGTCCACGAGCTCCGGCGTACCCGCTACGTACTTACTCGGGAGAGTTCCTGGATAAACTCGTACAGTGGGACAGGCCCTTCACAGCACTTGCAGCGCCAGAGACATGGGGTCGATCCCAACTACGGGTGCTGTCTGTACGGAGTTTGCACGTTCTCCCCGTGACCGCGTGGGTTTTCTCCGAGATCTTCGGTTTCATCCCACACTCCAAAGACGTGCAGGTTTGCAGGTTAACTGGCTTGGTAAATGTAAAACAATTGTCCCTAGTGTGTGTAGGTTGGTGATGTGCGGGGATCGCTGGTTGGCGCGGACCTGATGGGCCGAAGGGCCTGTTTCCATGCTGTATCTCAGTTAAGACTGTTCCCAGAGACACATTCAGAGATGGACATCAAGTGCTGCTGGATGGTCATCAACTCAGTGAAAGACGCTCTTTGTTGACCACTGGCAGAGTGAGATGTCCGTCGGGGAATGTTGCGGACTGGCCCGCTCCAGACTGCAGGAGTACGTGCTGAGGGACGCACTGAAGCTCGGTACAGCCAACGCCAAGGCTCGGTGGGGGAGGGCCACAGTCCAGGGTCCTACCGTTGCTGGACATTGGGGGGCAGCGTTCAGTGTGGACACCCCCAAACACGGGAAGGGAGATCACCCCATTGGCCTGCAGTAGTGGCAACAGCAGGGGGGTGCGTGGGTAAAATTGTGTTAAGCTCCGGGAATGTCGGGATAATGTTTTACACAGTACCAGTTTTGTACAGATTTTTTTTTACTCTGAATAAGTTCATAAGTGATAGGAGCAGAATTAGGCCATTCGGCCCATCAAGTCTACTCCACCATTCAATCATGGCAGATCTATCTCTACTTCCTGCCTTCTCCCCATTACCCCGACATCTTACTAGTCCCAGACTCTCCCACTAGTGGAAACATCCTCTTCACATCCACTCTATCCAAGCCGTTCACTATTCAGTACGTTTCAATGAAGTTTCAGTTTTATTTGTCATATGTAGGTTAAGGTCATTAGATTGTTAAGGGCTTGGACACGCTAGAGGCAGGAAACATGTTCCCAATGTTGGCGGAGTCCAGAACCAGGGAGCCACACAGCTTAAGAATAAGGGGTAAGCCATTTAGAACGGAGACGATGAAACACTTTTTCTCACAGAGAGTGGTGAGTCTGTGGAATTCTCTGCCTCAGAGGGCGGTGGAGGCCGGTTCTCTGGATACTTTCAAGAGAGAGCTAGATAGGGCTCTTAAAGATAGCGGAGTCAGGGGATATGGGGAGAAGGCAGGAACGGGGTACTGATTGGGGATGATCAGCCATGATCACATTGAATGGCGGTGCTGGCTTGAAGGGCCGAATGGCCTACTCCTGCACCTATTGTCTATTAACACAGGGTTAACGGTACAATGAAATGTGTTTGATAAGACAATGGTTCACCTCAGCAATGATATTACAAGGATAAAATTAAGGTTAAAAAAAAAAGATAAAAGTGACATTGGTAGATAAAAGACATCTCAGGACAGAAGGAATGGGTGACCTTTCGGGTAGAGACCCTTCTTCAGAACTAATCCCTCACTAGTCTGAAGAAGGGTCTCGACCCGAAGCGTCACCCACTCTATCTCTCCAGAGACGCTGCCTGTCCCGCTGAGTTACTCCAGCTTTTTGTGTCGATCGTCGGTTTAAACCGGCATCTGCAGTTCCTTCCTGCGCACGCACGCACACACACCATCACGACTGATATCCATTGGCGGAGGCTGCAGCCAGAGGTCCTGAGTTGACATGAAACTAGAAACCACACATTGCCTCGGTAACTGGGGCGCGCTGGTGCAAGCAATAATGAAACTGTGGCGGCAGCGATCGCAGCGAGATAAGCAGGAAGGAACTCGAGTCCCAGATGCTCAAAACACCAGCATTTTCACAGCAAAGGGCGAGAACTGGCGGGTGTCAGTTCACACTATTAGTGCCTGTTCCACTATATGCACACACTCAACACACTGGGGCACACACGCTCAACACACACTGGTGCACACACACTCAACACACACTGGGGCACACACTCAACACACTGGGGCACACACGCTCAACACACACTGGTGCACACACACTCAACACACTGGGGCACACACGCTCAACACACACTGGTGCACACACTCAACACACACTGGGGCACACACACTCAACACACACTGGGGCACACACACTCAACACACACTGGGGCACACACTCAACACACTGGGGCGCACTCAATTGAGTGCACACTAGCTTCAACACACTCAGCTCATGGGACACACTGGGACACACTTGGGTGGCACAGCGGTAGAGTTGCTGCCTCACAGCGACAGAGACCCAGGTTCATTCCTGACCTCGGGTGCCGTCTGTATGGAGTTTGCACGTTCTCCCCGTGACCGCGTGGGTTTTCTCCGGGTGCTCCGGTTTCCTCCCACACTCCAAAGACGTACAGGTTTGCAGATTCATTGGCTTGGTTAAAATTGTGGACTGTCCCTGGTGTGTCGGCTAGCGTTACTGTCCGGGGTGATCGCCGGTTGGCACGGACTCGGTGGGCCGAAGGGCCTGTTTCTGCGCTGTATCTCTACGGCCTTAAAGTCACCCTGCCCCAACATGGAGACACACTCGCCGGAAGCTGCCTGACCCAGAGACACAGCAGGCAGGCAGGCAGTTCTGACCTACATGGCTGTACTGTGAGAGAGACAGAGAGATAGAGAGAGTGGAAGGTTCAATGGTTGACCCATCCTGGGACAAAGCCCACCCGACCATGGGCAAACAGTGCTAACCCAGGCTGGAGCAGCATCCGACCCCAGCTACCCACGCCAGACTATTGCCCCAAACCCACCCCACCATCCCACCCAGGGCAAATGGCCCTAACCAAGTCCAGAGCACCATTCCATCCCGGACCACCCACGTCTCAGGCCGGTGTCCCTCGGGCCAGACCTCGCCGCAGAGAGTAGATCATTTTCTCTGAAGAAGGGTCTCGACCCAAAACGTCGCCTATCTCCTTCGCTCCTTAGATGCTGCTGCACCCGCTGAGTTTCTCCAGCTTTTTGTGTAAACCTCGATTCTCCAGCATCTGCAGTTCCTTCTTTAACACGTAGATAATTTCCTCATCGTTTCCACGCTAATTTGCTTACTGTTTCCTCACTTGTTTTCTGCCCTGAAACCTTTTGGCGGCACAGTCGTGAGCGGGTAGAACTGCTGCCTCTCAGCGCCGGGTTTGATCCTGACCTCTGTGCGGAGTTTGCACGTCCTCCCTATAACCACGTGGGTTTTGACCGGGTCCTCCGGATTCCTCGCACATGGAGCGAGTGATACAGTGTGGAAACAGGCCCTTCGGCCCAACTTGTCCGTGCCGATCAACATGTCCCAGCTACACTAGTCCCACCTGCTTGCGTTTGGCCCCTCTGCCTCCAAACCTGTCCTATCCACGTACCTGGCCAAATGTCTCTTAAACGTTGCGATAGTCCTTGCCTCAACTACCACCTCTGGCAGCTCGTTCCATGCACCTTTGTATAAAAAAATTGCCCTTCAGGTTCTTATTAAGTCTTTCCCCCTCTCACCTTAATCCTAAATGGGACAACCTAGAACGTGGCCACGGTGGGCTGAAGGGCATGTTTCCATGCTGGATCTCTAAACGAAACTAAGATTAAATAAGAGACAGACACAAAATGCTGGAGGAACTCAGCGGGTGAGGCAGCATTTGTGGAGCGAAGGAATAGGCGACGTTTCGGGTCGAGACCCTTTGGGTCTCGACCCGAAACGTCGCCTATTCCTTCAAAGAAGTATCTCGACCAGAATCGTCACCCATTCCTTCGCTCCATAGATGCTGCCTCACTCGCTGAGTTCCTCCAGCATTTACGTCTACCTTCGATTATTCCAGCATCTGCAGTTCTTAAGTAGAACAAATTAAAGATATGCAAAAAAAAAAGTTATGATGATAACGGAGGCAGCCCATCGTTAGCCGTGGTCTAGGTGAAAACGAGTTACAGACAATGAGACTCAACAAGATGACTTTGAAGCTGGTACGCCACGACTTGGGTGGGGGAAAGGACGGAGAGAGAGAGAGAGAGAGAGAGAGAGAGAGAGGACGGAAGGGTTACTTGAAGTTAGAGAAATCAATATTCATAATCGCTGGGGTCCGTCTCACTTTCACGACCTAATCTTACCTTACCTTACCTAACCTTAGCTCAGGGGCGACAGACCGCGCCTTTGTGGTTGCAGCTCCTAGACTGTGGAACCGCATCCCTCTTCCCATCAGAACTGCCCCCTCCATCGACTCCTTGAAGACTAAAAACTCATCTCTACTCCCAAGCCTTTCTAGACGTCCTCTGAGTGAGGGCTATATGTATGCAGTGATGTTTGCATTTAATCTATGAACCACTGTTGTTTTTTATACTATTCTTATACCAATGTAAAGCGCTTTGGCCAACGAGAGTTGTTTTTTTAAAAGTGCTCCATAAATAAAAGTGACTTGACTTGACTTATTCACGACCTCTGCTGAGTTTGCCCTTGACTCATACTCGCAGCATGGTTGTCACGAGGTCATAGCAGGCAGTGACGCTAGTCGTAGGTAGAAACATAGAAATTAGGTTCAGGAGTAGGCCATTCGGCCCTTCACCGCCATTCAATATGATCATGGCTGATCATCCAACTCAGTATCCCGTACCTGCCTTCTCTCCATACCCTCTGATCCCCTTAGCCACAAGGGCCACATCTAACTCCCTGTTAAATATAGCCAATGAACTGGCCTCAACTACCCTCTGTGGCAGAGAGTTCCAGGGACCCACCACTCTCTGTGTGAAAAAAGTCCTTCCCATCTCGGTCCTAAAGGATTTCCCCCTTATCCTTAAACTGTGACCCCTTGTCCTGGACTTCCCCAACATCGGGAACAATCTTCCTGCATCTAGCCTGTCCAACCCCTTAAGACTGGTGGCATCAAGTAGGTCGGGGGATTCCTTTTCAATGCGATCCAAAATGTCCACAAGTAAAAAAGGTTGTGAATTAGGTCGTGAAAGTGGGACAGGCCCTTAAGGTGCCCTAGCGAAATAATACTGAGTAGGGGCAGGGGATGGGGAATTGCTGGCACTGTGGCTTCTCTGGGGGAGGCCCAGCTCCCTCTGCGTTACCAGCCTGCAATCCTGCCAAATACTGGATAGCACCCCAGTTAAATAACTCCAGACTGCGCACAGGAAGGCAGTGCTAAAACTGTGCCCTACTTTCCCTGGCATTGAAGCAGCACGAGACTGGGTGGAACCCAGCCGCCAAGGTCTCAGCACCAAGATAAACGGAAAGTGGGACCGTATCTGATCCGTGGCTGTGGATTCGTGGCCTATCTGTGGGGAACAGGCCCCCCACTCCACCCCCCTCCCCCAGAGCCACCACATGAAGGTTTAGTTTAGAAATACAGAGCAGAAACAGGCCCTTCGGCCCACCCAGTCCGTGCCGACCTGCGATCCCCGCACACTAACACTATCCTGAATCACTCGAGTCTGAGGAAGGATCTGGACCCAAAATGTCACCCATTCTTTCTCTCCAGAGATACTGCCTGTCCCGCTGAGTTACTCCAGCATTTTGCGTCTATCTTCAGTTTAAACTATTTAAAGTAAACTCTTTAAAATGATAAAAGGGATAGACAGAGTTGACGTGGATAAGCTTTTCCCATTGAGGGTAGGAAAGATTCAAACAAGAGGGCATGACATGAGAATTAAGGGACAGAAGTTTAGGGGTAACGCGAGGGGGAACTTCTTTACTCAGAGAGTGGTGGCTGTGTGGAATGATCTTCCAGCAGAAGTGGTGGAGGCAGGATCGATTTTAACATTTAAAAGTAAAGTGGATAGGTATATGGACGGGAAGGGAATGGAGGGGTATGGTCTGAGTGCAGGTAGATGGGACTAGGGGGAAATAAATGGTTGGCACGGACTGGAAGGGCCGAGAAGGCCCGTTTCCGTGCTGTAATTGTTATATTGTTATTATATGGTTAAACTAGCATCTCCAGTTCCTTCCTGCACTATCCTACACACACACACACAAGGGACAATTTATATTTATACTAAGCCAATTAACCAACAAACCTGTACATCTTTGGAGAGTGGGAGGAAACCGAAGATCTCGGAGAAAACCAACGCAGGTCAAGTGGAGAACGTACAAACTCCGTACAGACAGCGCCTGTAGTCAGGATCGGACCCGTGTCACTAGCCCTGTAAGGCAGCAGCTCATCACGGTCCGACCTTCGTGCCCGGGAAAATAGGCAGTGGTGTGGAATAACCAGTCAGAGAGCCATGCGGCACGTAAACAGGCCCTTCGGCCCGATGTTGGAGAAGTCCAGGACAAGGGGTCACAGCTTAAGGATAAGGGGGAAATTAAGACCGAGATGAGAAAGACTTTTTTCACACAGAGTGGCTAAGGGGGTCAGAGGGTACGGAGAGAAGGCAGGTACGGGATACTGAGTTGGATGATCAGCCATGATCACATTGAATGGCGGTGCAGGCTCGAAGGGCCGAATGGCCTACTCCTGCACCTAATTTCTATGTTTCTATGCCCACCAAGATGCCCCATCCATGCTAGTTTAGTGTAATGTGACGCGTACCTAGGTACAGTGAAAAGCTTTAGTTGCGTGCTAAAGGCCTTGTCTCACGGTGCGAGTCATCCCACGAGTGACCCCAAGTGAAAGAAAAAACAGACTCGTGGTTGTGTACGAGATTTCACGTTTATGATCAAGTGTTTAACCGAGTTCCCACGGGTATGTCATTGCTGCGATGTTCCAACTTACTCTCCTGAGTTAACAAGTTCCACTCCCGTTACTCTTGAGCCAACCGTGAATGAAGGTAAGTGTGTGCGGGTGTGAGAAGTCCATGCCGGGTGCCGGCCGGCCGGCCGCAGCCGCTGTTCAGATTGTTGGGAGACGGAGCTCAGGGTTCGCCTCTTGAGCTGCTTTGGTGCGCAGGCGTGAGTTGAGGTGGAAGGTGGTTGGGGGTAGGGGTGGGGTCTCACAGACAAGGCTCTTGGGTTAGGCTGGGATCATTCTCTGCGGGATGGTCTTTGTGCGGGAGATGTGTAGGAGAGGTGTGCTGACTGCAGGCAGACACGTTGGTAGTGGTTGCCCACCAGTCTCAAAAGCCGCTGTGTCCCCCTCCACGTCCCCCCCCCACGTCCCCCCCCCACGCCAACACAAAGGGCAACGATGCCACTTGTCAGCATTAAACTCCAGCTTCGCACCGTCTTCATGTCGGCGACTATCCCAAGGCTTTAGACGGAAGGCAGACGCAACAAGCTGGAGTAACAACGCGGGCCAGGTAACATCTCTGGTGAACGTGGATAGGTGACGTTTCCGATAAGGGCTCGTCTTCTGAAGAAGGATCTCGACCCGCTGAATTACACCAGCAGTGTTAAAGAAGGAACTGCAGATGCAGCAAAATCGAGCGTACACAAACTTCTGGAGAAACTCAGCGGGTGCAGCAGCATCTATAGAGCGAAGGGATGGGTGACAGAAGGGTCTCGACCTGCTGAAATTCTCCAGCATTTGGATCTAAACATCACCCATTCCTTCCCTCCAGAGATGCTGCCTGGTCCGCTGAGTTTCTATCTTTGGGTCAGTCTTTACTCAAGCGAACAAACAAAAGTTCCCACGGTAGACTCAAGAGTCACTAGGGTAAACGCACGGGCCACTACGTCACTACAACGAGTTTAAATGTTTCTATTTTTAACTTGAACAGTTAATTTGACATGTTTGATTATTTCCACGAGTTAACAAGTTTCCCCGAGTACCTGCCGTTAGCGCCACGAGTCGATAAGTTGCTCGTGCAAGAACCGACGTTCCCGCTACGTGATCACCACGAGTGACAACTCGGGGTCACTGGTGGGCCAACTCGCACCGTGAGACAGGGGTTTAACCAGTCAGCGGAAAGACAACACATGATTACAATCGAGCCGTTTACAGTGTACAGATACATGATAAGGGAATAACGTTTAGTGCAAGGTAAAGCCAGCAAAGTCCGATCAAAGATAGTCCGAGGGTCACCAATGAGGTAGATAGTAGTTCAGGACCGCTCTCTGGTTGTGGTAGGATGGTTCATATCCCTGATAATAGCTGGGAAGAAACTGTCCCTGAATCTGGAGGTAGACAAAAATGCTGGAGAAACTCAGCGGATGAGGTAGCGTCTGTGGAGCGGAGGAAGTAGGCAAAGTGCCGGCCCGAACCCTTCTTCAGACGGACATCTGGGGGGGTGCGTTTTCACACTTTTGTATCTTTTGCCCGATGGGACAGGGGAGAAGATGGAGCGGCCAGGGTGAGATTGGTCCTATAAGACATTGGACTCTGTCTGTGGAACTGATGCGCTACACTGCTGAGAACTAGATTCTGCACTCTGTATCTTCCCCTTTGCTCTACCTGCTGTCGTCCGGTTTGAACTGATGATATCTCTGTACCGTACATCTGATCGGTTTTGGATAACATGCAAAGCTACGCTTTTCGCTGTACCTTGGTATGTGCCGATAGTACATCTGAACCAGTACTCCACAAAACACCCCAGGGGCCTAACGTTCAGTGTGAAAGTCCCGTCCTGGTTTGACTTTCCAAAATGCAACACCTCGTAGTTAGTCTGAAGAAGGGTCTCGACCCGAAACGTCGCCCATCTCCTTCGCTCCTTAGATGCTGCTGCACCCGCTGAGTTTCTCCAGCTTTTTGTGTAAACCTCGTAGATAAACTCCATTCTGCAGCACCACTTGCCCAGCTGACCAAGAGCCTGATGTCATTTTATAATAACAATCTACACTATCTATAATACTAGCCAAGATAGACACAAAATGCTGGAGTAACTCAGCGGGACAGGCAGCATCTCTGGAGAGAAGGAATGGGTGACGTTTCGGGTCAAGACCCTTCTTCAGACAACACAAAAGACTACCCACCTTCTAATCATGCCTTATGTCTTATTATTATTATTAATGCTTAGTGTTTTCTGAGTCATTCGTAGCCGTCACTGTATGTCCTGTTGTTACTTGTGGGTGGAGCACCAAGGCAAATTCCTTGTATGTGAATACTTGGCCAATAAACTGACTTATACGGTTTTTTTTTTTTAAGTATAGCCTCGAGCAGGGGGTCCCAACCTTTTTCGCCCCGTTTACCCCTGGCAACTTTAATAGCACATAACAACGTTACTTCACTTATTTATGACCAGCTAATGATGAATAGATACCGGTAAACCAGAACCGAACAGAGTCAGTCAATGGGGAAAAAATATGTACAGATCCAGAATTAATAAATTTACCCCCGGGGTAGGTGAAATTTACCCCAGGTTGGGAACTCTTGGCTTGGAGCCACGGCGCAGAAACAGGCCCCTCGGCCCACCGAGTCCGCACCGACCAGCGATCCCCACACACTAACACTATCCTACACACTCTGGCGACATTTACACTCATACCAAGCCAATTAGCCTATAAACCTGTACGTCTTTGCAGTGTGAGAGGAAACTGAAGATCTCAGAGAAAACCCACACAGGTCACGGGAAGAACGTACAAACTCCGCACAGACAGCACCCGGAGTCAGGATCAGGCATTATTGAATGGCAGAGTAGACTTGATGGGTCGAATGGCCTAATTCCGCTCCTATCACTTATGACCTTATGAAACTGTGGGTTCAGGAGCTTCACAGTGATTGATGGAGAGGCACTTTAACCCTTTCCTTGCTGTGTCACAGCTCTGTAGTGAAAGTGAGAGCCTGCCTCACTCGCTTTGACACTGGTGCTAATTCTTGGTAACCTCACTCTGTCCAATCCCCAGAACAGTCGGCTCACCTCACCTGCCCTCAAACATCGATGATCGTCACTCCTGCATGCATTGCACCGCTCTTGGTAAATACCAGCGGCAGTGGAGACGCAAACTTGGCACCGCACCAAGACTGAAGTGTGAGGCAAGGGACCGCAGATGCTGCAATCCCGAGCGCTGGAAGAAGGAAGCGTGTGGCACAGCGGTAGAGTTGCTGCCTCACAAGCGCCAGGGTCTCGGGTTCCATCCTGTCAGCGGGTGCTGTCTGTGCGGAGTTTGCACGTTCTCCCCGTGACCAAGTGGGTTCCCCGTGACCAGGGGGTATGGAGAGGAAAGACTGGATAGACTCGGCTTGTACTCGCTGGAATTTAGAAGATTGAGGGGGGATCTTATAGAAACTTACAAAATTCTTAAGGGGTTGGACAAGCTAGATGCTGGAAGATTGTTCCCGATGTTGGGGGAGTCCAGAACAAGGGGTCACAGTCTAAGGATAAGGGGGAATTCCTTTAGGACCGAGATGAGGAAAACATTCTTTACACAGAGAGTGGTGAGTCTCTGGAATTCTCTGCCACAGAAGGTAGTCGAGGCCAGTTCATTGGCTATATTTAAGAGGGCGTTAGATGTGGCACTTGTGGCTAAAGGGATCAGGGGGTATGGAGAGAAGGCAGGTACGGGATACTGAGTTGGATGATCAGCCATGATCATATTGAATGGCGGTGCAGGCTCGAAGGGCCGAATGGCCTACTCCTGCACCTATTTTCTATGTTTCTAAAAGTAAAAACTCTGCAGGACAGGCAGCATCTGTGGGGAGATTGGCCAGGCCATGTTTCAGGCTGAAAGCATGCCAGTGGACTATCCTTGATCGGACTTTGCTGACTCCACCTTGCACTAAACGTTATTCCCTTATCTATACACGGTGTATCTATACACGGTGTTGGTTCGATTGTAATCATGTGTTGTCTTCCTGCTGCCCGGTTATAATGCAACAAAAGTTTTTCACTGTACCTCAGTACACGTGACAATAAACTAAACCGAACTAGGAGAGCAAAGCATGTGAGGACCTACGAGGACAGACACATAACGCTAGAGTAACTGAGCAGGACAGGCAACATCTCCACACATTTAAGGGCCTGTCCCACTTGCTGAGTTTTTTTGGCGACTCCCGGCGTCATTGACGGAAAGATTTTGAACATTTCAAAATCCATCGGTGACAAAAAAAACACGTTGCGACACGTGGGGGTACACCGCGTCAATACGTCATCACGGCGCATCACGCAGCGACTTTCTCGGAGACGTGATATGTCAGTCAATGATCCCGACAGTCCCCATTTACACTATCCTACACACACCAGGGACAATCTTACATTTATACCATGCCATGAATGATCAGCCATGATCTTATTGAATGGCAGTGCAGGCTTGAAGGGCCGAATGGCCTACTCCTGCACCTATTGTCTATGTTTCTATTAACCAACAAATCTGCACATCTTTGGAGTGTGGGAGGAACCCGAAGATCGCGGAGAAAGCCCGCGCAGGTCACGGGGAGAACGTACAAACTCCGCACAGACAGCGCCCGTAGTCGGGATCGAACCCGGGTCTGAGGCAGTAACCCTACCGCTGGCCAGCACCAGCCATACGGACAGAGTGTTTCAGAGATTCTCCAACCTCCGAGACAAGAAATTTCCACGTAACAGTTTTAAATGACTGGCCCCTTATTGTGCACCAAGTTTTCTTGCCGGTAACTCTCCCCGTCATGAGAACATCGCAACATCTACACTGTCAACTATCCTCAAGAGCTTATATATGTTTGGATAAGGTCACTGCTCAATCTTCTGGACTTCAAGCACGAAGAAGGGTCTCAACTGCAAACGTCACCTGTCCATGTCCTCCAGGGATGCTGCCTCTGCTGAGTTACTCCAGCACTCTGTGTCTCAGAGCCATATAGTCATTGATTCATACAGCATTGAAACAGTCCCAACTTGCCCACACCAGCCAACATGCCCCACTTACACTAGTCTCACCTGCCTGCGTTTGACCCATGTACCTCCAAACATGGCCTATCTATGTCCTACTATTTAAACTGTGATGGCCTTAAGCACCAGCAGGCTCGCACAAAATAGTCAGTTAACACAGGCCGATAGTTTAGTACCTGTCTAAATGCTTCTTAAACGTTGCGATAGTCCCTGCCCCACCACCTCCTCTGACAGCTCGATCCATACAGCTACCACCATTTTAAAGACCTCAATCAAGTAATGATATGTTAACCAAATCATTTCCTGGGAAACCTCCTCTGGACCTTCTCCAGTGCCAGCACATCGGTCTGAAGAAGGGTTTCGGCCCGAAACGTTGCCCATTTCCTTTGCTCCATAGATGCTGCTGCACCCGCTGAGTTTCTCCAGCACTTTTGTCGACCTGCACATCCTTCCTCAGACTTTGTGTGTGAGGAAGGGTCCAGGCCCGAAACACCACCGATCCTTTTCCTCCAGAGATCTTTCATACAAACCATCATCTGCAGTTCTTTGCGTCCACTGATAATAGTGGACTCCTTCCGCAGATGCTGCCTGACCTGTTGAGTGTTTCCAGCGTTTCATAACTCCCATTCCCAGTTACACACACAGTCAGTGATGGGCAGTGCACAGTTTAATTTAAGAGATACAGCGCGGTATCAGGTCCTTCGGCCCCTCGAGTTCATTCCAACCAGCGATCCCCGTCCACCAACATTATCCTACACACAACCAGCCAATTAACCTACAAACCCGTATGTCTTGAGTGTGGGAGGAAACTGAAGCTCTTGGAGAAAACCCATGCAGGTCAGGGGAAGAACGTACAAACTCCGTACAAACAGGACTCGTAGTCGGGATGGTGTTTGGGTCCCTGGTGCAACAAGGCAGCACCTCTACCGCTGGTGCTGTAAAGGGCCTGTCCTACCAGCATCCAACTCCATGCGATGAACGCGATCAAACTAGAAGCGGGGGCCGCGCGGAGGTCGGGTGATCCCCTGTACAGGGCCGTTCCCACCAGCATGCGCGACCAAACCGGCAGCAAGGGCCGCGCGGAGGTCGGGTGAGTGGTGCAACGCGTCGCAAAGTGAGGCGAACTTGGAGCGAAGTCTTAAGGTACGTTCGCCAGGACAGAGAGGGACACACATAGAGGGGCACAGAGGCACGACGTCGAGACGGTGTGTAATGCGTCGAGGCGACTGCAAGCCGACAAGCCGTTGCCGCGCGGAATTTTTGAACATAGTCAGTTTTTCGGAGCCCCGCGCAATGTCGGGACGAACTCCGCACAATTCCGCACGGCTCCGGCGATCGAAGTGGGACCGGCCCCGCGACGCCGGACGGCTCAAGCGACCACGTTAGGTCGCGCTCATCGCATGGAGTTGCATGCTGGTGGGACAGGCCCTTTACACACACAGTGTTGGTAAACTCTGATGCTGTTGTCAACGAGTGAGTGTGTGAGTGAGAGTGTGAGTGAGGGTGTGAGTGGGTGTGAGTGGGTGTGAGTGTGCGCAAGAGTGTGTGCGAGAGTCCATAGAAACATAGAAAAGAGGTGCAGTAGGAGGCCATTCGGCCCTTCGAGCCAGCACCGCCATTCATTGTGATCATGGCTGATCGTCCCCTATCAATAACCCGTGCCTGCCTTCCCCCCCATATCCCTTGACTCCACTAGCCCCTAGAACTGTGAGTGTGAGTCCTTGCACTGACTGGGTCTGTTACGAGTAATCAGGCTTCTTACAGACAGGTTGCTGTGATACTTAGTGTCACACACACACACACACGGTCAGCATTGGGGAAATGCAGCTGCTGCAAACACAGCCTGGAGCCACATGTCCCTGTCACCTGGTAAAATCAGTCCCTATTACATACACCGTGGGGAGAGGGAGAGAGAGAGAGGGCCATCATCCCCTGTAGACAGCATTTTATCGGGATGCATCACAGCTTGGTTTGTGAACAGCTCCATCCAAGACCGCAAGCATCCCATTCAAGCTAAGCTCTCTAGTCTGTGCCCTCTAACGACCAGAGAGAGCTTCGGGTGTTAGAGGAGGAAGTGGGTGCTGTGGGGAGGAGTTGTGTCCTGATGAGTTGTCACTATGCAGCACGGTGTTTCACCAGAGTTTAGAGATACAGCGCGGAAACAGGCCCTTCGGCCCACCGCGTCCATACCGACCCCCGCGCACTAACACTATCCCACACACACACACACACCAGGGACAATTTACATTTACACCAAGGCAATTAACCTACAAACCTGCACGTCTCTGGAGTGTGGGAGGAAACCCACGCAGGTCACGGGGAGAACGTGCAAACTCCGTACAGACAGCACCCGTAGTGGGGATCGAACCCGGGTCTCCGGCGCTGTGAGGCAGCAACTCTACCGCTGCCGCCACCGTGAGAAGATGTTTGTCCCAGTGGCTGAGAAACTCTCCAAAACGAAGATAAATACAAAAAGCTGGAGTAACTCAGCGGGACAGGCAGCATCTCCGGAGAGAAGGAATGGGCGACAACGTTTGGAGTCTGAAGAAGGGTCTCGACCCGAAACATCACCCGTTCCTTCTCTCCAGAGATGCTGCCTGTCCCGCTGAGTTACTCCAGCATTTTGTGTCTAGCTTCAGTGTAAACCAGCACCTGCAGTTCCTTCCTATGCAACCTCTCCAAACCTCTATTTTGTACGTGTGGTTTCTCATCCTGCCTTCTGAATGTTGACTGTAGAAGTTGTGCCATTTGTAAGATGCAAGCACTCACCATCTCACTCACACACTATCTCTCTCTCACACAGTCTCACAGAGACAAGACACACTGGCTCACACACTCACCATCTCTCACACACACACCACCCCTCTCTCTCTCTCTCACACACACACACACACAGGCAGCCTCACACAGACAACAGACACACTGGCTCACACACACACTCACCATCTATCTTTCTCTCTCTCACTCACACACACAGTCTCACAGAGACAGACACACCGACTCTCACACACTCACCATCTCACTCACACACCATCCCTCTCTCACACACACTCACACAGACAACAGACACACTGACTCTCACACACTCACCATCTCACTCACACACCATCCCTCTCTCTCACACACACTCACACAGACAACAGACACACTGACTCTCACACACTCACCATCTCACTCACACACCATCCCTCTCTCTCACACACACTCACACAGACAACAGACACACTGACTCTCACACACTCACCATCTCACACACACACCATCCCTCTCTCCCACACACACAGGCAGTCTCATACAGACAACAGACACACTGGCTCACACTCATTATCTCTCTCATACACACACACTTCTCCCGCACAACAGCGGGTCTACACAGAGTTAGATGTACATGGACAGCGAGTAGCCGGTGCAGAGACAGAAAGAGACAGAGGGAGAGAGAGAGCCGGAACTTGCTGAATCCCGCACTCACCTCTTGCTGTCTCTGCGATTCATCTTTGCCGAGTTCTCCAAACAGCCGGGGGTGAAGTATGGAGGCTCTGTCTCCTCCGCCACCCTCTCATTAATCCATGCTCGCTGTCGCTGCTGCCTGAACTAGATGCCAACCTCGGCTACTTCTCTAATCTGCCGCAGCTCCTCCCCCTCCCCTCAACCCCTCCCTTTTGTACTATCCCCCTTTGCCCCTCAACCCCTCCCCACTCAACCCCTCCCTTCTGTACTATCCCCCTTTGCCCCTCAACCCCTCCCCACTCAACCCCTCCTTCCTGTACTATCCCCCCTCCCCTCAACCCCTCCCTCCTGTACTATCCCCCTTTGCCCCTCAACCCCTCCCCACTCAACCCCTCCTTCCTGTACTATCCCCCTCCCCTCAACCCCTCCCTTCTGTACTATCCCCCTTTGCCCCTCAACCCCTCCCCACTCAACCCCTCCTTCCTGTACTATCCCCCTCCCCTCAACCCCTCCCTTATGTACTATCCCCCTCTGCCCCTTAACCCCTCTCCACTCAACCCCTACCTCCTCTACTATCCCCCTCAACTACCCCCCCCCCCCTTCCCCTCCCCCCACTATCCCTCCCATCCCCTCTGCTGAGGCCGGGGCCGGGGTGGGGATCACAGACCCTGGGGTCCGCTCCGTGAAGGGAGGGGTGTAAGGAGTTGAGGGGAGGTGTGGAGGCAGGAGGCCGATGCGAGGAGGAGGGGAGGGAGAGACTGGTAGAGTTGCTGCCTCCCAGCGCCGGAGACCCGGGTTCGATCCCGACTACGGGTGGTGTCTGTACGGAGTCTGTATGTTCCGCGTGGGACCCACAGACGCCCGCCCCCCCCCCACCCACCCACGGGGCCGCCACCCCCGGGCTGACACACTGAGTGTCCCCACCCCCACACATTGTATCGGTAGCGTGTCCACAAGCACGGCCCCTGCACAACGTTGCATTGTCAAACATACAACACCTTGCACTCAACCCCTGGGCGCTGCCCCACTGCAGGCATGACATGGGACATGGGACATGGGACATGGGACATGGGACATGGGACATGGGACATGGGACATGGGACATGGGACATGGGACATGGGACATGGGACATGGGACATGGGACATGGGACATGGGACATGGGACATGGGACGAGAGAGAGAGTAATTTGAGAGAAGGGGGTAAAATGGGGTTGGGTGGATTCATATGAGGGAGGGAGGGTTAATGAGGGGGATTGGGTGTCAGTGAGAGGGCTCCAGGAGTTGGTCGGTGAGTTATTGAGGGAATGAGTTAATGAGGTGGAGAAGATGGACATTAATTTGAGAAGTGGGTGAGTTAACATGAGGTGAGCTAATGAGTGGATGAGCTAATGAGTTGGGTGTTAAGTGTTAATTGTAGGAGTGGGTGAGTTAATATGAGGAGGGAGGCAGCGAGTGACTGGGCTCAGCATGAGAGCCGGGGCGTGCAGCTTCCCCGCTGGAGTGAAGGTGCCGGTGCATTGGGTCGGGGTCGCCTCCAGCCCCAGGGTTTGACCCAATGCCGGGGTCGGGCCGCCCACACGGAGCCGCCGGGGCCGAGCTCTCCTGCTCACTGCTCCAGTACCTGAAGACGCTGGGCATCAAAGTGAAACACTTGAAGCACACGGTGAGAGGTCAGGGAGGGGGGTGGAGGGAGGTGAAGAGGGACACGGACACAGGGGGATACAGGAACCCCGTCTCTTTGCAGCAGCCCAGGGTAGCCCTGCGAAACATTACAAATGTATGCTAGTTTCAGGTGTCGTGTCCCAAGTGCAGGCAAAGCGAGACAGTGTTGAATGAGAGACCAGGGGCATTTGTTTTGTCTTGTTGCATTGTTTGTGTGTGTGTATTTGTATATAGACGCACCTTATTTTCCTCGTTTATTATTGTTTACACTATTATGTTTATATATTGTGTTGTGCCGCTGCAAGTAAGATTTTCATTGTTCCATCTGGGACATGTGGCAGTAACACACACTTGAACTTTGACGTCTCGAGTCTGAAGAAGGTGGGACTCGTGTGATCCATGTTCTCCAGAGATGCTGCCTGACCTGCTGAGTTACTCCAGCACTTTGCATCTTTTTTGTGTATTAACCAGCACCTGCAGTTCCTCGTTTCTACCGTGTTGAATGCACGTTTCCCCTGCTGTGGATGAACACAAAAGTGCTGGAGTAACTCAGCGGGACAGGCAGCATCTCTGGAGAGAAGGAATGGGTGATGTTTCCTCACCTAGTCCCTCTCTCCAGAGATGCTGCCTGTCCTGCTGAGTTACTCCAGCACTTTTGTGGCTACCTTTGATTTAAACCAGCATATGGAGTTCTTTCTTACACATGCTGCCTGTCCCGCTGAGTTATAGACCGAGACATGCCATTTGGCCCTTCGAACCAGCACCGCCATTCAATATGATCATGGATGATTATCCAGAATCAGTACCCCGTTCCTGCTTTCTCCCCATATCCCTTGATTCCTTTTGCCCTAGGATTTATATCTAACTCTCTCTTGAACATATCCAGTGAATTGGCCTCCACTGCCTTCTGTGGCAGAGAATTCCACAGATTCACAACTCTCTGGGTGAAATTTATTTTCCCTATCTTGGTCCTAAATGTCCTCCCCCTTATTCTTAAACTGTGACACCTGGTTCTGAACTCCCCCAACATCAGTATCATTTTTCCTGTATCTAGCCTTAAGAATTTTATATCTTTCAATAAGATCCCCTCTCATCCCATGAATTTCGATAAGATCCCCTAAATTCCCATGAATTTTGCATTTAAATTTATCACTTTGGGCAATGCTGTTGTCACAATGCAATTTTGGATTGATGTGGGTCGTGTAGAATGGACCAAGTTGCCAAACAGTGAACATAATATAGCTAAGGAAATCAGACTGTGGCACAGCACTGAAGGCTTGGTGAAAAAGATTGGGAAGTCATACAGCACAGAAACAGGCTCTTCGGCCCAACTCGTCCAGGCCTATCTTAGCTAGTCCCATTTGTGTGTGTTGAGCATTTCCTATCCATGAACTTGGCCCAATATCTTTTAATTGTCTTCTCATGGGGCGATGGTAGAGTTGCTGCCTTGCAGTGCCAGAGACCCGGGATCGATCCTGACTACGGGTGCTGTCTGTACAGAGTTTGTACGTTTTCCCCATGAACTTCGTGGGTTTTCTCCGGGTGCTCGGGTTCTTGCCCCCCCCCCCCCCCCCCAAACAATGCTCCAAAGACGTTCGGGTTTCTAGGTAAATTGGCTTCAGTAAAAGGACTGGACAAACTAGATGCAGGAAAAATGTTCCCAATGTTGGGCGAGTCCTGTCTTAGAATAAAGGGGAGGCCATTTAAGACTGAGGTGAGAAACTTTTTCACCCAGAGAGTTGTGAATTTGTGGAATTCCCTGCCACAGAGGGCAGTGGAGGCCAAATCACTGAATGGTTTTAAGAGAGAGTTAGATAGAGCTCTAGGGGCTAGTGGAATCAAGGGATATGGGGAGAAGGCAGGCACGGGTTATTGATTGGGGATGATCAGCCATGATCACAATGAATAGCAGTGCTGTTTGAAGGGCAGAGTGGCCTCCTCCTGCACCTATTTTCTATGTTTCTATGTAAATTGTCCCTAGTGTGTAGGATAGAACTGGTTTGGAGACACGGATAGGAAACCGGCCCTGCGGCCCACTGAGTGCGTGCGGACCAATGATCCCCATGTTGATACTATCCCACACACCAGGGACAATTTACACATACACTAAGCCAATTAACCTACAACCCTGTACATGTTTGATGTGTGGGGGGAAACAGCAGATCTCAGAGAAAACCCACGCAGTTCACGGGGAGAACGTATAAACTCCATACAGACAGCACACGTGGTCGAGATCGAACCCGGGTCTCCGGTGCTGCAAGCGCTGTAAAGCAGCGACTCTACCGCTGTGCTGCCAAGGGTGATTGATCCAGCGTGGGCTCGATGGGCTGAAGGGCCTGTTTCCAAGCTGTATCTCTAAACTATCAGTCTGAAGAAGGGTTTCGGCCTGAAATGTTGCCCATTTCCTTCGCTCCATAGTTGCTGCCTCACCCGCTGAGTTTCTCCAGCATTTTTTGTCCACCTCTGAACTAAATGTTGCGATCATTCCTGCCTCAACTAACTCCACACAACCACCGCCTCTGAGTGGAAAATGTTGCTTCTCGGGGTTTGTGTTGAATTATTTCACTCTCACCTTCAAGCTATTCCCTGTAGATTTTGATTCTCCTATCTTGGAAGAAAAGACTCTCCATTCGCCCAATCTATTTCCCTCTTGTACACCTCTGCAAGATCACTGGAGGAATCAGTTCCTAGCCTGCCCAATATCCCTCTGTAGCTCAGGCCCTTGAATCCTGGCAACACCCTTGTAAATCCTCTCTGCACCCTTTCTAGCTTAAAACCTTCTTTGCTCTAGCAGTGTGACCAAAACGGAACGCAATGCTCCAAGCTCACCCTCTCCTCCACAACGCTCCCAGGACCCGACTGTTCACTGTGAAGGTCCTGCCCTAGTTTGACTTTCCAAAACGTAACGCCTCCCACTTACCTGCATTAAACTCCATTGCTCGTCCCACTTACTGTCAAGTTTCTGCTGTAAATCATGGTAACCATATTCCACTTGTGCAAAGTTATGGGCCTGTCCCACTTACACAACTTTTTCGGCGACTGCGGACATCCGTCATAGGTTGTTGCAGGTCGACGAAAATTTTCAACATGTTGAAACTCCAGAACAAGGTACGACTCTTTGGGCGACTATTCACAACCATACAGGCTTCACCCCATGACACGTCGCCTGTATGGCCGCGAGTCGTCTCCTCAGTCGCCCAAAGAGTTGTAGCATCTTTCTGGTCACCGCTGGATTTTCAACAAGTTGAACATTTTCAGCAACCTATGACAGCTGCTGGCAATTGCCGAAAAAGTTGCGTAGGTGGGACAGGCCCATAATTAATTCTGCTTGTACATTCTCATCTAAATCGTTATTAATCTTTATTTATCTTTATTAATATTTATCTAAAAATGATTACAAACAGCATTGGGGTCCAGCACTGATCCCTGAGGTACATCACTAGTCACAGACCTCTAGTCTGTAAAATGGCCTCTCACCATCACCCTCTGCTTCCTTCCATTAGGCCCATTCTGGATCCAGTCAGCTAGCTTTCCCTGGTTCTCAGCGATCTAAATATCCCGAGCAGCCTACAGTTTGACAGCAAATGAGAGCCAACGGTACCAATCTAGGTGGAGTTGGGTCAAGAGGGGTGGCATGGTGGCGCAGCGGTAGAGTTGCTGCCTCACAGTGCCAGAGACCCAGGTTTGATCCTGACTACGGGTCCTGTTTGCATGGAGTTCGTTTGTCCTCCCCATGACCTGCGTGGTCCAGTGCTCCGGGTTCCTCCCACATTCCAAAGATTACTGCTTTGTAGGTTAATTGACTTCGGTAAAATGTCCCTAGTGTGTAGGGTAATGGGGATCGCAGCTCAGCATGGACTCTGTGGCTGAAGGGCCTGTTTCCACGCTGTGGAATGGAACAATGAACTATAGATCGTCACACAATATACATCGATAATAGACACACAATGCTGGAGTAACTCAGCGGGACAGGCAGCATCTCTGGAGAGAAGGAATGGGTGATGTTTTGGGTCAAGATCCTTCATCAGACTCCAGTGATTCAGGATAGTGTTAGTGTGCGGGGATTGCTGGTGGACCCCAAATGTCACCCATCCCTTCGCTCCTTAGATGCTGCCTGTCCCGCTGAGTTACTCCAGCTTGCTGTGTCCATCTTCGGTTTAAATGCATTTGCAGCTGTTTCCTACACACTTCAACAATATAAATAATCAACAATAAAAACCCAATAACTTAATAACATCAATGCCAGCACAACAACCAAAGTCCTTGGTGTAAACAAAAGCGGTCTGTGGAGTTCACGCATGAGGTTATTGGTGTTTAGTGTTCAAGAGCGATCACGGTGGTGCAGCGGTAGAGTTGCTGCCTTCTAGCAAATGCAGTGCCAGAGACCCGGGTTCAATTCTGACTCTGGGTGCTGTCTGTACGGAGTTTGTACGTGAGTCTTCTCCCAGATCTTTGGTTTCCTCCCGCACTCCAATTAGGTTAATTGGCTTGGTAAATGTATTTAAAAAAATTGTCCCTGTGTGTGTGTGTGTGAGAGTAGGATAGTGTTAGTGTGCGGGGATCGTTGGTCGATGATGGGCCGAAGGGCCTGTTTCTGCGCTGTATCTCTACACTAAACTAAAGGGCCTGATGATTGTTGGGAAGAAGCTGTTCTTGGATCTCTGGTCACAGTTTTCAGACTTCTCCACCCCCTTTCTGGTGGTCGGGGTGATGTGAGGCGGGGGGTGATAATGCTCTTTGATCTTGGCTGTCTTTGTTAGGCAAAGCTTTTGATACATTCCTTTGTTGTGATGGAGGTCGGTACCTGCGACGGATCTGGGATTGCCACTAATCTTCTTTGTTCCTGAGTGTTTGAGTGCCAGACCAGGCCATGATAGACAAGAGACAATAGGTGCAGGAGTAGGCCATTCAGCCCATCGAGCCAGCACTGCCTTTCAATGTGATCATGGCTGATCATCCCCAATCAGTACCCCGTTCCTGCCTTCTCCCCATATCCCCTGACTCCGCTATCTTTAAGAGCCCTATCTAGCTCTCTTGAAAGTATCCAGAGAACCGGCCTCCACCGCCCTCTGAGGCAGAGAATTCCATAGACTCGCAATGCTCTGTGAGGAAAAAGTGTTTCCTCATCTCCGTTCTACATTGCTTACCCCTTATTCTTAAACTGTGTGGCCCCTGGTTCTGGACTCCCCCAACATCGGGAACATGTTTCCTGCCTCTAGCATGTCCAAGCCCTTAACAATCATATATGTTTTCAATGAGATCCCCTCTCATCCTTCTAAGCTCCTAGTGACTATCGTTTAGACAGCCTCTCTCTCGTGTTATATTGGGTGTAGCTCAGGACAAAGAGAACATACCAGAGAAAATGATGCAGGTTTTTCCAACCTCTCCGTACAGCCAATACCCTCTCATCCATGCTGCATCCTGGTGATCTTCTCCTGCACCCCCTCCGGGGCAACCGCACTCTTCCTGCAATGAGGGCGACCAGAACTGTATGCCTACCCCAACATCGGGAACATGTTTCCTGCCTCTAGTGTGTCCAAGCCCTTAACAATGATGCAACCAGTCCGAAGCGCTCTGCCGTACACCTGTGGAGGTTCCAGAGTATTTGTCGACATACCGAATCTCTTCAGTTCAGTAATGTCACGTCCATCGAGGTGCAGTGTGGAGCTTTTTGCTCTGACCGATCCAGTCAACTAAAGACTGCACCTGATTGCAATCAAGCTCGGGGCAGCACGGTGGAGCAGCGGTAGAGTTGCTGCCTCACAGCGCCAGAGACCCGGGTTCAATCCTGACCTCTGCTGCGGTCTGTACGAAGTTTGTGCTTTCTCCCCGTGACCTGCGTGGGTTTTCTCTGGGAGCTCCGGTGGCAAATATTGGGGGGACGTTCGTGTTGAATCCTATGGTTCTTTTTTTCCCCCTTTTTTTGTTTTATATGGATGTATGGAATGTCAGGACTTTCATATGAGGAAAGATTGGATAGACTCGACTTGTACTCGCTGGAATTTAGAAGATTGAGGGGGATCTTATAGAAACGTGCAAAATTCTTAAGGGTTACACAAAAAGCTGGAGAAACTCAACTGGTGCAGCAGCATCTAAGGAGCGAAGGAGATGGGCGACGTTTCAGGTCGAGACCCAGCTTTTTGTGTAACCCTCGATTCTCCAACATCTGCAGTTCCTTCTTTAACACAATTCTTAAGGCGTTGGACAAGCTAGATGCTGGAAGATTGTTCCCGATGTTGGGGGAGTCCAGAACAAGGAATCACAGTCTAAGGATAAGGGGGAATTCCTTTAGGACCGAGATGAGGAAAACATTCTTTACACAGAGAGTGGTGAGTCTCTGGAATTCTCTGCCACAGAAGGTAGTTGAGGCCAGTTCATTGGCTATATTTAAGAGGGCGTTAGATGTGGCCCTTGTGGCTAAAGGGGTCAGGGGGTATGGAGAGAAGGCAGGTACGGGATACTGAGTTGGATGATCAGCCATGATCACATTGAATGGCGGTGCAGGGCCAAATGGCCTACTCCTGCACCTATTTTTCTATGTTCTATGTTTCTATGGTAATCCTTTTTTTACTCTGTAAAGCACTTTGGCTTCAACATGATTTGATTTAAAATTGCTATATAAATAAAAAATACTTACTTGCACGTTCCAAAGACTGGCAGGTTTGTGGGTTCATTGACCAGTAAAATTGTAAACTGCCGGGTGTGTGTGTAAAAAGATATTCTGAGCAAGTCATTCAAGTATATAGACCTCAGAGCACTTGTGGTCTGGAGGATGTGGAGATGGGGAAGGGAACTATCATCGTGAGGTTTCAAATGAGGATGGGATTTTAAAATTAAAGAGATGCTTCTCAAATAAGAACCAATAAAGGTCTAGAAGGTGATGTTTGAAGAAGGCTTGTTGTCGGGCAACTGAACCATCCTACCAAGGACTGCAGAGCAGACCTGAGCTACTATCCCCCTCACAGTGTTAGCTGTGAGGAGGATGCTGGGAGGCTGCAAGGTGACTTGGATAGGTTGGGTGAGTGGGCAAATGCATGGCAGATGCAGTATGATGTGGATAAATGTGAGGTTATCCACTTTGGTGGCAAAAACAGGAGGGTAGGCTATTATCTGAACAGTGACCAATTAGGAAAAGGGGAGATGCAACGAGACCTGGGTGGCATGGTACACCAGTCATTGAAAGTAGGCATGCAGGTGCAGCAGGCAGTGAAGAAAACAAATGGTATGTTAGCATTCATAGTAAAGGATTTGAGTACAAGAGCAGGGAGGTTCTACTGCAGTTGTACAGGGTCTTGGTAAGGCCCCACCTGGAGTATTGCGTACAGTTTTGGTCTCCTAATCTGAGGAAAGACATTCTTGCCATAGAGGAGTACAGAGAAGGTTCACCAGACTGATTCCTGGGATGGCAGGACTTCCATATGGAGAAAGACTGGATAGACTCGGCTTGTACTCGCTGGAATTTAGATGATTGAGGGGGGAATCTTATAGAGACTTACAAAATTCTTAAGGAGTTGGACAGGCTAGATGCAGGAAGATTGTTCCTGATGTTGGGGAAGTCCAGAACAAGGGGTCACAGTTTAAGGATAAGGGGGAAGTCTTTTAGGACTGGGATGAGGAAAAAATGTTTCTCACAGAGTGGTGAATCTGTGGAATTCTCAGCCACAGAAGGTAGTTGAGGCCAGTTCATTGGCTATATTTAAGAGGGAGTTAGATGTGGCCCTTGTGGCTAAAGGGATCAGTGGATATGGAGAGAAGGCAGATACAGGATACTGAGTTGGATGATCAGCCATGATCATATTGAATGGCGGTGCAGGCTCGAAGGGCCGAATGGCCTACTCCTGCACCTATTTTCTATGTTTCTATGTTTACTATCTATCTCATTGGACACCCTTGGAATAGCTTTGATCAGACATTGATGCATTCCCTTTATGCATCTACACCTCGCGCTGCCTCGGCAAGGCCAGCAGCATCATCAAGGACCAGTCACACCCCGGCCACTCCCTCTTCTCCCCTCTCCCATCGGAAGTGTGAAAACGCACACCTCCAGACTCGGGGACAGTTTCTTCCCAGCTGTTATCAGGCAACTGAACCATCCTACCACAACCAGAGAGCGGTCCTGAACTACTATCTACCTCATTGGTGACCCTCGGACTAACTTCAACTTTAATGGCGTTACCATGCACTAAACGTTATTCCCTTATGCATCTGAACACTGTGGACAGCTCGATTGTAATCGTGTGTCAATAAACTAAACATAACACAACTGAACATTGACACAAAGTCTGAAGAAGGGTCTCGACCAGAAACGTCGCCTATCTCCTTCGCTCCTTAGATGCTGCTGCACCCGCTGAGTTTCTCCAGCTTTTTGTGTAACCCTGGATTAATTCAAGCTGACACCCCCCCCCCCCCCCCCCCCCCCTTCACCCCCCCCGAGAAGTTTTGGTTCCTCCCACCTGATAGAAGTATGGAAAATAATGAGAGGTGTAGATGGAGTACACAGTTGGAATTTTCTTCCCAGGGTGGGAATGCCGAAGATTAGAGGGCGGAGCGTGGAGGTGAGATGGAATTTGGCCCTGCATTAAAGGAAATATACAGGGCCACATTTTTTTTCTTTAACTGAGGGTGGTGGGTGACTGGAACGCGCTGCCAGGGTGGTGGTGGGGACGGATACGATAGTTGCGCTTAAAAGGCTTTTGGACAGACGCGTGAATATCCAGGGGATGGATGGATCACGTGCAGGCAGAGGAGATTAGCTCACCTTGGCATCATGTTCAGCGTTGTATTTGGCACGGATGCCGTGGGCCGAAGGGCCTGTGCCTGTACTGTTCTGGAGAATGCAAAGCCAACGGCCAGCCTTTCCTTCAGACTTGCGAGATACGGCGTGGAAGCAGGCCCTTCGGCCCATCGAGTCTGTGCTGACCAGCGACCACCCTGTACACTAGTACTATCCTACACACTACAGCCCTTCGGACATTTTGATCTCTGGGGCAGGAGGGGGAAAATTCAAGGTCTTGAAGAGGAAAATTGGCCAGAAGGTTCTGGAGAATCTGAGACTACATTCTGTAGTGGGCCACCTCCAATGTCACCCTCTCAAGTGTCGCCTTTGATCATGGCGTCAGGCATGGCGCCTTGCAGGGTGTCATAATCTTTAGCAAAATGTACAATTTTACCAAGCCAATTAAATTTGTAGGCTAATTGGCTTGGTAAAATTGTAAATTGTCCCTAGTGTGTGTAGAGTCATAGAATGTGGAAACGGGGCCTTCAGCCCAACTTGCCCACACAGGCCAAAATGTCCCAGCTACACTAGTCCACCTGCATGTGGTCCATATCCCTCCCAACCTTTCCCATCCATGTACCTAACTGTTTCTTAACCGTTGGCATAGTCCCAGCCTCAACTACCTCCTCTGGCAGCTCGTTCCATATGCCCACCACCCTTTGTGTGAAAAAAGTTTCCCTTCAGATTCCTATTAAATCTTTTCCCCTTCACCTTGATGTCCTCTCATCCTCGATTTCCCCTACTCTGGGCAAGGGACTCTGTGCATCTATCTGATCTACCCGATCTCTTGATTTTATACACATCTATAATATCACCCCCTCATCCTCCTGCATGCCAGGGACCAGCCTGCCCAACCTCACCCTATAGCTCAGACCCTTGAGTCCTTGCAACATCCTTGTAAATTAGGCTGAGTAGTCTGGGTCTCTATTCCTTGGAGCGCAGGAGGATGAGGGGTGATCTTACAGAGTTGTGTAAAATAATGAGAGGAATAGATCCGGTAGATGCACAGAATCTCTTGCCCAGAGTAGGGGGAATCGAGGACCAGACGACAAAAGTTCAAGGTGAAGGAGGAAAAGATTTAATAGGAATCTGAGGAGTAACATTTTCACACAAAGGGTGGTGGTGGGTGGTATTGAGCAAGCTGCTGGAGGAGGTAGTTGAGTGCGGGGGCTATCCCAACGTTTAAGAAACATTTAAGGGATCCCACTTGGCAATTATTTTTGGCGACTGCTGGCGTCATTAACTGACTATCGGGTCACAGAAAAGAAATGTGGCGTGACACAGCGTGATGGCGTATGACGGTGCGGTGGCGTGGCGCGATGAAGTATCGACGCGCGGTATTTTTTCAAGTGTTGCAACTTTTATTTTGTCGTCGCTGGATTTTGAAATGTTCAAAATCTTTTGGCGACACTGATATGACTGAAATACTGGCCAAGTGGGACAGGCCCTTTAGACAGGTGCATGGATAGGACGGGTTTGGAGGGATATGGAGCAAACGCGGGAAGGTGGGACTGGTGTAGATGAGGCATGTTGGCTGGTGTGGGCAAGTTGGGCCGAAGGGCCTGTTTCCACCTTGTCTTATTCTATGACTCTGTGACTTCTCTTCTCTAGCCTCTCCAGCTGACCACATCTTTGTCATGCGTATACCTGCCATGTACCAGTGAAATACCTGCCATGTACCTTAGCCCTTGTGGCTAAGGGGATCAGAGGGCATGGAGAGAAGGCAGGTGCGGGATACTGAGTTGGATGATCAGCCATGATCATATTGAATGGCGGTGCAGGCTCGAAGGGCTGCATGGCCTACTCCTGCACCTAATTTCTATGTTTCTATGAAATGATATTGAAATGCTGCGGGGGGGGGGGGGGGGTGGGGGGGATGAGCAGAGCAAGGGAACGTTAATAGCTGAGAATGTGTTGAGACTCTGGGGGATTTCCCTCACCTTGTGATCAACACCGCATTCACTTGTGCCCTGCAGTGGTGTTGTTTCCATGAGCCAAGCCATTCTGAAACTGTGCCAAAGGCAGATTCCGCCATGTGGGTAGTCATTTAGTGATTTAGTTTCTCTGCTTTTGGTGAAGGGGTGATTTCACAGATAGCAGAACTGAAACTCTGCACTGAAATGCCAGTGTTAGATTTTAAATGTTAATACAAGTGAAGATCAGTAGCAGGCACTTGCCTTCATCTCCAACATGTTTCATTACCTAAATGTTATGAGCAGAATTGGGCCCATCAAGTCTACTCCGCCATTCAATGTGTAGGAAGGAACTGCAGATGCTGGTTTAAACCGAAAATGGACACAAAAGGCTGGAGTAACTCAGCGGGACAGGCAGCGTCTCTGGAGAGAAGGAATGGGTGAGGTTTCATTTTGGATTGGATCTGAAGAAGGGCCTCGACCCGAAACGCCACCCATTCCTTCTCTCCAGAGATGCTGCCTGTCCCACTGAGTTACTCCAGCCTTTTGAGTCCATCTTCAGTTTAAACCAGCATGTTTCCATAAGATTCCCTCTCATCTTTCTAAATGCCAGTGAATACAAGCCCAGTCGACCAATTCTTTCTTCATAAGGCAGTCCCGCCATCCCGGGAATTAACCTAAGCTGCACTCCCTCAATAGCAATAATGTTCTTCCTCAAATTAGGAGACCAAAATTGCACACAATACTCCAGGTGTGGTCTCACCAGGGCCCTGTACAACTACAGTAGGACTTCCTTGCTCCTAAATTAAAATCCTCTCGCAGTGAAGGCCAACATGCCATTCGCTTTCTTCACTACCTGCTGTACCTGCATGCTTACTTTCAGTGACTGATGTACAAGCACACCCAGGTCTCGTTGCACCTCCCCTTTCCCTAATCTGACACCATTTCAGATAATAATCTGCCTTCCTGTTCCTGCCACCAAAGTGGATAACCTCACATGTATCCACATTATACTGCATCTGCCCACTCACCCAACCTATCCAAGTCACCATGCAGCCTCATAGCATCCTCCTCGCAGCTCACACTGCCACCCAGCTTTGTGTCATCCGCAAACTTGGAGATGTTAACTAGAGAGCGAGTGGGACCCCTCAGGAATCAAAGCGGTCAACTCTGTGTGGAGCCACAGGAGATGGGCAAGGCCCTCAATGAGTATTTCTCCCCTGATTTTACCATGGCAAAAGACAGTAGGACAGAGGAACTTGGGGCAGGCAATGGAAGTGTCTTGGGAGCAGTCAGTGGTACGGGGGGGGGGGGGGGTCAAAGAATTGCTGGAGGTCCTGATGAGTAGATGTAGGTAGACAAATCATTCGGCCTTGATCAGATATTTCCGAGGACATTGTGGGGAAACTACAGAGGAAATTGTTGGTGCCCTGGGTGAGATTTCCGAGTTGTCATTAAATAAGGTGAGGTGCTGGTAGACCAGAGGGTGGCAAATGTTGTACCTCTATTCAAGCAGGGCTGCAGGGAAAATGCTGGGAACTATAGGAATGAAAGTGAGCTTAACATCTGTCGTTGGAAAGTTTATCGCGAGTATTTTGAGGGATAGGTTAAACAGGGATTTAGGAGGGCAAGGGTTAGCATGGTTTTGTACCTGGGTGGCTTTGTCTCTCGGACCTGAGTGTTTTGACGACGTGACCAAAATGTTGATGAGGGCAGAGCTGTAGATGTTGTGTACATGGATTTCAGTAAAGCATTGGACAAGGTTACGCATGGTAGGCTGCTCTGGAAGGTTAGATTGCATGGGATCCAGGGAGAGATACCTGAATGGATAGAAATTTGGCTCAATGGAAGGAATCTGAGGGTGATGGTGGAAGATTGCTTGGAGGAGCCATCCCAGCTCTTGCCACTTGCATTCCTTGACTTTCAGTGATTCCTGCTGCCTTGTTTTGCTTAGAGTTACAGCGTGGAAACGGGCCCTTCGACCCACCGGGGCCGTGCCAACCAGCGATCCCCACGCATTATCACTAACCTACACACTCTAGGGACAATTTTTACATTCATACCAAGCCAATTAACCTACAAACCTGTACGTGTTTGGAGTGTGGGAAGAAATGGATGATCTTGGAGAAAACTCATTCACGGGGAGAACGTACAAACTCCGTGCAAACAGAGTTTTTGAATTCCCCCCTCTAACCCTCGGTGCGTGGGGCGGGTGGGTTTGGAGCCAATGGAGCGGGTGGGTTTGGTATTGACAATCGGTCAGTGATTGAGCCTCCAGAGACGTACAGGTTTGTAGGCTAATTGGCTTGGTATAAATGTAAATTGTCCCTAGTGTGTGTAGGATAGTGTTAGTGTGTGGGGATCGCTGGTCGACGTGGACTCGGTGGGCCGACGGGCCTGTTTCCGTGGTCTATCTCCAAACTAAACTAAACACAGCCCTTCTGAAAGCAAACCTCAAAGATCCACCATTTTAATATTGCCACCACGTTTAGAGTGTTGTGTTCAGTTTTGGGAAAGATGTCGAGCTTGAAAGGGTTCAGGGAAGATTTAAGAGGATGTTGCCAGAACTAGAGTCTGAGCTATAGGGAGAGGCTGAGCAGTCTAGGACTTCATTCCTTGGAGTGCAGGATGATGAGGGGCCATTTTATGGAGGTGTACAAGATCATGGGAGGAATAGATCGGGTAATCAGTTTACTTTTGTCCCGAGGACATGGGTTTAAGGTGAGAGGGGGGAAAAGATTGAATGGGAACCCGAGGTGTAACTTTTTCACACAAAGGGTGGTGGGTGCATGGAACGAGCTGCCAGTGGAAGTAGTTGAGGCTGGGACTATTGCAACATTTAAGGAACAGTTAGACAGGTACATGGATAGGACGGGTTTGGAGGGATATGGGCCAAGCACAGGGCAGGTGGGACTAGTGCAGCTGGGACATGTTGGTTGGTGTGGGCAAGTTGGGCCAAAGGGCCTGTTTCTACGTTCTATTGACACTGAAAATTCTCCTCCACCCTCTGACAACCTCTTACTCCGAGACCCCGTTCCCAGGTTCTGGACTCTTCAATCACGGGGAAAACATCTTTCCCACATCTATTACTCTAAGAATGTGGTGCGTTTCAATGAGGGCCCGTAATCTCTGGAGAACAGGATGTATTGGCTATCAGGAGAGGTCAGACAGACTCTGGGGCACAGGACTTTGCGGGGAGACCCAATAGAAGTATATAAAGTTGTGAGAGGCATGGAGAGGGTAGACATTCAGAACCTTTTCCCCAGGATGGCTATATCAAACCCTTTCTTGAGGTACACCTGCGCTGATTGTTACCGAGGCTGACACATTTCCAAAAGTACAAACAGACTGTGGTCTGTGAATGGTCTGTGAATGAGGAAGTTGAGGATCCAATTGCAGAGGGATGCGCAGAGACCTAGCTTGGAGGGGATGATTGTGTTAAATGCCGAGCTGTAATCGATGAATAACAGCGCTAATAACAATATGAGTTTTTGTTGTCCAAGTGGTCCAGAGCGGAGTGGAGGGCCAGCGAGATCGTGTCCACCGTTGATCTGTTGTGGCGGTAAGCGAACTGCAGTGGGTCCAGGTTTTTGTTGAGGTAGGAGTTGATTTGCGCCATGATCAACCTCTAGAAGCACTTCATCACCACAGGCGTTAGTGCCACTGGTCGATAGTCATTGAGGCACGTCACCTTGCTCTTCTTGGGCACTGGTCTAATTGATGCCCTTTTAAAGCAGGTGCGAACCTCAGACCTCAGAAGTGAGAGGTTGAAAATGTCCGTAACAACTCCAGCCAGTTGGTGCGCACAGGTTTTTAGAACACGACCGGGTATACCATCAGGCCCAGGCACTTTTCGAGGGTTCACCCCTCTGAAGGACTGAGAGCCTGTATCTCGAAACTAAACCAAATAATATTTTTTTTACTAAATGGCTAACATTTCTTTCCATAGTGTATTTATCATTCACATTATTGCCTTCTCATTCATTGTGTCCACACATTCTGGAAGCTTCCGTGCCTTTCATCATGACTCTCCTTCCCGTTTAGTTTGTGTCATCAGTGAGTTTGGAAATATTGCTTTTATTTCCTCTAGCCCATTTGTTGATGTGGTTGTGCAGAGATGGGGTGTGCAGATGTCCAACTAACCTTCTGTATTGTGGAGTCGTACAGTGTGATTGCATGCTCTTTGGCCCAACTTGCCCACACTGACCAACACAAGTCTCCCTCTAACCCTGTCCTATCCATGTACCTGTGTAGGAATGAGCTGCAGATGCTGGTTTAAACGGCAGATACACACACAAATGCTGGAGTAACTCAGCGGGACTGGCACCATCTCTGGAGAATGGAAATGGGTGACAATTCGGGTCGAGACCCTTCCTCAGACTGCAGACTCGAAACGTCGCCCATTCCTTCTCTCCAGCGATGCTGTTTGTCCCACTGAGTTACTCGAACATTTTGTGTCTATCATCTATCCATGTACCTGTCTTACTGCTTCCTAAGTGTTGCAATCCTAAGCACTGCTTCCAAGCAGGCAGTCCCTGCCTCAACTACCTCCTGTTCCATACACCCACCACCCTTTGTAAAAAAAATGTTGCCCATCGGACTCCTACAAAATCTTTCCCATTTCACCTTAAACCTAAGCCCTCTGGTACTCGATTCCCCTACTCTGGGCAAGAGACTGTGTCCACCTGATCTATTCTTCTCATGGTTTTATGCACCTCTGTATGATCGCCCCTCCTGCGTTCCAAGGAGTCCTGGCCTGTTCAACCTCCCCCTTTTGCTCCGACCCTCGTCCTGGCAACATCCTCGTAAATCTTCTCTGCACTCTTTCCAACTTAACATCATTCTTATAACATGGAAGGACATTCTGACGCCATCCAAATCTGAGGAAGGACATTATTGCCATAGAGGGAGTGCAGAGAAGGTTCACCAGACTTATTCCTGGGATGTCAGTGTCTTATGAACAAAGACTGCATAGACTTGGTTTATACTCTCTAGAATTTAGGAGATTGAGAGGGGATCTTATATAAACTTACAAAATTCTTAAGGGGTTGGACAGGCTAGATGCAGGAAGATTGTTCCCGATGTTGGGGAGGTCCAGGACAAGGGGTCACACTTAAGGATAACGGGGAAATCCTTTAGGATCGAGATGAGAAGGACTTTTTTCACACAGAGTGGTGGGTCTCTGGAACTCTCTGCCACAGAGGGTAGTTGAGGCTCGAACGGCCGAATGGCCTACTCCTGCACCTAATTTCTATGTTTCTATGGTGCCCAGAACTGAACGCAAATGTGGCCACGCCAACTTCTTATACAACTGCAACATGACCTCCCAACTTCTATACTCGATACTCTGACTGATGAAAGCCAATGTGCCAAAAGCCTTTTTGACCTCTCGATCTACCCATGACCCCACCTTCAAGGAACCATGCACCTGTACTCCTAGGTTCATCTGCTCTGCAACACTTCCTAGAGCACCACCATTCACTGTATCTCTTGACTACCTTCACCTTTCACAACTCCCCTCAACTCTGCATCCTCTGCAGACAGACTAATTATTTTTCATCCAATTCATATTTCATGGAAACATAAAAATTGGGGTGCAGGAGTAGGCCATTCGGCCCTTCGAGCCAGCACCATCATTCAATATGATCATGGTTGAACATCCAAAATCAGTATCCCGTTCCTGCTTTTTCTCCATATCCCTTCATTCCTTTAGCCCTAATGGCTCAATCTAATTCTGTCTCTTGAAATGTATCTTTCCTGTATCCATGTACTGTTTGTTCCTTTGTTGATCCTTGCAGAACACTGCGGGTTGGTGTATAAGACTACCTCTACCATCAGAATCAATTTCAAGCTCCTCATTTAGACATAGACATAGAAGCTAGGTGCAGGAGTAGGCCATTCGGC
Organism: Raja brachyura; assembly: GCA_963514005.1. Next base: position 13,159,411 of record OY740819.1, on the reverse strand, counting down.
CCTTCGAGCCTGCACCGCCATTCAATATGATCATGGCTGATCGTCCAACTCGGTATCCCCGTACCTGCCTTCTCTCCATACCCTCTGATCCCCTTAGCCACAAGGGCCACATCCAACTCCCTCTTAAATATAGCCAATGAACTGGCCTCAACTACCCTCTGTGGCAGAGAGTTCCAGAGACCCACCACTCTGTGTGAAAAAAGTCCTTCTCATCTCGGTCCTAAAGGATTTCCCCCTTATCCTTAAGCTGTGACCCCTTGTCCTGGACCTCCCCAACATCGGGAACAATCTTCCTGCATCTAGCCTGTCCAACCCCTTATGGATTTTGTAAGTTATGTCTACAATTTATGTCTATAAAGCCCTTAACTGTATTGCGTACAGTTCTGGTCTCCAAATCTGAGGAAGGGCATTATTGCCATAGAGGGAGTGCAGAGAAGGTTCACCAGACTGATTCCTGGGATGTCAGGACTGTCTTAAGCACAAAGACTGCATAAACTTGGTTTAAACTCTAGAATTTAGGAGATTGAGAGGTGATCTTTTAGAAACTTACAAAATTCTTAAGGGGTTGGACAGGCTAGATGCAGGAAGATTGTTCCCGATGTTGGGGAGGTCCAGGACAAGGGGTCACAGCTTAAGGATAAGGGGGAAATCCTTTAGGACCGAGATGAGAAGGACTTTTTTCACACTGAGTGGTGGGTCTCTGGAACTCTCTGCCACAGAGGGTGGTTGAGGCCAGTTCATTGGCTATATTTAAGAGGGAGTTAGATGGGGCCCTTGTGGCTAAGGGGATCGGAGGGTATGGAGGGAAGGCAGGTACGGGATACTGAGTTGGATGATCAGCCACGATCATATTGAATGGCGGTGCAGCCTCGAAGGGCCGAATGGCCTACTCCTGCACCTAATTTCTATGTTTCTATGTTTAACAGGCGTGCCCCCACCTTCATCCAAAATCTGCTAACTCACCTTTCCACCTCCAGGTCCCTCAGGTCGGCCGACTTGGGGCTACTTACCATCCTGCGGTCCAGGTATAAGCTCGGGGCCTTTGCGGTTTCAGCACCTACACTGTGGAACAGCATCCCTCTTCTCATCAGAACTGCCCGCTCCATCGACTCTCAAGTCTAGGCTTAAAACTTATTTCTACCCACAAGTGTTTCTTGAGGTCCTCTGAGGGAGCGCTGTATGTATTGTTAGATCTATGTAGCACGTTAGTACCTGCACTGATGTAAAGCACTTTGGTCGACAAGAGTTGTTTTTTAAATGTGCTATAGAAAAAAAATTGACTTGAAGGTATGACCAAGGCAATATTGGATCGAACATTTTAGTTTAGTTTGGAGATACAGCGATCAGGCAACATCTCTGGCGAATAAAATATGGGTGATGTTCCTGGTCAGGTTCTGAAGAAGCCCAACCCGAAATGTCACCTATTTCTTCTCTCCAAAGATGCTGCCTGACCCGTTGAATACCCGCAGCATTTTGTGTACATCATGTCGGAATGCTGCCTGGATTAGCTACTGGGAGAGTTTGGACAAGCTGGGTTTTTTTTCTCCGGAATGCACAAGTTTGAAGGGAGACTTGATAGTGTATAAATGATGATGGCCACAGATAGGGTAGACAGTCAGAACCTTTTCCCCGAGGTTGGAAAGGGAAAAGGTTAGAGGGGGTAACTTTTTAAGGTGAGAGGGGCAACGTTTAAAGGAGATGTACAGGGCAGGATTTTTTTTTTCCACTCACACATGCCTGGAACGCGCTGCCAGGGGTGGTGGTGGTGGTGGCAGATATGATAGAAGTGTTTATGAGGCGCTTAGATCGGCGCACTCTCATACTCTGAACAGCGCATGCTGCCAACGGGGCGGCAATGGTGGCGAGGTGGTAGAGTTGCTGCCTCACAGCGCCAGAGACCCGGGTTTGATCCCGACAATAGGTGCAGGAGTAGCCCATTTGGCCCTTCGAGCCAGCACCGCCATTCATTGTGATCATGTCTGATCATCCCCAATCAGTACCCCGTTCCTGCCTTATCCCCATATCCCCTGACTCCGCTATCTTTAAGAGCCCTATCTAGCTCTCTTGAAAGCATCCAGAGAGCCTGCCTCCACTGCCCTCTGAGGCAGAGAATTCCACAGACTCACAACTCTCTGTGGGGGAAAAAGTGTTTCCTTGTCTCCATTTTAAATGGTTTACCCGTTATTGTTAAACTGTGGCCCCCTGGTTCTGGACTCCCCCCAACACCGGGGACATGTTTCCTGCCTCTAGTGTGTCCAAGCCCTGCTGGACATATACAGGACGAGATGTATCAACAGAGCCATCTCCATCATCAAAGACCCCTACCACCCATCGCATCACATATATGCTCCATCCTGCCATCTGGGAAGAGGTCCAGGAGCATCAGCTGCAAAACCAGCAGGATGCTCCTCAGCTTCTTCCCGCAGGCTATAAGACTGATAAACGGACTTTGCCCCCTGCCAAAGTATCGCGCACCAACCTGGACGCACTGAAGCCGTTGTCGTGCCGCTGCCAATTGGAACTCGTGATGATATATGTATTTTTATTTTTATTTCTATTTATTTTTTACCGCTCACTGGATGGACACCGGTTGAGCAACGTTTTTTCCGTTTCCTCTGGGTATGTAAGTACTCGGGAAAATGATAATAAAGATTTTCAATTTTATACGAAACAGAATCGCTGGGAATCGAGGTGACTCACTCTCTCGTTCGTCTAGTTCGTGCGGTCTCGCCCACCCTGTGGCTTCTCCCTGCTTTGTTCTCGGCTGCTTGAAGTAGGTATGTTACAATACCTACCTTGAGCAGCGCTGCAGTTCTGCCGCTCCCCGTGTGCGCGACTTTGGCGCCTTTCAGAGAGGGGCGGGTTTAAAATGCCGTTTTTCCCCAGACAGTCCAAATCAATCCATGTCGGGCGATTTCGTCGCTAAAGAGAAATCGCTCCGACATTTCATTCATAAAGGTATTTTTAAACTACGCTAGATTATTTATTAACTAGAGTAGATTAAAAATCATCTTCTAAAGCTCTGAACGGTGACAGCGGAACGGACCTAACGTAGGCGATAAAAGAAGCTACAGTTTATTTTTACATAAAAACGTTGTTTTATGGAAGGCTTTAATCAAATTTTCATGTTGCGAAAAGGGGACAAAAAAAATGTATGAACCGGCTGTATTTTTCATACGGACTTCACCGCAAACCGCAACGTTCTAATCCACCGCATTCCACTAAAACCCACTCGCTAGTTGATTTAAATGGCCATTAATTTACAGGCATTAAACACTAAATTCCTTCTATTTGGCCCAGAAATTCATGAAAATGAGATTTAAAAATTATGTTATATTGTGGGTTATTGTGTGAATGTTATTTGGACACTTAGGCAATTAAAAAAAGTTAGCCTTTTCTTAAGAAATGGATAGATGTTTAGATCTACTCATTGAATTTTGTAATTAGCTACAATTAGATAACTAATTATATTCTTTAATTTCAGGTCATCCAAGTAAGATTGTGTCATATTTGTTTCAGAAATGCTTCAATCTATAATAACTGAAAATTTCATTGAGTTCTCATAATTTTTAAGAGAGTTATGGGCTTTTGACTGTTCTAGATCACAGCTTTTGAGTTAAGTCAATTGAAAGGCAATGGGGAACAAGATGCTAATTTCAGAGTATGAAAATGGTCATAACTTTCTTAATACTGAAGATATGAAAGTGAATTAGGTGTCAAATGAAACTTCTCTTTATGCTTTATCTGATGGGATAAATTGCGGACTTGATTTTTTAAATCTTAAAATTTTGTAACATTGCTACTTGAAGGCATACAGGAGGCTGGTGCTAACCTTAACCCACTGCCTGCTACATGGGCAACTCCTTGACAGTGTGTGAAAGGATGCATGTGCCCCCTTTGAACTACACCAGGTATACATTTCACCGACGCCTAGGATACTGGTTTACATTGAAGATAGACACAAAAAGCTGGAGTAACTCAGCGGGACAGGCAGCATCTCTGGAGAGAAGGAATGGGTGACGTCTCGGGTCGATACCTGAAATCACATATTACAATCTTAAATCTCCGCGCCCACAGCAACATAGTCAGTCCATAGTCTATCTCCTGTGATGGAGACTGAGATCAAGAAAGTGGAGGGAGGTGTCGGAGATGGTCCAAGTAAATTTGAGAGCAGGATGAAAATTGGTGAAGTCCATGAGTTCTGCATGGGTGCAGGACTGACGTCTGTTATAAACCCCCCACTGGCTCCCACAACTATCTCAACTATACTTCTTCCCACCCTGCCTCCTGCAAAGACTTTACCCCCTACTCCAAATTCCTCCGTCTACGCCGCATCTGTGCCCAAGATGAGGTGGTCCGTACTAGAACATCTGAGATGTCCTCATTCTATAGGGGAAGGGGGTTCCCCTCTCCCATCATAGATGAGGCCCTCACTTGTGTCACCTCCATACGCCGCAGCTCCGCCCTTGCTCCCCCTCCCCCTCTAGACGAGACAGTCCCCCTAGTCCTTGCCTTCCACCCCATCAGCCATCCCGTACAACACATAATCTTCCGAAGTTTCCGCCACTTCCAACGGGATCCCACCACTAGTCACATCTTCCCATCTCAACCCCTTTCCGCCTTTTGCAGAGAGCGTTCCCTCTGCAACTCCCTGGTTAACTCATCCCTTCCCACCCAAACCACCCCCACCCCAGGTACCTCCCCCTGCAACCGCAGGAGATGCAACACCTGTCCCTGTACCTCCTCCCACGACTCTGTCCAGGGACCCCGACAGTCCTTTCAGGTGAGGCAGAGGTCCACTTGCACCTCCTCCAACCTCACCTACTGTATCCGTTGTTCAAGATGGGGACTCTTATACGTCGATGAGACCAAACGCAGACTGGGCGATCGTTTCCCGGAACACCTTCGCTCAGCCCGCCTGGACCAACCTGATCTCCCGGTTGCCGAACACTTTAATTCTCCTTCCCATTCCCACACAGACCTTTCTCTCCTCGTCTCCTCCATTGTCAGAGTGAGGCTAAACGCAAATTGGAGGAACAGCATCTCATATTTCGCTTGGGCAGCTTACACCCCAGTGGTATGAACATTGATTTCTCTAACTTCAGGTAGCCCCGGCATTCCTCTCTCTCTCTATCCCTCCCCCACCCAAGTCCCACCAGCTTCTCATTTTCACCCAACAAACAGCTAACAATGGCCTGTTTCCTTTATCATCGTTACTTTTTTGCATCTCTTTAATTCATTGTTCTTTATCTCTCTACATCACCTCTCTACGTCTATCTCTGGTTTCCCTTATCCCTAACCGGTTTGAAGAAGGGTCTCGACCCGAAACGTCACCCATTCCTTCTCTCCAGAGATGCTGCCTGTCCCGCTGAGTTACTCCATCTTTTTGTGTCTGTATATGCGGTTTAAGCCAGCTTCTGCAGTTCCTTCTTACACGAGCAAAAAAGGTCTTGACTCCAATGCTAAGGACAGCAAAATCCTTCCTCAGTTGGAGGGAGTTTACTTCGGACTTTCCTATGTTTATCTGACTGCAGTCTGTCCTACACTCTAAGCCCTGTCCCACTGTACGAGTCCATTCAAGATATCTCCCGAGTTAAGAAAAAAAATCAAACTCGTGGTAAGCACATAGAATGTATGTCGGAGCTCGGGGCCGTCTCTTAGTGGCTCGTAACGCTAATGGCAGGTACTCGGGAAGACTCGCTAACGGCAGGTAAGCTCGGGAAGACTCGTGAAGATTTTTCAACATCTTGAAAAATGTCCACCAGAGCCCCGAGTACCTACGAGCGGCCATTACTGTAAATCTCCGAGTTCGAATCGGGGCTAACTCGGGAGAGCTCTTGGAATGAACTCGTACAATGGGACAGGGGTTTAACTCTGGGCTGAGAGCGAATGCTCCATGCCAGTGTGTGAGGGTGCATGTCCCACCTGTCTGCTCCACGCTGTATACAGTTCACGGGTGTGTAGGGATGAACTGCAGATGCTGGTTTACACTGAAGATGGGCACAGAATGCTGGAGTAACTCAGCGGGTCGGGCAGCATCTCTGGAGAGAAGGATGGGTGTCCCGCTGAGTTACTCCAGCATTTTGTGTCCACAGTTCCTAGTCACTGTGGGAACTTTACGGAGGTGGGTCCAGATTCTCTCTGCTCTGCTGAGTAGATCTGCCCAGGATCAGCCTTGGGAGGAGGATGCTATGAGGCTGCAGGGTGACTTGGATAGGTTGGGTGAGTGGGCAGATGCAGTATAATGTGGATAAATGTGAGGTTATCCACTTTGGTGGTAAGAACAGGAAGGCAGATTGTTATCTGAATGGTGTCAGATTAGTAAAAGGGGAGGTGCAATGAAAACTGGGTGTGCTTGTACATCAGTCACTGAAAGTAAGCATGCAGGTACAACAGGCAGTGAATATAGCTAATGGCATGTTGGCCTTCATAGTGAGTATAGTGGCAAGGAGGTCCTACTGCAGTTGTACAGGGCCTGGTGAGACCACACCTGAAGTCTTGTGTGCAGGTGTGGTCTCCTAATTTGAGGAAGGACATTCTGGCTATTGAGGGAGTGCAGCGTAGGTTCACCAGGTTAATTCCCGGGATGGCGGGACTGTCATATGATGAAAGAATGGATCGACTGGGCTTTTATATTCACTGAAAATTAGAAGGATGGGAGAGATCTTGTAGAAACACATTAAAATTAAGGTATTGGAGAGGCTAGATGCAAGCAAAATGTTCCCCGTGTTGGAGTCCTAAACCTGGGGTCACAGTTTAAGAATAAGGGGTCGGCCATTTAGGACTGAGATGAGGAAAAACTTTTTCACCCAGAGAGTTGTGAATCTGTGGAATTCTCTGCAGTGGAGGCCGATTCACTGGATATATTCAAGTGAGGGTTGGATATAGCTCTTAGGGCTAACAGAATCAAGAGATATGGGGAGAAAGCAGGAATGGGGTGCCATTCTGTCCAACTCACCAATGGCCCCCCCCGTCTATCAGTGTGGCCACTTTCATGGAACTGTTCCCGCACTCCATGGTCTCTCTATTCTACATCACGCCCCAGTGCCCAACCGTCTACTGTGTAAGTCCAGGTCTGGCTTGTCTTTACCAAAATGTAATACCTTGCATGTCATGAGGTCATGTGATATGAGCAGAATTAAGCCATTCGGCCCATCGGTCTACTCCGCCATCCAATCATGGCCGATCTATCTTTCCCTCCTAACCCCTGACACCCGCACTAATCAAGAATCTGTTGCTGGCTTAAATCTATCAAGAGTCGAACGTGTTTTAATGTCGTATGTCCCAGATAGAACAATGAGATTCTAGAGGGCCTGTCCCACTTGCGTGACATTTGCGGGTCGCGATGCACGAGTCGTGATACGCACGTGATGTGTGCATGGTGAGCAATGACATAGGCAGTGACGCGCGGCATGTGGGACAGGCCCTGTACTGTGGAATTCTATCTGAGCTCTGTCTGCCATTCCTTAGCCCATTGTCCCAGTGCATCAAGAATTCCTGGTCATCTGTGATAACGCCTTCACTGTCCACTGCACCACTTTAGTGTCGTCCACAAACTTCTAGCCATTGCATCCAAATCATTAATGCGTAGACTGAGATTGACTCCCCAATCTTCGCACATCCTCCAAGCCTTTCCACTCGTCACTTTAATTTCATGTTTCCTGTATCTTGTGTTTTATAATCAATTTCCCTCCTGGGATAAATAAAGTTCCGTAGTATTGTATACTGGACATGAGTGGACCCAGCACCAATATCTGTGACCTCCAGTCTGGAGACCAACCCTCTATCGCCACCATCTATCTCCTGGCTTCAATGAAAATCTATACCCATTTAGCTAGCTGGCCTTGGATCCCAGGTGATCTACCCTTCCAGGTCAGTCTGCCTTGTTGATGGCCTTGCTAAAGTCCATGGAGGCAACATCTACAATGCTCCCCTGATAAATCTTCTTGGTCAAATTTCTCCATGGTGGGAAAATTGGAACTAGGCAATCACCATATAACAATGACAGCACGGAAACAGGCCTTCTCAGCCCTTCCAGTCCGTGCCGACCATTTATTTTCCCCTAGTCCCATCTACCTGCACTCAGACCATACCCCTCCATTCCCTTCCCGTCCACATACCTATCCACTTTACTTTTAAATGTTAAAATCGATCCTGCCTCCACCACTTCTGCTGGAAGATCATTCCACGCAGCCACCACTCTCTGAGTAAAGAAGTTCCCCCTCATGTTACCCCTAAACTTCTGTCCCTTAATTCTCATGTCATGCCCTCTTGTTTGAATCTTCCCTACCCTCAATGGGAAAAGCTTATCCACGTCTATCCCTTTCATCATTTTAAAGACCTCAATCAAGTCCCCCCTTAACCTTCTGCGCTCCAAAGAATAAAGACCTAACTTGTTCAACCTTTCTCTCTAACTTAGTTGCTGGAACCCAGGCACCATTCTAGTAAATCTCCTCTGTACTCTCTCTATTTTGTTGACATCTTTCCTATAATTAGGCGACCAAAATTGTACACCATACTCCAGAATTGGTCTCACCAATGCCTTGTACAATTTTAACATTAATTCCCTACTCCAATATTCAATGCTCTGATTTATAAAGGCCAGCACACCAAAAGCTTTCTTTACCACCCTATCTACATGCGATTCCACCTTCAGGGAACTATGCACAGTTATTCCTAGATCCCTCTGTTCCGCAGCATTCCTCAATTCCCTGCCATTTACTATGTACGTCCTATTTTGATTTGTCCTGCCAAGATGTAGCACCTCATGTTGCTGAATCGGTTGGAGTCATTTCTTTGATTGTGGCAGCTTGCCCTGAAATGTTATTGCAAGGTGAATGGGAACGAGGGTTGCTTGCTGTAAACCGTGTTTCCATAACTCTGGTTATTTTCCATACAACGACCGTTAAATAAAAAGTGTTTGGTGTGAGCTGCATCCTCGGCAGGCCCTCGAACAGTCACTTCCCTCTGTTGCTGTTTCCAGGAGAGGAGATTGTCGAGTGGCTTGGTGTTCGGTAACTCATTGCACGCGCTGCCTCGGTACTCGCTGCCTGATCGAATTGGGAGCATCCCGAGGTGAGTATCCCGTTAATCCCCTCTCCTCCACTCCTAAAGATGCGCCACATTGCTGAGAGTCAGGAGGGTGTTTAAATGTCATGTATACCAACCGCAGCGGTGGCGCAGCGGTAGAGTTGCTGCCTTACAGCGCTTTCAGCACCCGAGACCCTGGGTTCGATCCGGACTAAGGGTGCTGTCTCTGCGGAGTTTGTACGTTTTCCCCCCCCATTACCTGTGTGGGTTTTCTCCAAGATCTTCAGTTTCCTCCCGAACTCCAAGGATGTGCAGGTTTGTCGATTAATTGGCTTAATATAAATGTAAATTGCCCCTAGTGTATGTAGGGTTGTGTTAATGTGCGGGGATCGCTGGTCAGCACGGACTCGGTGGGCCGAAGGGCCTGTTTCTGCGCTGTATCTCTAACCTAAACTGAGTGCAGGTAGATGGGACTAGGGGAAAATAAATGGTCGGCACGGACTGGAAGGGCCGAGAGGGCCTGTTTCCGTGCTGTAATTGTTATATGGTTAAACAGTAAATGACATTCTTATTTGTAGCAGCTTAGCAAGCCCCTGAATGCAATCCATGTAATGAATAAATTAATAAATGAATAAATAATTAGATAGATAAATAAATAAACATAAATAAATAAGATAAATAAATAAATAATTGTTGCCGTTTTAAGAAAACCTGATGTTCTTCCTGCAACCAAAGACAATCCATTGAAGTTAATGTCTCAATAGCATGCATGTGACAATAAGCTAAACTAGTTGGTGAGGTTCGTGTTGTCTTGTGTTCACGAGCCTGATGGCTGTAGGGAAGAGGGTTGCACAAAAAGCTGGGGAAACTCAGCGGGTGCAGCAGCATCTAAGGAGCGAAGGAGATAGGCGACGTTTCGGGTTGAGACCCTTCTTCAGACTGGGCAGGGATCAGGGAAACGAGAGATATAGATGGTGATGTGAAGAGATAAAGAACAATGAATGAATGTAGGGAAAAAGCTGTTCCTGAACCTGGACGTTAGTTTTCAGCCTCCTGTACCTTCTTCCTGATGGCAGGGGTGAGATGAGAGCGTGGCCAGTGTGGTGTGGGTCTCTGATGATGCTGGGGTGGCCTGTATGAGGCAACGACGCCTGTAGATCCCTTCGATGGTGGGGAGGTCAGAGCCGGTGATGGACCGGACTGTGGTCACCACTCTGACTTTGAGTTTCGTTTATTGTCACGTGTACCGAGCTACGGTGCAAGGCTTTTGTTGCGTGCTAACCAGTCAGCGGAAAGACAACACAGGATTACAATCCAGCCGTCCAGAGTGTACAGATACAGGATAAACAGAAGGTGAAAGGTAACGATGAGTGAAGTCTGACCCAAGATAGTCCGAGACTCAATGGGCCCGAATAGGCCCGACTATGGGTGAACTGGGGATGGGACTGGACTTTGCTGCCTTCCCCACAGTGGGAACCATTGTGGGGGGATGTTTTTATGTTTTTTGTTAAATACTCTAGTGTTGTGTGTTATCTTTATTCATGTGCTGCATTGGCAAGTCAAATTTCACTGCACCAATTGGTGTATGTGATAATAAATGTCCTTTGTCCTTTTTGACTCTCCGTAGAGCTCAGGGCTGCAGAGTCTGATAGAACGGTGTTTCCCTCCATGGATGCCGCCTGACCTAACAGTTTAGTTTAGAGACACAGAGCAGAAACAGGCCCTTCGGCCCACCGAGTCCGTGCCGACCAGCGATCCCCGCCCACTGGCACTTTCCTACACACACTGTGGGCAATTTATCATTTTTACCAAAGACACTTAACCTGCAAACCTATATGTCTCTGGAGTGTGGGAGGGAACTGGAGAAAACCCACACAGATCACGGGGAGAACGTGCAAACTCCGTACAGACAGCACCCGTAGTCAGGATGGAACTCGGGGCTCTAACTCTACCGCTGCGCCACCGTGTTGGTCGACTCTCCAAGCTTGGTGTGCCTGGCCGTCTGGTTTAGCAGCCTACGGCAGGGACAAGGATCCTGATGCCCAGGTCATTGGGATCTGTATGGAGTAATCAAGGAGGCTGCAGGAAAGCTGGCCTTGTATGCTTTGGGCTCCGATGCATGGAGTTGGAAGGCAACACTGCAGTGAACTCGCCCCCAGCCTCACTCTCTCACACACCCATTTAGTACGGGTGTCAGGGGTTACGGGGAGAAGGCAGCAGAATGGGGTTGAGAGGGAGAGATAGATCAGCCATGATTGAATGGGGGAATAGAATTGATGGGCCGAATGGCCTAATTCTGCTCCTATCACTTATAACCTTCCAGAGCAGCCTACCATGTGGCACCTTGTCGAGCGCCTTACTAAAGTCCATGTACACAACTTCTACAGCTCCCATCTAAACCCTTCATGCTATGATTTTCCCAGTCTATATTGGGAATGTTGAAATTCCCTACTCGAACAACCTTATTGGACCAACAGTTGTCTGCAATCTCCCGGCACATTTGTTCCTCTAATTCCCGTTGACTATTCGGGGGTCTGTAGTTACACCCCCAACAAGGTGATCATCCCTTTCATGTTCCTCAGCTCCACCCATATAGCCTCACTAGACGAACCGTCCGTGATGTCACCTCTGAACACAGCCGTGACATCTTCCTTAACCAACAATGCAACCCCCCCCTCTTTTCCCTCACCCCCGTCTCTCCTGACGCTCCTGTACCCCGGAACATTGAGCTGCCGGTCCTGTCCCTCCTTTAACCAGGTTTCAGTCGTGGCTACAGCGTCCCAGTCGCTCGTACCTATCCACGCCCTCAGCTCATCTGCCTTACCCGTCAGGCCCCTTGCATTAAAACACGTGCAGTTTAAACCAACCCTCCTTCCTCACTCTCTGCCTTTCACCTGCATATTCCGTCCACTAACCTTTCCCACACCACCCTCCAGACCAACTTCTAGCCTCTCACGAGCCTCTGTCCTGCACGAGATCCCACCCCCCCCCCCCGGCAATCTAGTTTAAACCCTCCCATGCAGCATCAGCAAACCTGCCCGCTAGGATGTTGGTCCCCCTCCAGTTAAGGTGCAACCCGTCCCTTTTGTACAGATCACCCCTGCCCCAGATGAGATCCCAATGATCCAGAAATCTAAATCCCTGCCTCCTGCACCAACTCCTCAGCCACACATTAATTTCCCCTATCTTCCTGCCCTTACCTTCGCTAGCACGAGGTACTGGAAGCAATCCTGAGATTACTCCCTTGCAGGTCCTGCTTTTCAGTCTTTTACCCAATTCCGTAAACTCGTGTTGCAGAACCTCCTTCATCTTCCGACCTGTATCATTCGTGCCAACAGCCTATGGCTGCTCCCCCTTGCTCTTGATGCCGTGCAGCTACTCCGAGACGTCCTGGACCCTGGCACCAGGGAGGCAACACACCATCCTGAAGTCTCGCCTGCTGCCGCAGAATCTCTGCTCCACACCTCCGGCGATGGAGTCTTCCACCATTACGCCTCTGCCTGAGGTCACTCTTCCCTGCTGAGCCTCGGCACCAGTGTTGGAGTCACATCCCTGGCTCCCACTCAATCTTGTCGTGTCGTCCACTCCGACAGCTCCCAAGAGGGTGTACCTGTTTTCAATAGTTCCCGACACTGGGGGCTCCTGCACTTCATGTTCTCTTCTCCTCCTCGTTGTCACTCACCTTTGCTCTTCCTGTGTGACAACTTCACGGTCGGTCTTGTCCAGGAAAGGCTCATTATCCCGGATGGTCCCGAGGTCATCCAGCCCTTGCTCCAGTTCCCTGACGCGTGTCCCTGACTTGTGTCGTTGTTCGAAGCACCAGCAATATCCCCGACTTCCCACATCCTTCAGCATTCTCTCCCTGCCCACTTCCATGTCCAGTTCTCCTGCCACCCACCCACCCACACACCAGGATGGCCAATTTACCTTCCAATCCAGAGTGGTATAGCGTAGGAACAGGCCTATCAACCCAACGTGCCCACACCGACCAACATGCCCCATCTACACCAATCCTTCCTGCATGTGGCCCATATCTCTCCATGCCCATCCTCTCCATGTACCTGTCCAAATGTATTTTAAACAATGTGATAGCACCTGCCTCAACAACCGCCTCTGGCAGCTCATTCCATAAACCAACCACCCATTATGTAAAATAAAAACTTGCCCCACCGTTTCCAATTAAATTTTCCCATGAAGATAATCCAATGTCTTTGCCCAACTGAGCCTGTATGTGACTCTAGACCCACCATGGTAGTTAACTCTCGATGACTTCCTCAGTATGGGCGGCACGGTGGAGCAGCGGTAGAGTTCAGGGTTCGATCCTGACTACGGGTGCTGTCTGTACGGAGTTTGTACGTTCTCCCGCTGACTCGCGTGGGTTTTCTCCAAGATCTTCAGTTTCCTCCCACACTCCAAAGACGTACAGGTTTGTAGGTTAATTGGCCTGGTGTAAATATAAAATTGTGCCAAGTGTGTGTCGGGTAGTGTTAGTGTGCGGGTATCACCGGTCGGGGCAGACTCAATGGGCCGAAGGGCCTATCTCTAAACCAAACTAGACTAAACTGCAGGAGCAATGTTAAGTTTAGTTTATCGTCATGCGGGCCGAGGTACAGTGAAAAGCTTTTGTTGCGTGCTAACCAGTTAGAGTTTTCCATTTAGCTCTCAGGGCAAAAATAATCAAGGGATATGGGGGAAAAAGCAGGAACGGTGTACTGATTTTAGTTCAGCCATGATCATATTGAATGACGGTACTGGCTCGAAGGGCCGAATAGCCTAATCCTGCACCTCTTTTTCTATGTTTCTAACATGTCAGTAGAAAGACAATATACATGGTTCCAATCGAGCCATTTACAGTGTACAGATTGAGGGAATAACATGAATAATAAGTGCAAGATAAAGCCCGTAACGTCAGATCGAAGATAGTCTGAAGGTCTCCAATGAGGTAGATAGTAGCTCGGGACTCTCTCTCGTTGTGGTTTAAGGGCCTGTCCCACCAGCATGCAACTCTATGCGATGAACGCGATCAAACTAGAAGCGGGGGCCGCGCGGAGGTCGGGTGATCCCTATACGGGACTGTTCCCACCAGCATGCGCCTGTTTTACTTGATGCTGCCTCACTGCAACCCCAAACAGTCCAAGTGTGTCCAACCTCTCCTCCTTGGCCAGTCCCCTCTAATCCAGGCAGCGTTCTGGTAAACCCTCTCCAAAGCCTCCTCATCGTTCCTGTAATGGGGGCAACCAGAACTGGAAAATGACTCGAATAGCTTTTAGTTTTGTTAGTCTTCAGATTTAGTTCAGTTTGTCACGTGTACAGATGTTGTGTGCTATTCAATAGACAATAGGTGCAGGAGTCGGCCATTCGGCCCTTCGAGCCAGCACCGTTATTCAATCGAGTGTACACCATTACAATCGTGCAGTCCACAGATGCAGGATTAAGGGAATAATGTTCGGTGCAAGAAAGTGTTAAGGGCCTGTCCCACCAGCATGCAACTCCATGCGATGAACGCGATCAAACTAGAAGCGGGGGCCGCGCGGAGGTCGGGTGATCCCCAGTACAGGGCCGTTCCCACCAGCATGCGCCTGCATGCGGCAAGCGCGACGAAACCGGCAGCGAGGGCTGCGCGGAGGTCGGGTGAGTGGCGCAACGCGGCGCAGAGTGAGGTGAACTTGGAGCGAAGTCTAAGGTAAGTTCGCCAGGACAGAGAGGGACACACAGAGAGGGGCACAGAGGCACGCACACAGCGGGCCACGGAGCCACACACACAGAGGGTCACGGAGGCACCTACAGATAGGTTCACGGAGGCACGACGTCGAGACGGTGTGTAATGCGTCGAGGAGACTGCGAGCCGACAAGCCGTTGCCGCGCGGAATTTTTGGACAGTCAGTTTTTCGGAGCCCCGCGCGATGTCGGGACGAACTCCGCACGGCTCCGGCGATCGAAGTGGGACGAGCCCCGTGACGCCGGACGGCTCAAGCGACCACGTTAGGTCGCGCTAATCGCATAGAGTTGCATGCTGGTGGGACAGGCCCTTTAGTTCCCTGACAACAGCTGGGACGAAACTGTCTCTGAATCGGGCGACAGTTTCACACTTCTGTACCTCTTGCCCGATGGGAGAGGGGAGAAGAGGGAGTGGCCGGGGTGCGACTGGTCCTTGACGATGCTGCTGGCCTTGCGGAGTCAATGGGAGGGAGGTTGGTTTGTGCGGTGGTCTGGGCTGCGAATTGTCCCTAGTGTGTGTAGGATAGTGTTAATGTGCGGGGTGATCGCTGGTCGGCGCGGACCGGGTAGGCCCAAAAGCCTGTTTCCACGCTGTATCTCTAAACTAAACTATAGATGTCAGGACAGTTCTTTTGTTAACGGTCACTGCATCGCCAATCAGTGCCAGTTCTGTGCACAGGAGCCTTTATTGAGGTCAGTAACGGTCTTCGTCAGGAGGGTGGGAAAGAAATTGGACAAAGACTGCTCAGAGAAGGGAGCAGGCATTGTGACGTGACGTTCAACAAATTGGTGACAGCCCAATTGACCCAGTTTTTAGCCACTGCCGGCACTGAGCATGACTGTGAACGTGCAGGTCCTTGTCTGACCTCCCGCCTAGGCAGCGGATACATGGGCTCCATCCCCCAAATCAACGGTCCCCTCCGACCCAGGACAAAGGATTGTATGTGTGTAAGAAGGAACTGCAAATCCCAGTTTAAACCGGTGATAGACACAGAGCTGGAGTAACTCAGCGGGACAGGCAGCATCTCTGGGGAGAAGGAATGGGTGACGTTTCGAGTCTGAAGAAGGGTCGCAAACCAAAACGTCGCCTATTCCTTCCACTCCAAAGATGCTGCCTGTCCCGCTGAGTTACTCCAGCATCCTGTGTCTACAAAGGATCGTCCCTCAGACGGGTGTGGTGCAACCTGCTTGCAAATGTTCCAGAGCCTGTCTTGATTTTTCCTATCGCTGTTGGCTTATCCCACGACTGTTTGTTCAATGATATTCTCATTAAAATTCACAGTTTAAGAATAAGGGGTCGGCCATTTAGGACTGAGATGAGGAAAAACGTTTTCACCCAGAGAGTTGTGAATCTGTGGAATTCTCTGCCAAAGAAGGCAGTGGAGAAGCAAATTAGTGGAGGCCGATTCACTGGATGCTTTCAAGAGTTAGATATAGCTTTTGGGGATAACAGAATCAAGGGATATGAGGAGATAGCAGGAACGGGGTACTGATTCTGGATGATCATATTAAATGGCTCGATGGGCTGAATGGCCTACTCCTGCACCTATTTTCTAAATTTCTATGGCATTTATAGTTTAGAGATACAGCTTGGATACAGACCCTTCGGCCCACCAAGTCCGTGCCGACCAGCGATCCCCGCACACTAGCACTATCCTACACACACTAGGGATAATTTGCATTTATACCAAAGCAAATTAACCAACAAGCCTGTACGTTTTTTCCCTAATATGTAAATACTGGTTCTGTTCTGTAGTTTATTGCACAATCCTGCAGGCATTGCCACTTTCATTCCACTGCACGTCTTGTGTGTGTGTGTATGTGACAAATAAACTTGACTTGACTTGACTTTGTAGTGTGGGAGGAAACCGATGATCTCGGAGAAAACCTCGGGGGCAGTTTGGCACTGTAGCAGGGTGACGCAGCAAGATACTTGGAACTATAGATGTTGGTTGCCAAAAATGGACACAAAGTGCTGGAGTAGCTTTGCGGGTCATAGAAACATAGAAATTATGTGCAGCAGTAGGCCATTCGGCCCTTCGAGCCTGCACCACCATTCAATATGATCATGGCTGATCATCCGACTCAGTATCCCATACCTGCCTTCTCTCCATACCCTCTGATCCCCTTAGCCACAAGGGCCACATCTAACTCCCTCTTAAATATAGCCAATGAACTGGCCTCCACTACCCTCTGTGGCAGAGAGTTCCAGAGACCCACCACTGTGTGAAAAAAGTCCTTCTCATCTCGGTCCTAAAGGATTTCCCCCTTATCCTTAAGCTGTGACCCCTTGTCCTGGACCTCCCCAACATCGGGAACAATCTTCCTGCATCTAGCCTGTCCAACCCCTTAAGAATTTTGTAAGTTTCTATAAGATCCCCTCTCAATCTCCTAAATTCTCGAGAGTACAAACCGAGTCTATGGAGTCTTTGTTCATAAGACAGTCCTGACATCCCAGGAATCAGTCTGGTGAACCTTCTCTGCACTCCCTCTATGGGTCAGGCAGCATCTCTGGAACTCCCCCATCCGAGTCATCGTGCACTGTCTGTATAACTCATTACTACCTACCCCACAGCCAACAATGGACCATTGTGGGCTCTGCCTTGATCATTGTTACTTTTTTTGCAGCATATCTTGCATTCATCTGTTCTATATCTCTCCACATTGTCTATATCTCTCGTTTCTCGACTCTCAGTCTGAAGAAGGGTCTCTACCCTAAACGCCACTACAGTATTCCTTCTCTCTAGAGATACTGCCTGACCTGATGAGTTACTCCAGCTATTTGTACCTGTCTGAGGCTGGGCATTCTGTGGCATTTCCGTACAGCCAGCACCCGTAGTCGGGATCGAACCTGGATCTGTGGCACTGTAAGGTAGCAACTCTACCGCTGTGCCAAACCTTCAGGGTTCGGGAAGCTTCCTCATTGCTCCTTACTACACTTGCTCGATACCCAGTCCACCACCAGCATGCACATTGATCCACTCTGCTGCCACTGCACCACTCCTGCATGGTGTGCCATTCACAAAAATACACCCACCTGCCCATCCAGGCTGCTCCCAACAGCATCAGCCACACCTGTGACATCTTCATAAGTTCTAGGAGCAGAATTGGGCCATTCGGCCCGTCAAGTCTACTTCAGCATTCAATCATGGCTGATCTATCTCTCCTTCTCAACCCTATTCTCCTGCCTTCTCCCCCTAACTACTGACGCTTGTACTAGTCAAGAACCTGTCAATCTCTGCCTTAAAAACATCCATTGACAAAGGGCCTGTCCCACTTGGCCCTCATTTACACGACAGGCCGGTAGTGACTGACGTGCGACGGTCGCGCGCGTCATCATGCGTCCGCACAGCCGTCTGGAGCGTGTGGCGTCATTTGAAGATGGACACAAAATGCAGGAGTAACTGAGCGGGACCGGCAGCATCTCTGGAGAGAAGGAATGGGTGATGTCTGAGGCAGGGCCTCGACCCGAAAACGTCACCCATTGCTTCTCTCCAGAGATGCTGCCGGTCCCGCTGAGTTACTCCAGTATTTTGTGTCGATCTCCAATCGTCTTGGCCCCACTCTGGGATTAGGAGTGGGGGCGGATCCGGATCCACAACGGCCGTGAGCCCCAGGCCAAGCTCGGCGATCGTTTTCCTGCTTCTGCTGCTGTTGGAGGTGAGACGTTGTGTCGCGCCAGGGTCTTGGGCCTGTCCCACTTTGGCCGTCAGTTCCACGACGGGCCGTTGATGCGTGAAGATTTAGCGCAGGACGAAGTCCACGCTCCTTCATACGTCCGTCACGTGCTACCTACACGCTAACCGGTCACGTAAACGGCGTGCGAATGACGGCCAAGTGAGACAGGCCCTTTAGCCTCCGCAGCCTCCACAGTGTACAGATAAAGGGAATAACATGAACATTTCCGCTTAAATACTGTCCTCACTCGCAAAGGAGTGTTGGTCAACCAGATGGTTTGGACTGGCATGGGCAATGTGGGCCGAAGGGCCTGTTCCTGTGGTGAACTGTCCTGTGTTCTATGTGTCGGCAGATAAGGTTAGTGTGTCTTGGCATCATGTTTGGCACGGGCATAGTGGGCCGAATGGCCTGTACTGTGCGGTTCTATGCTCTGTGCCCGGGGCCCCAGCCTGCTTGGCCCAGAGTTGGGCTATTAATGGCGCCGGTGCCCACAGCTGTGAGCTGAGTTTCCAGGGGAGCAGTCACGTGTGCCGAGCGCACGGTTTCATTTCCTCTCTCCTGCGTCCCTGCTCAGGTTGAGATTGAAGTGTCCGCTTTGCTCAGCGGTGTGGGTGGGGCCGTGACAGTGGCTTGTTGTTGTGGGTCCGCTGGCAGGAAGCGGAAGGAAGTGCCATTGTAACGTGACGCAGACAGGATTTACACAAGTGCATTGAGAAAGTACCCGGGTACAGCGAGAAGTTGCCACACTGAGCTTTATTTACTTTTAGTTCAGGGATATAGTACAGAAACAGGCCCTTCAGCCCACTGAGGCAGCACCGACCCATGCACATTTACACCAAGCCGATTGACCTACAAACCTGCACGCCTTTGCGGGAGAAACCCGGAGCACCCGGAGAAAACCCACGCAGGTCATGAGGAGAATGTATAAACTCCGTACAGACCGCACCCGTGGTCAGGATTGAACCTGGGTCTCTGGCGCTGTGAGGCAGCAGCTAATGAACTGCTTGCAGCCGTTGGCTCCGACGCTGGCTGCCACTGTGTACTGTTCAGCCAATGAACAGGCACAGCTACTGTTGCACAATTAAACGACAATCTTGCTACAGAGCTGCGTAATGTTGACAACATTAACGAAAAGAATGCTGGCAGATCATAGACATAGAAACATAGAAAATAGGTGCAGGAGGAGGCCATTCGGCCCTTCCAGCCAGCACCACCATTCATTGTGATCATGGCTGATCGTCCCCAATCAATAACCCGTGCCTGCCTTCTCCCCATATTCCTTGACTCCACCAGCCCCTAGAGCTCTATCTAACTCTCTCTTAAATCCATCCAGAGATTTGGCCTCCACTGCCCTCTGTGGCAGGGAATTCCACAAATTCACAACTCTCTGGGTGAAAACGTTTTGTCTCAGCTCAGTCTTAAATGGCCTCCCCTTTATTCTAAGACTGTGTGGCCCCTGGTTCTGGACTCGCCCAACATTGGGATTTTTTTTCCTTCATCTGGCTTGTCCAGTCCTTTTATAATTTTATGTTTCTATAAGATCCCCCCTCGTCCTTCAGGCAGCATTTGTGCAGAGAAACAGTTAATGTTTCTATTCAATGTCCCTTCATCAGAACTAGGAAGCCATTTTGTGGGGAGAACTGGCCAGGACAAAGGGAACATCCCTGATAGGGTGCGGCCATGGTTGCCATGGTGATAAGTTGTTGAAGCCATTTGATGCATTTGGTCATTTTCAGAGTGGTGATCAAGTTATTGAAGTGACAACAGGAGTGGTGGGTGTTAGCATGGAATTAACCATGGGATTAGCATTTTGGGAGCACTAACGTGTGCAGAGCCTGCACAGTGAATGGTGGGGCTCTGGGGAGTTTTGTAGAGCAGAGGGATCTAGCAGTACAGGTACATGGTGCCTTGAAAGTGGCCTCACAGATAGATGAGGTGGTCAAAAAGACTTGGAGATACAGCACGGAAACAGGCC
Source organism: Raja brachyura (assembly GCA_963514005.1). The sequence continues at coordinate 13,139,010 of OY740819.1, read as the reverse complement.
CTTCGGCCCATAGTGACCATGCTGACCAGTGACACTATCCACACACTTGGGGCAATTTACATTTATACCAGGCCAATTCACCTACAAACCTGTATGTTTTTGGAGTGTGGGAGGAAACCGGAGATCTCGGAGGAAATCCACTCTGTCACGGGGAGAACATACAAACTCCGTAGAGACAGCACCCGGAGTCGGGATTGAACCCGGGTCTCTGGCGCTGTGAGGCAGCAACTCTACCGCAGCGCCACTGATACAGCCCGTGTGTGTGTGGTATATTTTGCCTTTTACTTCCTCTCTCGAAGGTAGGAAGGGTTTGAGTTGTAAATGTATTTGTTGCTCTGGAAGGATAACACAGACCTTGGAGGCTTTGGGGAGGTTGCCAAGAAGGTTTACCAAAATGATCTCTGAATACAAGATGTTACAGGACATGGGGTTAAGGTGAGGGGGAAAACATTTAGAGGGATCTGAGGGGTAACATTTTGACATATAGGGTGGTGGGTGTATGGAACAAGCTGCCTGAGGAGGTAGCCGAGGCTGGGACTATCCCGATGTTTGAGAAGCAATTAGACAGGTACATGCGTAGGACTGGTTTGGAGGGATATGGACCAAGCACAGGCAGGTGGGACTAGTGTAGCTGGGATATGTAGGCCGGTTTGGGCAAGTTGGGCCGAAGGGCCCGTTTCCACGCTGTATCACTCTATGACTATGTTAGCTATAAGGAGTTGGACAAAGTTGCATTGTTTTCCTAGGACTGTGGGAGGCTAGGGAAAGATCTAATGGCAGTGACTCAGTGTTCCTCCCCTCCTCTCTCCCCAGGCTAAGCTGCAGCAGGGAGTTTGCCCCGTCGAGCTCTCGTCTGCGTCTGATGTTGCCGGCCTGCTGAAGCAGTTCTTCTGCGAGTTGCTGGAGCCCGTCGTTCCGGCTGCACTGCACGCACCCCTGTGCCAGGCGCAGCGCCTGTGGGCAGAGGAGGAGCGGAGTGCTGTCACCATCCTGCTCAGTGCCAGCGTGGGCTCCCTCAGATACCTCCTCTCCTTCCTCCAGACTGTGGCTGCCAGGTATGACACCCCTCCCTCCTGTCTGACTGCCGCACCTCAGCAAGGTCCTTCCTCACGGTGGCACAGCGGTAGAGTTGCTGCCTCAGTGCCAGAGATCCAGGTTCGATCCTGACTATGGGTGCTGTCTGTACGGAGTTTGTACGTTCTCCCCATGATCTGCGTGGGTTTTCTCCGAGATCTCCGGTTTCCTCCCGCAATCCAAAGACGTGCAGGTTTGTAGGTTAATTGGCTTGGTGTAAATATAAATTGTCCCGTGTGTGTGTAGGCTGGTGTTAATGTGCAGGGATCGCTGGTGCTGACTCGGTGGGCCGAATGGCCCGTTTCCATGCTGTATCACTAAACTAAGGTCACGTTTACGATTAAAGATAGACGCAAAAATCTGGAGTACCTCAGCAGGACAGGCAGCAACTCTGGAGAGAAGGAATGGGTGACGTTTCGGATCGAGACTCTTCTTCAGACTCTCTGCCTTATCATTTATCTTCAATGTAAACCAGCATCTGCAGTTCCTTCCTGCATGTTTGTTGCTGTCACCTAAGCTGAGGTACAGTGAAAAACGTTGTTGGGTACACAAAAAGCTGGAGAAACTCAGCGGGTGCAGCAGCATCTAAGGAGCGAAGGAGATAGGCGACGTTTCGGGCCGAAACCCTTCTTTGTTATGTGTTTAGCTTAGAGGCATATAGTGTGTAAAGTATATCTGATGTGTTTGGCTACCATGCAAAGCTTTACTGTACCTCGATACACATGACAACTTAAAATCTAAACCTAAATCGGTTAATACGATACATAGACAATCAAGTTAAACTCCAGTACAACAGGTAGAGCAAAGGGGAAGATACAGAGTGTAGAATATCGTTCTCAGCATTGTAGCGCATCAGTTCCACAGACAAAGTCCAATGTCCGCAGTGGGGTAGAGGTGAATGGGACAGCACCCTAGTTTATGGAAGGGCCGTTCAGAAGCCGGATTACAGAGGGGAAGAAGCTGTTCCTGAGTCTGGTGGTGCGCGCTTTCAAGCTTCTGTGTCTTCTGCCGGACGGGAGCGGGGGGAAAACTACCTCGGTGGGACAAGGATTTAACTGAAACAATTTTATATGGCTTCATCAGGGGTCAGAATCTCTGTCTATGCTGAGGAGCCCAGCTTGCAAGGATAAAGTTGGTTAGCTATGGACACACAGTTGGGTGAGAGAAAACGGCCTTGTATAGGAAGGATAACACTGGCTTTGGAGAGGGGGCAGGTTACCAAAATGCCCCTGGATTACAGGATATTAGCTACAGAGGGAGGTTGGACAAACTTGGATCATAATGCTGGAGGCCAAGGCAAGATCTGATAGCAGTGTATAGAATTATGAGGGATATAGATGCGGTAGACAGTCAGAACCTTTCCCCCCCCCACCATGCAAATATCAAAGACTTAGCCTTAACATGAGATGGGAAACGTTTGAAGGAGATGAGCGGGGCAAGTTTTTGTTACAGAGTTTGATGGGTGCTAGGGGTGGTGGTGGCAGATATGATAGTGTCCTTCAGGAGGCTTTGAGAGGAGGTTGTCGGGACTCGATGGGGGAGGTTGGGCAGGCTGGGACTTTATTGTTTGGAGTGCAGGAGGCTGATCTAGAGGTGTATCAAATCAGGGGAATAGATGGGGTGAATGCACAGGTTTATGTCCTTCGCCCAGAGTCGGTGAGTCAAAAACCAGCAGGTTTGCGTTTAAGGTGTGAGGAAAGATTTAATGCAACCTTGGGAGCAATATCTTTACAGGGAGGGTGGTGGGTAAACGGGACGAGCTGCCCGAGGAGGTAGTTAACGCAGATAATATAACAACATTTAAGACACTTGGACAGGTACATGGGTAGGAAATGTTTGGAGGGATATGGACCAAATGCAGGCAAATGAGACTATTGTAGATGGGGGCATCTTGGTTAGCATGGACGAGTTGGGCCAAAGGGTTTATTTAGTTTAGAGATAGTGTGGAAACGGGCCCTTCTGCCCACCGGGTCCGTACCGACCAGCGATCCCTGCATATTTACACTATCTTACGCACACCAAGAACAATTTTTATATTTATACCAAGCCAATTTACCTACACACCTGTATGTCTTTGGAGTGTGGGAGAAAATCAAAGATCACAAAGAAAACCCACGTGGTCATGGAGAGAACGTACAAACTCCACACAGACAGCACCCGTAGTCGGGATCGAACCCAGGTCTCCGGCGCTGCAAGGCAGAACTCTACCGCTGTGCCACCCACAGTTTAACTCTAGATGGGCACATGAATATGGAGGGATAGGGATGACATGCAGGTAGAGATTAGATTAACTAGGTGTGTTCAGTACAGACATTGTGGGCCGAAGGGCCTGTTCCGGTGCTGTTCTGGGTTCCATGCAGGTTGGTCTGAGCTGGGCTGGTTGGTGACTTGGTTACAAGCTCGGTGCTGGCCATTCACACACAGCACTGCAGTTTGGGAAGCGATAGTATCGCTGAGGATGTCACTGACTTCAGAGGTTTGGTGAAGATCGCACTGACCCACTGGGATGTTCGCAGTCCCGTGGGGCGGGTCTTTCCAAACTCGCTGCCACAAACACTGGGTCAGTCGGCATCTGAGGGGAGAGGTGTAGGAAGAACATAGGGTTAAGGTGAAGGGGAAAGCGTTTAATGGAATTTAACGGGTGGTGGGTGTATGGAACAGAGGAGGTAGTTGAGGCTGCGACTATCCCAACGTTTAAGAAACAGTTAGACAGGTACATGTATAGGACAGGTTTGGGGGGGATATAGGCCAAACGCGGGCAGGTGGGACTAGTGTAGCATGGACATGTTGGCCGGTATGGGAAAGTTGGACTGAAAGGCCTGTTTCCACACTGTATCACTCCATGGCTCCAGGAAGGAACTGCAGATGCTGGTTTAACCAAAGATAGACGTAAATAGCTGGAGTAACTCCGTGGGAAGAGGGAGAAGATTCGATTTTGAACGAGAATGGAACACAACCAAGGGCCAAGTGTGGAATTGGAACAGAAGTCTAAAACAGCACAGGAACAAGCCCTTCGGCCCACAGACTGGATGTGTAGGAAGGAACTGCAGATGCTGGTTTAACCAAAGATAGACACAAGGTGCTGGAGTAACTCAGCGGGACAGGCAGCATCTCTGGAGAGAAGGAATGGGTGACGTTTCTGGTCTGAAGAAGGGTCTTGATCTGAAACATCACCCATTCCTTCTCCCCAGAGATGGTTGGTGACTTGGTTACAAGCTCGGTGCTGGCCATTCACGCACAGCACCGCAGTGTGGGAAGGGATAGTATCGCTGAGGATGTCTGGATTGTTGTGTCTATCTTCGATGTGGATGGGACATGTGCCTGTCCCTCTCTACCTGTGCCCCATTATGTGTGAGTCCGTGTGTGAGGGCCACTGATAGATAGAGTTAAGGGGACCATGTGTGGATTTGCTGTGCTTAAATAGATAGCGGAGTCAGGGAATATGAGGAGAAAGCAGGAACGGCGTACTGATTGGGGATGATCAGCCATGATCACATTGAATGGAGGTGCTGGCTCGAAGGGCCGAATGGCCTACTCCTGCTCCAATTGTCTATTGTCTAATGGGCCGTGGTGGCTTCACATGATGTCCGTCTCCTACCTTCATTTAGATCAACGGAGAATAAGATGGGGATCCGGAACCTGGCTGTGGTCTTCACTCCAAACCTGTTCCAGCTCCCTGCAGGGCGTGGCGAGCCAGCGGGGAGGATGCGGGAGGACCTCCCACTGCTGACCCTCACCACGGAGACCCTCATCGCTCGGGCCCAGAGCATCGGTCAGCCCGGGCTAGGAAGCCTTGTAGAACGTCAATGTTGTAAATCTCAACTCTTGGCCTCGGGTCTATTATTGTCATGTTGATAAGTTCTAAGAGCAGAATTGGGCCCAGCAAGTCTACTCCGCCGTTCAATCATGGCTGATCTATGTCTCGCACCAAACCCCATTCTCCTGCCTTCTCCCCGTAACCCCTGACAACCGTACTAATCAAGGATCTATCAATATCTGCCTTAAAATGCTCAGACGGCCTCCACAGCCTTCTGTGGCAATGAATTCCACCGATTCACCACCTTCTGACTAAAGAAATTCCTCCTCATCTCCTTCCTAAAGATATCTTTTTTAATTCTGAAGCTCTGACCTCTGGTCCTAGACTCTCCCACTAGTGGGAACATCCTCTCCACATCCACTCTATCCAGGCCTTTCACTATTCATTACGTTTATATCTTCCCCTCTCAACCCTTGCGATTTTCTTTAATCCAATTTGTGGGATAACATGGGACACGTGTGAGCGGGTGATGAATGGCCCCTTTCAACCAGTCTAATCACCTGCATGAGCTATTTCCTCCTGGCTTTACATCCCTCAAAGACCCCGTCTGAATCCATTTTTCCTAAAACCCCCGTCCCATGGTACGAGTTCATTCCAAGAGCTCTCCCGAGTTTGCCCTGATTCGAATTGGGAGATTTACGGTAATGCCCGCTCGTCGGTACTCAGGGCTCTCGTGGACATTTTTCATCATGTTGAAATATCTTCACCAGTCTTCCCGAGCTCACCTGCCATTAGCGAGTCTTCGAGTACCCGCCGTTAGCGCTAAGAGACGTCCCCGAGCTCCGACGTACCCGATACGTTCATTCTCCGTGTTTACCACGAGTTTGATTTGTTTTTTTTAAACTTGGTGGAGCTCTTGGAACGAACTCGCAACGTGGGACAGGCCTATTAACCTTGCGTGCGCTTTCTTGACCAAATTTGCAACGGTTTTGGTCACCTCAGCTCCCCCTCGCTCTGCAACGTGACAAGTCGCAGTGAAATTCTTTGCTTGCATGCTGGAGGCATGCCAAGAGTTGCCACATAAAGGGTTAGTTCGCCTGTGTGTCAGACGATGTCGCTCGTTGTTGGCTTCTGTCCTTGTCCGACATGTCGACAGAATTATTGCCTATAGCGTCACAGAGTGCATCGCGCCGTCGCTTCCAGGGATCGCCACGAGGAGGCTTCTGTCATGATCCCTACTTATAGGATGGTTGAAAAGCATCCACGCCAGGACCCCCTCTTCCCCCCCCCCCCCACCCCCACACACATGGCAGTCCCCCCCCCCACCCCAGCTCCTCCATTGTTCCTCACCCCGGCAGCGGCGTCCTCGCTTCCACCTGGTCCGACCTCGTCCGCGGGTTGGCGCCCTCATCCACTCTCCGCTATCGCCCAGTTGCATTAGCACCAGCTCCCGGTGTACCCCCCTCCCCCGAGCTCCTGCCGAATCACCTGGTAACTTGCCTTTGCAGCTCCACCACCGATTATCCTGCAACTGGTGGTCCTGCACCTCCTTTAATCTGGACAAAATTACAAGTACGCACTTGAAATGCCCGAAGTCCCCCAGAAAATGGGCTCCAAGGGTCGGATTAGCCCCCTGTGGCCGGGGTTCTGGAACTCTGACCCGGCCAGAGCCAGCAGATCCGTTTCCGACTTTGCCGGCTAGTATCTCGCCCCCACCCCCTTCTTCCCAAGGCCATGACCTCTGTTGGGCCAGGGACCTGTCCTGCCAATTTAGTGCCTTTGTGCCAACTCCAGACTTGCTGTATCCCCATTCAAAACAATCTTAAAACGTACTGTACGCAGTTGTGAGCTCTTCCATCGGGACAAACCCTGGCTCGTTGCCCAACACGAGGTGGTCCACCTTCCCTTCTCGGGTTGGACGATCCACACATTGTTCCAAGACCCCCTCTTGGGTACACCGCACAAACTCTACACCGTCAAAGCCATTGTCACTGACCAAGTGGCAGTCAGTACTGGGAACGTCAACGTCACCAACTATGGCAACCCTGTTGCGTTGGCATCTGTTCTTTCTGTTCCTCTATCTACCGCCCTATAGTACAATCCCATTCGAGTGCTTGCGCCTTTATAGGTAAGCTCCACCCATATCGCCTCAGTGGATAATTCTCCCCCCCATCCTCCCCTCCCCCCCCCCCCCCCCCAAACCTCCCCGTATGCCCTCTGAGTGCTGATTTGACATTTTAAAAAAGTTCTAGAGAAACAGGCCCTTCGAGCCTTCACTGACCAGCGATCCCTGCACATTAACACTACCCTACACACACTAGGGACAATTTACACACACACACTCCAAGCCAATTAACCCACATACCTGTATGTCTTTGGAATGTGGGAGGACACCGAAGATCTCAGAGAAAACCCACGGGAGAACGTTCCAACTCCGTATAGACAGCACCCGTAGTTGGGATCGAACCCTGGTCTCTGCCGCTGTGAGGCAGCGACTCTACCACTGTGCCACCAATGCCGCCCACATTCACCCTTGTTAGTAACTCAAATCTTACACTTTTTTTTTCCCCTCTATCTACCTGGAACACAGAATCCCTGGGATACTGGTGGTGGTGGGTGTTTAATTGGGAACCGTCTCCAAGACAGACGTGAAGCTCACCGTTTGACCTGTTTTTACAAAATGTTAAATGGTCAGCTAGACATAGATCACACGACCTACACCAACCCCAAACCAATTAGGAGCAGACGAGGGCATTCGATCCAATTTGTGGTCCCTGCCACAAAGACAGATGTGCACAGCAATTCGTTCTTCCCACGCACTATTAAAGCTTGGAATAATCTCCACCAAACCATGGTTGTCCAGCCAGATGCAACTAAATTTAAATTGGCACTTTCTTCCCAATAACCCTCTCTGGCTCAACCCCTCCCTTCACCACCTCCAGTTTAAATTCCAGTTGGAATATTTTGGAGGACCAAGTAACCAAGAATGGGTGGAGGGGTGGTTGAGGATGCTGGAAGTGGGATCTCAACCCGGAAGATGACCATTTTCATCGTGCGTGAAGACGTTGGCTGATCTACCACTGCTGGGTGGAGAACACTTCTGTTGGGATGGGGTCATGTTCTGGACCTGATTAGATTTGGTGCAACGTCAGCTTTGATGAATGCATTCCTCCCTCTGCACACTCACACAGTCACGGGTTCACAGCCCACTGATAGACCGCAGCCCAAAACACCACCTCGATGTTAGTGGGGTGCTGATAGTGAGCGGTAGTGTGGAGACACAAGTAACTGCAGGTGCTGCAAACTACTGTGGAATACAAAGTGCTGGAGTAACTGTTGGGGGGTTGGGCAATATCTATGGAGAACATGGATGAGAGTGGGAAGAAGGGTCCCGACCTGAAACGTCACCTATCCCTTTCCTCCAGGGATGCTGCCTGACCTGCTGAGTTTCTCCAGCACTTTGTGTTCTCTGAGTGTCTGTGGTCCCGTTGCTGGCTGAACATAGCGTGGATGGGTCCATCGGGTTGGACATGGACTATTGAAACCTGGGTACATTTGACAATACAGAGTGCATGAAGTTAGTGGTTAGCACTCTGCCTATCATTGCGTGAGTCTGGGGTTCAATTCCCTCATTGGGAGATGAGTTTTACAGATGCTACAACTGTTAGAGTCATAGTACCTGTCTAACTGTTTCTTAAACGTTGCTGTAGTCCCAGCCTCAACTACCACCTCTGGCAGCTTGTTCCATACACCCACCACCCTTTGTGTGGAAAGGTTACCCTTCAGAAACCTATTAAGTCTTTTCGCCTTCACCTTGAACCTATGTCCTCTGGTCCTCGATTCCCCCACTCTGGGCAAGAGACTCTGTGCATCTACCCGATCTATTCCTCTCATGATTTTATACACCTCTATAAGATCACCCCTCATCCTCCTACGCTCCATGGAATAGAGTCCCAGCCTGCTCAACCTCTCCCTATAGCTCACACCCTCTTGTCCTGGCAACATCCTTGTAAATCTTCTCTGAACCCTTTCAAGCTCGACAATATCTTCCCAGTAACATGGTGCCCAGAACTGAACACGATCTGGTTAAAACCACAGTTCAAACACATTCGACCAGGTGCATGGCTAGGGAATGTTATCGGGGATCTGGGATAAACATGGACATGGAGAAGATGGTTGCAGTTGGTCTTGGTGCTTTGTGTGTGATCAGTGCTCGTGTTGTACCTCCTCTCCATTTTTGTCCCCCCCCCCCCCCCCCCCCCCCCCCCAGGTCACCTTCTACCGTGTGTTTTGGACAGGCTCATTGCCCCCGTGGGCCTGGATGTTGGTTGCCCCCGACGATGCGGCTGACCAGAGTGTCCCGAGGAAGCGGCTTCGGCGCAGCGTTGGCGGTCAGTACCAGCGGTGGGGAGTCGCGGCCTCCCCCGCCAGAGGTCAAAGTTCACTTATGGTCCCCTTGGCCACTCGGTCATGGAAACGGGCCCTTCAGCCCAGCACATCCTTGCCGACCAAATCCCATCGATCCTCATCCCATATTCCGCCATTTTGTCCACATCCCTCTAAACCGCTCCTCACCAGGTACCCGTCCAAGTGTGTTTTAAATGTTATTGTACCTGCCTCAACTGCTTCCTCTGGCAGCTCGTTTCATATTGTCAGCACTTTGAGTGGGAATAGTTGCCACTTGGGTTCCTTTAAATCTTGCTTCCCTCACCTTAAACGTGTCCTCGAGTTCTTGGGTAAAAGATGGCATACACCCTCTCTGTTCACCTCATGCATCTATACACCTCTACACAATCACCTCCTGCGCTCGAAGGAATAAAGTCCTAGCTTGCCCAACCTCTCTGTCTAGCTCATATGCCCCACAGCTATAACATATGATGAGTGTTGGGCAGCACTGGGCCTGTACTCGCTGGAGTTTAGAAGGATGAGGGGGGGGACCTCTTTTAAATCTACAGAGTGGATGTGGAGAGGATGTTTCCACTAGTGGGGGAAAGTCTAGGATTAGACGTCAAAGCCTCAGAATTAAATAATTTTCTTTTAGGATGGAGATGAGGAGAAATTTCTTTAGTTGGAGGGCAGTGAATCTGTGGAATTCTTTGCCACAGAAGGTTGTGGAGGCCAAGTCAGTGGATATTTTTAAGGCAGAGATAGATGGATTCTTGATTAGTACGGGTGTCAGGGGTTATAGGGAGAAGGCAGGAGAATGGGGTTAGGAGGGAGAGATAGGTCAGCCATGATTGAATGGCGGAGTAGAGTAGATGGGCCAAATGGCCTAATTCTGTTCCTATCTCATGATCTTATGATCATACCTTTAATATACTCAATTCTCTGCACTCTTTCCAGCTTAATGACATCCTTTGTATAACTGGGTGACAAAACCCGAGCATAGTGCTCCAAATGTGACCTTATCAATGTTGTGTACAACTGTAGCATGAGACCCTAACTTCTATACTCAATATCCCGCCTGATGAAAGCCAATATATGAAACACCATCTTTACCACTCTATCTATCTGTGACGTGATGTTTGGGGAACTATGTACCTGCAATCCTAGATCCCTCTGTCTCGCAAGACACCACAGGAGTGGGAGGAAACCGGTGATCTCGGAGAAAATCCACGGGGGGAGCGTACGAACTCCATACAGACAGCACCCATAGTCGGGATTGAACCCGCGTCTCTGCTGCTGTGAGGCAGTATATCACTGTAAGACCATATTGCTGAACTCTAAATGTGGAGGTGGTAGCAATAGACAATAGGTGCAGGAGTAGGCCATTCGGCCCTTCAAACCAGCACCGCCATTCAATGTGATCAAGGCTGATCATCCCCAATCAGTACCCCGTTCCTGCCTTCTCCCCATATCCCCTGAGTCTGCTATCTTTAAGAGCCCTATGTAGCTCTCTCTTTAAAGCATCCGGAGAACCAGCCTCCACCGCCCTCTGAGGTGGAGAATTCCACAGACTCGCCACTCTCTGTGAGAAAAAGTGTTTCCTCATCTCCGTTCTAAATGGCTTACTCATTCTTAATCTGTGGCCCCCTGGTTCTGGACTCCCCCAACATCGGGAACATGGTTCCTGCCTCTAGTGTGTCCAAGCTCTGAACAATCTTATGTTTCAATGAGATCCCCTCTCATCCTTCTAAACTCCAGAGTGTACAAGCCCAGCCGCTTCACTCTCTCAGCATATGACAGTCCCGCCATCCCGGGAATTAACCTTGTAAACCTACGCTGCACTCCCTCAATAGCAAGAATGTCCTTCCTCAAATTAGGGGACCAAAACTGCACACACCTGACGGGGGGAGGTTCTGATGTCTCTCGCTCTCTCTCTCTCCACAGTTTTTGTGAGTGGAGCGCTGAGCCGACTGAAGATGTCCATCACTCCATCAGCAGGTGGACAAACCCACAGGTGCGTTGTATCCTTGTGCCTCCCTCACCATCCCATCCCCACCGTCGCATTGTACCCGGGTTCCAGGGGTCTTAGTCACAGAGTGATATAGTGTGGAAACGTGTCCTTCAGCCCAGCTTGCCCACATCGGCCAACATGTCCCAGCTACAGTAGTCCCACCTGCCCGCGTTTGGTCCATATCCCTCCAAACCTGTCCTATCCATGTATCTGTCTAACTGTTTCTTAAACGTTGCGATAGTCCCAGCCTCAACCACCTCTTCTGGCAGCTTGTTCCATACACCCACCACCCTTAGTGTGAAAAAGTTACCGCTCGAAATCCTATTAAATCTTTTCCCCTTCATCTTGAACTCATGTTCTCTGGTCCTCTGGGCAAGAGATTTTGTGAGTCTACCCGATCCATTCCTCTCATGCCTCATCCACTTATGCTCCATGGAATAGAGACCCAGCCTGCTCAACCTCTCCCTATAGCTCACACCCTTGGGTCCTGGCATCATCCTGTAGTTCATGTGTTCTTCTGATCTCCGCAGTTCCCCAACTGACCTCGACACACAGTGAAGTGTGTGATGTTCCGAGCACAAGGGCTTCTAGAATTGGCAAAACGGCCACAGAATCCAAACCACCTATAATTCCCATCCATCTGCAACTGAACCATCCTACCACAACCAGAGAGCAGTCCAGAACTACTAAACACCTCATTGGTGACCCTCGGACTGTCATTGATCTAACCATATAATATAACCATATAACAATTACAGCACGGAAACAGGCCCTCTCGGCCCTTCCAGTCCGTGCCGACCATTTATTTTCCCCTAGTCCCATCTACCTGCACTCGGACCATACCCCTCCATTCCCTTCCCGTCCATATACCTATCCACTTTACTTTTAAATGTTAAAATCGATCCTGCCTCCACCACTTCTGCTGGAAGCTCATTCCACACAGCCACCACTCTCTGAGTAAAGAAGTTCCCCCTCATGTTACCCTGAACTTCTGTCCCTTAAATCTGACTTTACCTTGCATGAAACGTTATTCCCATGTCACAGTTCCCTGTACACTGTAAATGGCTCGATTGGAATCATGTATTGGCTTTCCGCTGACTGTATAGCACGCTGCAAAAGCTTTTTATTGGCTCACGTGACCATAAACTAAACTGATCCATAAACCACCGATAATGGAACATACAGGAGTTTGGTGCCGGGTTGGAGGGATTTCTGGACAATTGGGATATTATTTCTATTAATAAGGCTTCTATTTTTTGCTTGCGTTAAACATTTGTTGTAGATCTTTCAATGAGTAAGTGTGAGGAGAGGGCAGTGGATGGGACCAGTGAGTTAGAAGGAAGTTGACTTTAGGGATGCAGTTAGGCAAACGCCATCAGTCTTGGCGTTGGCAACGGTGAGGCCTTGGTGGCAGCGGTGAAGCCTCGCGGGTCAGTGGTCAATGAGTGTGGGCGGGGCCAATGTGAGGGGGAGGAGGGGAGGACAATGGAGGACCCGGCGTGGGGGGGGGGGAACCACCATGATGGGGGTTGGAGGGCGGGGAGAGAACAATGGGGATCTGGTGGGGGAAACCGCTGAGAGGGGGGGGGAGAAACAAAGGAGCCACCGTGTACTTTGTAACCTGTCAGCACCCTTTATGTGGTGACTATTTGTATACCTTGTGTACGCAAGTATATCATTCACTGTGTCATGTCACATGTGACAATGTATTCCATAAAGTATTCTTTTCCATCTTGCACGAGCAAAGGGGATTCTGAATCGGCAGATTGGCAGACTGTCTTCAGAGTTTTACTGTGCTTGCCTTTTCACCTGTGGTGGGGAATTGTGTGGCCAATACCTCATCCTTTACCCCTCCGTTACCCCATCTGCCTTTTCTTTATCTTTATCTGCCTGCCTCCACCTATCACTTGCTCGGCACAGATAGGGTAGAGAGTCTGAGCCTTTATTCCCAGGGTGGATGTATCAAATTCCAGAGGGCACCATTTATTAGGTGAGAGGGGCAAAGTTTCAAGGAGATGTGTGGGGCACCACTCATATGCTCGAGTTTAATTTGTGATCCTCCAACCTACCTCACTGCAGCACTTGTACTTTTTTAAAATCTGCTCTTCCTCCATAGCAGTAAGAGTATATTCTGCACTCTGTTTTCTCGTTTGCACTACCTGTTGCACTTGTGCATGGTCTGATTGGCACAGCATGGCGATGGAAGTGTAGTCAGGGTGTATGTATTTGGGAGGAAGGATTGCTTGCCTTGGCAGCCAGGTTGCTTGGTTCATTGTTTGAGGGGTAATGCTGTGCAGTGTCTCTCTGTCCCCCACAGTGTGTCGGCAGCAAGAAGCGAGCCCTGGGTCTGATACCACAGTCGCGGCCAAGAGGAAATCAGCCGCCAATTCCACCATCGCAGCAAAGAAGAGGTACTGTGGGAACTGGGCTTTTCTTCCATAGAAACATAGGAAATAGTTGCAAGTGTAGGCCATTCCGCCCTTCGAGCCAGCACCGCCATTCAATGTGAGCATGGATGATCATCCAAAATCAGTACCCCGTTCCTGCTTTCTCCCCATATCCCTTTATTCTCTTAGCCCTCAGAGCTGTATCTAACTTAGCCCTCAGAGCTGTATCTAACTTAGCCCTCAGAGCTGTATCTAACTTAGCCCTAAGAGCTGTATCTAACTTAGCCCTAAGAGCTGTATCTAACTTAGCCCTCAGAGCTGTATCTAAGTCATCTTGTCATGAACATGTGCAGCATTTCATACTTTGGGGAACAAACTTTACTCTAGTGAAGATAGACACACAAAGCTGGAGTAACTCAGCGGGACAGGCAGCATCTCTGGAGAGATGGAATGGGTGAGATTTCGGGTCAAGACCCTTCTTCAGTCTCTACCCCAAACGTCACCCATTCCTTCTCTCCGGAGATGCTGTCTGTCCCGCTGAGTTACTCCAGCTTTTTGTGTCTATCCTCTGGTTAAACCAGTTCCTTCCTACACCTTTGCTCCAGTGAAGTTTCCCTTCTGTTCCGGGCTAAACGTGTCTGATTGTGATTAGTCACGTCAAGTCAAAGTCAAACAAACTTTATTGTCATTTAGAAATACATTGATATATGCAGTTCCAAACGAAATTCCATTGCATTTGGCTCCCTGTGCAACACAATAAATTAACCGAAGGATAGGCATGGATAAAAGGATAAATAGACAATGGTGGCAGCCCATTACATGGCATTCAAGAGTCTGATGGCTCGTGGGAAGAAGCTGCTGCAGAACCTTGATGTTCTGCTCCTTATGCTACGATATCTTTTGCCCGAGGGCAGCAGAGTGAACAGTCCGTGATGGAGATGTGTGGGGTCTTTTATAATACTGCTGGCCTTAGACACGCAACGTTTGGTCGCAATATCCCCGATTGAGGGGGGAGAGGTCCCGATGATTTTTTCCGCTGTCCTCACCACTCTCTGCACAGACTTCCAGTCGGAGGCTCTACATTCCCCAAACCAGACAGAGATACAGCTGGTCAGAATACTCTCTATGGTGCCCCTGTAGAAAGTGGTGAGGATGGGATGGGGGAGGCGAGCTCTTCTCATCCGGCGCAGAAAGTGCAACCGCTGCTGCGCTCTCTTAACAGTTGATGAGATGTTATTCGACCAGGTCAGACTGTTAGTGATCTGCACCCCCAGGAACTTTGTGCTACTGACCACCTCCACATCGCTGTCATTGATGTGAAGTGGTGTGGGACTGTGCCGGGTTTTCCTGAAGTCGACGATGATCTCCTTTGTTTTTTCGACATTCAGGGTCAGGTTGATTAACTTGTTTTATTTGGTGATAGGAATGACTTTGAGGGGGAAAGTATCTTTAACAGCCCTATTATCTCTCTGAAAGCATCCAGAGAACCTGCCTCCACTGCCCTCTGAGGCAGAGAATTCCGCAGACTCACCACTCTCTGTGAGAAAAAGTGTTTCCTCGTGTCCAAATATCTTTCAAACATTTAAAAATGGTGGCGCAGCGGTAGAGTTGCTGCCTTGGTGCCAGAGACCCGGGTTCAATCCCGACTAAGGGCGCTGTCTGTACGGAGTTTGCACGTTCTCCCCGTGACCTGCGTGGATTTTCTCCGGGTACTCCGGTTTCCTCCCACACTCCAAAGGTGTGCAGGTTTGTAGGGTTAATCAGCCTCCGTAAATTGTCCCGGGGGAGTGAGAAATAACGGAGTTCGCTGGTCAGCACTTTGTGCCTTTCCATATTAAACCAGCATCTACAGTTCCTTGTACCTATGAACCAGAGCAAATAGGTTTAAGGTGGAGTGGGAAAGATTTAATAGGAATCTGAGGGGTAACTTTTTCACACAGAGGGTGGTGGGTGTATGGTACAAGCTGCCAGAGGAGGTAGTTGGGGCTGGGACTATCCCAACGTTTAAGAAACAGTTAGACAGGTACATGGATAGGACGGGTTTGGAGGGATATGGACCAAATGTGGGCAGGTGGGACTGGTGTAGCTGGGTCTGAAGAGGGCGATGTTTCGGGTCGAGACCCTATCTCCTTCGCTCCTTAGATGCTGCTGCACCTGCTGAGTTTCTCCAGCTGTTTGTGTAACCCTCTGTAGCTGGGACATGTTGGCTGAAGGGCCTGTTTCCACACTGACTCTACCCAATGATGCCTTGTTAATGCCTCCCCTACCCAGTGTGATAGGCTCTGTGCGTTCAACGTGCCTGTTCCTCTTGTGATAATAGGGGGAGTTCAGCCAGTGTTGATATTCGGTCTGAAGAAGGGTCTTGACCTGAAACATCTCCATTGCTTCTCTCCAGAGATGCTGCTGACCCGCTGAGTTACTCCGGCGTTTTGTGTCCATCTTTGACATTGTCCTCTCCTTTCCTCCCTGCAGCAGATCAGCGAGTGTTTCCGCTGAGCCGGACCCTCGTATGCATGGAGCTGGTCCACGACAGGCTGACTTCACCCTCGCAGGTTATTTTGGGGTCCTCGCTGTAGATCCGCGCGCGCCCGATGGTGAAACGCCTGGGGGTGTGAGGTGATGGAGTGGGAGGGGAAGAGTGTTCAGAGGGGGAGATAACTACAGAGATGGCAGCTAGTGGATTGGAGGGGAGTCTCCAGTCCGGTCCGGTCTGGCCGACTCGCTCGATGTACTGGAGCTGTTCCCGGGGTCCAGTCATACGTAATGGGAGCAGAATTCGGCCCATCAAGTCTCCTCCACCATTCAATCATGGCTGATCTATCTCTCCCTCCTCACCCCATTCTCCTGCCTTCTCCCCATAACCCCTGACACCTGACGCCCCCCCCCACCCAGCCATGTCCGTGTCCCGGGAGCGCCCCCTGCAGCCGACCCTGAAGCCTGCAGCTGGAGGCATTACCCTGGTTCACCCTCCTCCCACCAGCCCGTTGATCCTCAGATCCGATGTCTCCTGGTCCCATTCAGTCGGTTCCGAGGTCCGGCGAGCAAGATTCCCATTGGACAATGTTTATTGATGGGGGCAGGGCAGTAGACTTTCTCCACATTAGCAAGGCCTGCAACACAGTCCCATTTAGTACCAGTTTTAGTGTTAGCGATACAGTACAGAAACAGGCCCTTCGGCCCACCAAGTCTATGCTAACCAACGACCATTCACACTATCCTGGACACTGGGGCCAATTGACAGAAGCCAATTAACCTGCAAACCCGCACGTCTGTGGAATGTGGGAAGAAACCGGAGCGCCCGGAGAAAACCACCAGATTGAAAAGACTGGGCTTGTATTCACTGGCGTTTAGAAGGATGAGGGGGATCTTATAGAAACATATAACATTATAAAAGGACTGGACAAGCTAGATGAAGGAAAAATGTTCCCAATGTTGGGCAAGTCCAGAACCAGGGGCCACACAGTCTTAGAATAATGGGGAGGTCATTTAAGACTGAGGTGAGAAAATACTTTTTACCCAGAGAGTTGTGAAATTATGGAATTCCCTGTCACAGAGGGCAGTGGAAGCCAAATCACTGGATGGATTTAAGAGAGAGTTAGAGCTCTAGGGGCTAGTGGAGTTGAGGGATATGGGGAGAAGGCAGGCACGGGTTATTGATAGCGGACGATCAGCCATGATCACAATGAATGGCGGTGCTGGCTTGAAGGGCCGAATGGCCTCTTCCACCTATTTTCTATGTTTCTAAAACACGCGTGGTCATTTAGTGGGGTGATCTGGCAAGTTAGGGTGCATGGATTCCAAGGTGAGCTCGCAAATTCAATTTTGAATTGACGTAAAGAGAGGAAAAGGTTGAAGGGTCCTTGGGGAGGGAGGTTTCACTGCCTGGGACTCTGAGCTGTGGAGTGCCACAGGTCGGTGCTGGCTCCACTGTTTGTTGCTGTCCTCATCAACAATTTCGATCACAATTTTGTTAGCATCGTGAATATATTGTGTTGGGAGATACTGCAGATGCTGGTTTAAACCAAAGACAGACACAAGGCTGGAGTAACTCAGCGGGACAGGCAGCATCTCTGGAGAGAAGGATTGGGTGACGTTTCGGGTCGAGACCCTTCTTCCGACTGAGAGATGGGGAAAGGGGAACGTGAGATACAGGCGGTACTTGGGGCAAATGAGTGGAAGACATGCAAAAAGATGATCAAGGAAAGCTGGAGCCCACAATGGTCTGTTGTTGGCTGTAGGATAGGTGATATTGAGCTCACCAGTCAGTGGGACTCAAGACGACAGTAAAACCACGATGACCAGGGTGGGGAGGGATGAAGAGAGAGAGGGGGGATGCAAGGGTTACTTGTAATTAGAGAAATCAATATTGTCTCATTGTCTGTAACTCATTTTCACCCAGACCTAGCTAGCAATGGCCTGTTTCTTTTATCATTGGTATTTTTATGCATATCTTTAATTCGTTCATTCTCTATCTCTCCACATCACACTCTATATTTATCATTTCCCTTTCCTGTCCCAGTCAGAAGAAGGTTTTCGACCTGAAACATTGCCTATTCCTTTTCTCCAGAGATGCTGTCTGACCCACTGAGTTACTCCAGCTTTTTGTCCATCTTCAATATTCATACCGCTGGGGTGTAAGCTGCCCAAGCGAAATATGAGGTGGTGTTCCTGACGTCTTCTCCAGAGATGCTGCCTGACCCGCCAAGCTATTCCAGCATTTAGTGTTTGTCTATCGTTAATGCATTTGCAGGTGACTCCACAATTGGTGGGAGGGTGAACAGTGAGGAAGGATATCGAGGTTTATCACAGGACCCAGGACGGTTGGGAAGGAGGTTTAAGGAATGGCTAATGGAGTCTAAAGGGCCTGTCCCAAGAATTTTTGGTTGGTAAATATGGATCAGGAACCAGCTTGGTTAAAAATGGAAAAGGAAGATTGTTTACCTTTCGATATAAGTACAATGCTCCTTGCTCCAAGGGTGGTACAAAAAAAATTTATAGGGAAAATCCTAAAATTTTTAGCAATGGATGTATTTGGAAACAAATAGTTAAGACTTTACATTTAGATTATTTCGCTTTGCTTACCAATTATGAATAATCCTTTGTTTAAGCCCTCTTTATTGGATGGGGGGTTTGGACAATGGAAAAATTTAGGAATTATAAGGATAGAACATCTTTATAGGAAAGGGAAATTTCTCTAATTTCAAGAGTTGAAAGATATTTATGGATTGCACCCAAATAACTTGTTTAGGTATTTACAAATTAGAGATTATATCAAATCAAACGTGCAAGATTATAAAAATAGAGAACCAGGATTATTGGATGAAGTGCTCAACAAACATCCAAATACAGAAAAATTAATAGCATACATATATAATATCCTTTTGGACAGGGAAATTCCAACAACAGAATCACTTCGACAAATATGGGAAAATGAAACGGGCTTATCTATATTAAAAGACACTTGGGAAGAAAGTCTACAATGTATACACCGATGTTCGTTAAATGCCAGACATACCTTGATACAATTCAAAGTATTACATAGATTACATATTTCAAAAATGAAATTAAATATAATTTTTCCTAACATCTCCCCTATTTGTGATAAATGTCAGAACTCAGAAGCTAATTTACCGCATAGTTTTGTAACATGTACAAAACTTAATAGTCATTGGACTGAAATTCTTTAAATCATCTCTATAGTTCTTAAGATTACATTAAATCCTGACCCAAAGTTAATAATATTTGGTGTTTTAGATTCAAACATTAACAGTAAATCAAAGAAATTTTCTTGATTACTGTTTAATAATTGGAAAAAAATTAATATTAAAATTCTGGAAGGGACCATTATCCCCCACAATCAAAATGTGGACAGTGGAAATGTTGGAGACGTTGCAATTGGAGAGAATTAGGTTTATCCTAATGGACAAATATGAACTTTTTGAACAAATATGGTCTCCATTCACTGATTGTATGAAGGGGTAGCTGGGCTCAGCATTAACTCAACAAGTACCCGGTGGTGGGATCAGATGAAAAGATTTAATCTGAGACGTATACTCGTCTCTATATATATTGTTATTTGAAATTGTTCCATTCATTGTTAAGATGTATACTTCAATTTTTCTTTTTTTTTGTATAATAATTGTTTGTTAGTATTTTTTTATTTCAATTTAAAAAAAAAAAAAAAAATTCTCACAGATAATCAAAATCATAATCAATATTATTTAATCACACTCTTCTGATTAAACATCTATTATTTCTTTACTCTTTTCACTCTAAAAAAAAAATAGCTTATATATATTACTTTGTAATACTTGTATAACTTTGGAAACATATAAAAGGTATATTATATATTATTGCAATATGTATGGCTTATTATAAAAGTATAAAAAAATAAAATAAAGGGCCCGTCCCACCTGGGCACGCAAAGATTTTGTACATCCCATAATCTTGGGGTGTTACTGCCTACGTCCTGTCATGACGTGCAAATTATGCCATGTAAATGACTCCCAAGTGGGACAGGCCCTTAACTCTGACAAGTGTGAGGTGTTGCACTAAACTAAGGCAAGACTTGCACAGTCAATGGCAGAGCCCTGGAGGGTGTCGTGGTACTGAGATCCCAGAGTACAGTTGAGGTCAATGAAACGGGCGAGTCAGATGGGCACCGTTGTGAAGGGCTTTCGCGCACACACCTTCGTTGGGAAAAGTACTGAGTGTAAACTTTGGGATTGAATAATGATGCAGGTATAGAAACATAGAAAACAGATGCAGGAGGAGGCCATTCGGCCCTTAGAGCCGCCATTCAATTTCATCATCCAAAATCAGTACCCCGTTCCAGCCTTCTTCCCATATACCTTGATTCCGTTAACCCTAAGAGCTAAATCTAACTCTCTTGAAAACATCCAGTGAATTGGCTTCCACTGCATTCTATGGCAGAGAATTCCACAGATTCACAACTCTCTGGGTGGAAACAAGGTATTGTTGAGACTATGTGTGGTTCTATCAACCAGCTACAGGGAGGATGCCATTAATTTGGAAAGTTTGGGAGAGGTTCACCAGGATGTTACCTGGGCTTGCGGGCTTGGGTTTCAGGGAGAGGTTGGGTAGGCTGAGACATTTTTCCTTGGAGTATAGGAGGCTGAGGGCCGATCCTATTGAGGTTTACAAGATCATGAAGGGTGTAGATAAATGAAACACTCCGTTTCTTTCTCGCCGTGGAGGGTTCTAAAACCAGAGGGCGCAGGCTTAAGGTGAGAGGGGCGAGATTGAAGAGGAACTCTTTAACTCAAGGTGATTCAACTCTTGGAGTGAGCTGCCAGGTGAAGCTTAAGAGACGTGGAAACAATTACAACTTAAAAAAAATATTTGGATAGATGTATGGTGATAGAGGGGTTTAAAGGGGTATGGCCCAAATGTTGGCAGAGGCTCGCCCAGAATGCCGTTTTTGTTGGCATGAATAAGGTGGGCCAAAGGGCCGTTCTTTACTGTTCATCCTTCACAGTGCTATGATTCTATTCCAACAATATGCTGGGTTGGAAGGAAGACACAATGCTGGAGTAACTCAGCGGGACAGGCAGCATCTCTGGAGAGAAGGAATGGGTGACGTTTCGGGTTGCTTGGTACTTAATTTGGCCACTAAATTGAGCTAAAGTATGTGGCTGGGAGATTGTGAGGCGGGTATTAGAGGGAGGGGCGAATAGGGTACGGAGAAAATAGATGAAGGAAGGGGGTGACTCGAGCTCAGGGTAGTGCGATGGTAGAGTCGCTGCCTTACAGCATTTGCAGCGACGGAGACCCGGGTTCGATCCTGACTACAGGTGCTGTCTCTACGGAGTTTGCACGTTCTCCCTCTGAGTCGCGTGGGTTTTCTCCGAGATCTGCACTTTCCTCCCACACTCCAAAGACGTACATGTTTGTAGGTTAATTGGTTTGGTGTAAAATGTAAATTGTCCCCTAGTGTGTGTGTGTAAGGTAGCGTTAACGTGCGCGGGTCGGTGTGGACTCGATGGGCCGAAGGGCCTGTTTCTGCTCTGTATCTCTACACTAAACTAAATTAAACTTCCCTCTCTGGGATACGGGTGCTGTTTATGTTCCTTGCAGATTGCAGCCAGGATGAGCACTGGTTTTCCGAGAAGTCTCAGAGCCCTTTGGTATTCCAGAACCTCGTGAAGGAAGGAGACATTTTGTCAACAGGAGGCGGCAAAGCTCCTTCCACCCTCTCGGTCAGGACTAGAAGCAGCAAGGCGGCAAGTCCATGGAAAAGGAGGTAGGTCTGGACACTGGGCCGAAGGGCCTGTGGGGGGTTGCTGCCGTGAATTTTTCCAGACCCTCTTCCCATTAGACTTTGGAAATCCATCTTGTCATAGAGTGACACAGCGTGGAAATGGGTCCTTCGGCCCAACTTGACCAACATGCTCCATCTACACTAGTCCCACCTGCCCGTGTTTGGCCCATATCCCTCCAAAACTGTCCTATCCATGTACCTGTCTAACTGCTTCTTAAACGTTGGTGTAATCCCAGCCTCGACTACCTCGTCTGGCAGCTCGTTCCACACATGCACCACTCTTTGTGTGATGAAAAAGTTACCCCTCAGAATCCTATTAAATCTTTTCCCCTTCACCGTAAACATATGTCCTCTGGTCATCGATCCAATCTAGTCCCCTCATGATTTTATACACCTCTATAAGATCAGTCCTCATCCTCTTGTGGTCCAAGGACTAGAGTCCCAGCCTGCCCCAACCTCACCCCGTAGCCCAGACCTTCTAGTCCTGGCAGCATTGTCGTAAATGATCTCTGCAGCCTTTGCTTTCGTGTTTCGTACCTTTGCCTGGTCCTTCTCCCCCTTGGACGTTAGCTGTGTGAAGTTGCTGTTTTGTGTGCTTTGCAGAGTGCTGTTCCGGAAACAGTCCGTGCCTCGAACCCTGGGCCACAGGCATAGGGTCAGGAAATCGGCACCGAGCCTTGGGCAAGATGGAAATAAAGATTCAGTAAGCTGTAATCTGCATTTGGTCATGGGGCGATGTGACGATGTTCCTTTCAATTGGGGTTGCCTGAAATGTTTCATAACGGGCCTGTCCCATTTAACCGTCATTCGCGCGCCATTTGCGCGACCTCCAAAAATGTGGTTGTCGCGTTGTGATGCACGGGTAGCGTGCGACGGGCGCATTTGGAGGAGTGTGGAGTTGCATGCAGTATCGCGCGGTCCTCCAGGATTTCGTGCTGCACGAAATCCTCGCGCACCACCTGTGTGACGCATTGGGTATGCACGCTGACAATTTGGCGTCGCACGCTGGCGTCCTGATGTCTCACGTGTATCGCGTGATGATGCATGGTTGCGTCACCGCGCCCCATGTGGTATTCTTATGACGTCACGTGCTCCAGACGGCCTGATGACACGTGATTTGCGCGTAACGACGTATTGACTTATTTTACATATGAGGCGCAAGTGAAGGCCAAGTGGGACAGGCCCTTAACTCTGCCCAGGATTTAGGACAGGCCAGGAACTACGGATGCTGGACTCCTGAGCAAAATACACAAAGCGCTGGAGGAACTTGATGAGGTGGGCAGCATCTGTGGAGGATAAACGCAGAAAGCTGCAGTAACTCGGTGGGTCGGGCAGCATTTCTAGAGAAAAGGAAGGTGTGACGCTTTGGGTCTCGACCCGAAACGTCACCAATTCCTTTTCTGCAGAGATACTCCAGGATGCTGAGTTACTCCAGCGTTTTTTGTCTATAACCATATAACAATTACAGCACGGAAACAGGCCATCTCGGCCCTTCAAGTCCGTGCCGAACAACTTTTTTCCCTTAGTCCCACCTGCCTGCACTCATACCATAACCCTCCATACCCTTCTCATCCATATGCCTATCCAATTTTTTAAATGATACGAACGAACCTGCCGCCACCACTTCCACTGGAAGCTCATTCCACACCGCTACCACTCTCTGAGTAAAGAAGTTCCCCCTCATGTTCCCCCTAAACCTCTGTCCCTTAATTCTAAAGTCATGTCCTCGTGTTTGAATCCTCCCTATTCTCAAAGGGAAAAGCTTGTCCTCATCAACTCTGTCTATCCCTCTCATCATTTTAAAGACCTCTATCAAGTCCCCCCTTAACCTTCTGCGCTCCAGAGAATAAAGACCTAACTTATTTAACCTATCTCTGTAACTTAGCTGTTGAAACCCAGGCAACATTCTAATAAATCTCCTCTGTACCCTCTCTATTTTGTTGACATCCTTCCTATAATTGGGCGACCAAAATTGTACACCATACTCCAGATTTGGTCTCACCAACGCCTTGTACAATTTTAACATTACATCCCAGCTTCTATACTCAATGCTCTGATTTATAAAGGCTAGCATACCAAAAGCTTTCTTTACCACCCTATCTATATGGGATTCCACCTTCAAGGAACTATGCACGGTTATTCCCAGATCCCTCTGTTCAACTGTATTCTTCAATTCCCTACCGTTTACCATGTATGTCCTATTTTGATTTGTCCTGCCAAGGTGTAGCACCTCACATTTATCAGCATTAAACTCCATCTGCCATCTTTCAGCCCATTTTTCCAACTGGCCTAAATCACTCTGTAGACTTTGGAAATCCTCTTCATTATCCACAACACCCCCTATCTTGGTATCGTCTGCACACTTACTAATCCAATTTACCACCCCTTCATCCAGATCATTGATGTACATGACAAACAACAAAGGACCCAACACAGATCCCTGAGGCACCCCACTAGTCACCTGCCTCCAACCCGACAAACAGCCATCCACCATTACCCTCTGGCTTCTCCCATTCAGCCACTGTTGAATCCATCTTGCTATTCCTGCATTTATACCCAACAGTTGAACCTTCTTAACCAACCTTCCATGAGGAACCTTGTCAAAGACCTTACTGAAGTCCATATAGACAACATCCACTGCTTTACCCTCGTCAATTTCCCTAGTAACCTCTTCAAAAAATTCAAGAAGATTAGTCAAACATGACCTTCCAGGCATAAATCCATGTTGACTGTTCCTAATTAGACCCTCTTTATCCAGATACTTATATATATTATCTCTAAGTATCTTTTCCATTAATTTGCCCACCACTGAAGTCAAACTAACCGGTCTATAATTGCTAGGTTTACTTTTAGAACCCTTTTTAAACAATGGAACAACATGCGCAGTACGCCAATCCTCGGGGACTATTCCCGTTTCTAATGACATTTGAAATATTTCTGTCATAGCCCCGGCTATTTCTACACTAACTTCCCTCAATGTCCTAGGGAATATCCTGTCAGGACCTGGAGACTTATCCACTTTTATATTTTTCAAAAATGCCAGTACTTTTACTTTGAAACTCATAGTATCCATAGCTACTCTACTAGTTTCCCTTACCTCACATAATTCAATATCCTTCTTCTTGGTGAATACCGAAGAAAAGAAATTGTTCAATATCTCCCCTATCTCTTTTGGCTCTGCAGATAGCTGTCCACTCGGTCTCTCCAATGGACCAATTTTATCCCTTGTTATCCTTTTGCTATTAATATAGCTGTAGAAACCCTTTGGATTTACTTTCACTATCTCCGGTGTAAACCAGCATCTGCAGTTCCTTCCTCGGCATCTGTGAAGGGAATGGACCCGTCTGAAGAAGGATCTCTGCCTGAAATGTCACCAATCCATTCCTTCTAAATGCTGCCCGAGTCCATGAGTTACTCCAGCACTTTGTGTCTTTGTTGTAAACTGGCATCTGCAGTTCCTCGTCTCTGTCGTCCACAAATGCTGCCTGAGTTGCTCCAGCACTTAAGGAGTTAGAGAATTGCTCAGATTAAGTGCAGCCTCCTAATCAGTCCCATCAAACTAATATATTCATTGAGCAATACAATGATTCAGTTGGTCCACATTGGCTCACTGGTCACTGGCACCTCATTCAGGATCTAGGGAGGTTGAGTATTCTGATGTGGAGACCGGGTAGTCGACACAAGTACCTCAGTGGGTCAGGCAGCAGCTCTGGAGGTAAAGGGCAGGTTATATATTGGGTCGGGAACCTTCTTCAAACGGCCCATCATGGAGTCCTGTTTGTGGGTCTTGGGTACCAGATAGCAACATAGACAGTAGGAGTAGGCCATTCACCCCCTTTGATCATCCAGAATCAGTATCCCGTTCCTGCTTTTTCCCCCATATCCCTTGATTCCATTGGCCCTAAGAGCTAAATCTAACTCTCTCTCGAAAACACCCAGTGAATTGGCCTCCGCTGGCAGAGAATTCCACAGATTCACAACTCCAGCTAAAATCAGTTATTCCTCATCTCGGTCCCAAATGGCCGAGCCCTTATTCTTAGACGAGGACAGTGGGGTGGTCTTGCAGGTAGCTCTGGCCGAGGGTAGGGGTGTGTTTGACCGAGTCACACTTGTCCTCTCACACTCGTGCACCCGGAGTGTTGTCCAGAGTTCAGCCCGCCCGAATGTCTGACCATTGAATTCTCCCATTTTAAATCACACCCCCTTCGTTTAGTTTGGAGATACAGCACGGAAACGAGTCCTTCAGCCCACCGAGTCCGCACCGAGCCGCGATCCCCAGCAAAGGGCGCACAGTGGCACAGCGATAGAGTTGCTGCCGTGCCGGGGACCCGGGTTCGATCCTGACTATGGGGCGCTGTCTGTACAGAGTTTGTACGTTTCCCCCGTGATCGCGTGGGTTTCCTCTGGGATTCCTCCCACATTCCAAAGACGTACAGGTTTGCAGGTTAATTGGCTTGGTGTATGTTAGATTAGATTTTTATTACTTGTCATTCGACCCTCAGAGAGGCTCGAACGAAACTCCATTTCTACAAGCCATACAAACAGAACAATTCATTAAAAAAATACAATTCAATTCACACAAACATCCATCACAGTGAATCTCCTCCTCACTGTGATGGAAGGCAAAGTCTTCTCTCTCCCCCGCACAAATTCTGTCCTGAGGTCGAAGCCCCAGGCTGGCGGTGTTAAGTCCGGGCGATGTACGGCCCCGCTCTAGGCCCAAAAGTCACAAAGTTAGAGCCCCCGGCGAGCGCTGGAATGTCCTGAAGACATTGGAATTGTGCCGGGCGATGTAGGCCCCGTTCCGGGTCGCTCCAACCCCGCGACATGGGCTGGAGAAGTTGTGTTGCGGGAGCTCCGGAGAGCGGTCTCCCACCCAGACCCGCGAGCTCCCGATATCCCGACAGTCCACCGGCAGTAATCTGCAGCTGGAGCTCCGGAGTCGGGCCGCAGGAGCGAGCCACCACCGCTCCCCACGCTCCGAGGCCGGCCAGTCCCACGATGGTGAGTCCGCAGCTCCGCAGGCTCCGTGACTGGAGCCCCCAGGTCGTCCCGGTCGGAGGCCGCTGGCTCCACGGTGCTAGGCCCCAACGACAACGGAGACCCAACAGGGAAAAGGTCGGGTCACCCGTGCAGGGAAGAGATTTTAAAAGTTTCCCACGCTGCAACATGAGTCGCGCCCGCCCGTAGATTGTGTAAATTGTCCCTAGTGTGTGCGCAGACTCAGTGGGCCGAAGGCTCGGTTTCCGCGCTGTATCTCTAAACTAAACTAACTCTATCCTACACAGACGAGGGACAATTTGTAATTTTACCAAGCCAATTAGCCTACAAACCTGCACGTCTTTGGAATGTGGGAGGAAACCGCAGGTCACGGGGAGAACGTACAAACTCCGTACAGACAGCGCCCGTAGTCTGGATCGAGCCTGGGTGTCTGGTGCTGTGAGGCAGCAACTCTACCACTGCACTGCGCGTGTCACTACTTCCTACGCCCACTCCCATTGTCCCCTTCATTCCCAACGTCCCCTTCTGCCTCTTCCTCCCTCTAGCTTTACTTTCAGCACCCCTCCTCCTTATCTGACGCCCTTTAGTCTGCTTTTCACCGCTGGCTTTTGTCCACCCATCTGCCAATTAGATCCCCCTCCCCCTCACCTGTGTCCACCTATCACTTGCCCTTATTTGTCCTGCCCCCACTTTTCTTTACCAGCCCTCTACTACAATCTGAAGGTGGGTCTCGACCTGAAGCGTCACATACACTGTATCCATGTTCTCAGAGATGTTCTTCATGCGTTCTAGGCACCTCCAGCTGAGCTCCAAACTACAGAGACTTGAGGACACTTTTTTTTTGTCTTTGCACAATTATTGTTTGTGTTAGGGTTATTTTGTTATTTATTATATTGTTAAACACATAGTATACACATTAGTACTGTGTGTGTGTGTATACAAATGCATATACATATACATATACAAATATATTTATTGCAGTAACTAAGCGGGTCATAACTTTTTAAAATTATTATATATATATACATATACACATATATATATGTGTGTATATATATATGTCTGATATATATGTGTGTGTATATATATATATATGTATGTGTGTATATATATATATACACACACACACACACACACACACACACACACACACACACACACACACACACATATAGCGAAGGGGATAGGCGACCTTTCGGGTCGAGACCCTTCTTCAGACATATATATACACACACATATATATATATATATATACATATACATATACATATACATATACATATACATATACACACACACACACACACACACACGTATTTGTATACATGTATATGTATACATATACACATATAGACACATATAATAATAAATATATATATATACACACATATATACTCGCGCACACACACAGTAAGAATTTCATTGTTCCGTTTCGGGGCACGTGACTATAAATCTCTCTGGAATCGAGCTGCCTGACTTGCTGAGTTACTCCAAGACTTTGTGCTTTACTCAATATTCCAGCATCTGCAGTTGTGTGTGTGTCTGCCCAGCCTTACTGCATTTTGTGTCACTGTTGGAGAGTATTTGACCTGTGATAACAGCATGCTAAAGTTCTTGTGTAGGAAGGAACTGCAGCTGCTGGTTTAAAATGAAGATTGACACAAAATGCTGGAGTAACTCGGGCAGCATCTCTGGAGAGAAGGAATGGGTGAGGTTTCGGGTTGAGACCCTTCTTCAAACTGAGAGATGGGGAAAGAAGAATGAGAGATACAGGAGGTACTTGGGACAAACGTATGAGAGATATGCAAAAAGCAACGATGATCAAGGAAAGGTGGAGCCCACAATGATCCATTGTTGGCTGCGGATAGGAGCTATATCTCTGGAGAGAAGGAATGGGTGATGTTTTGGGTTGAAACCCTCCTGACCTCCTCCTTCCCCCTCTCTTCCTCAAGATGGAGCTCGGATGGAACACGGAGATGAAGGAACCTTGCTGTGAATGGATGCCACAGTCCTTGGGCCACGGTTCGGATGGATCGCCACTGCCTGGAATAAGAGTCCATTTAACCGCCGTGCCTCGGAATGGACCCACTGGACAATGGTACGTACTGTGGGAAGCAGGTAAAACCTACTGCTGGACCCCTTCCGTGTATAGTGTGTACAAAGTTGCTGCAGATGCTGGTTTACATTGAAGATGGATACAAAATGCTGGAGTATCTCAGCGGGACAGGCAGCATCTCTGGAGAAAAGGAATGGGTGACATTTCGGGTCG
Source organism: Raja brachyura (assembly GCA_963514005.1). The sequence continues at coordinate 13,109,844 of OY740819.1, read as the reverse complement.
AGACCCTTCTTCACACTTATCTTCCCTTTTGAGGTTAGTTTATTGTCACGTGCACCAAGGTACAGTAAAAAGCATTTTGCAGCGTGCTATGCAGTCAGTGGGAAGGCAATGTGTCTGTGGAATTCTGTCTCGGTGGGTGGTTCTCTGGATCCTTTCAAGAGAGAGGTAGACAGGGCTCTTAAAAATAGTGGAGCCAGGGGATATGGGGAGAAGGCAGGAACGGGGTACTGATTGGGGATGATCAGCCATGATCACATTGAATGGTGGTGCTGGCTCGAAGGGCCGAATGGCCTACTCCTGCACCTATTGTCTAATATATAATTACAATCCAACCATTTACAGTGTACAGATACATGATAGGGGAATAAAGTTTAGTGCAAGGTAAAGCCAGCAAAGTCCGATCACGGATAGTCCGAGGGTCACCAATGAGGTAGATTGTAGTTCAGGACCGCTCTCTGACAGTGGAGCATGCAATCTGCTCCAACTGCATCCTTCCAAGCTGTTAAAAACCTTGATTACTTTATTTTATTAGAAGTAATCTATTTACAATAATGTAAACAGCTTTACAAACCTCAGCTTAATTACATATTATTTTTTAAATAACCCATTGACAGTTATCATCTTCTATTTTTTTTGGAAATAAAGAAAAGAATAGAATAGTTTTAAATCAATAAGAAAGTGATTAAATAATAATTTGATTATATAGAAAAGAGAAAGAAAATAGAGCAAGGAAAAAAGATTATAGATTAACACAAAGTGAAAAAATATAATATATATATATATATATATATATATATATGTCAATGAAAATCAACAAAATATATTGTATCTAAAACTATTACAAATAATAATATCAATGAAGACATGCCTATTAATCCTAGTATAAGAATCAATTATTCTCATCAAATCCCGCTGGGTACCCGTCAGGCTGTGACGTCAAGAACAGCTACTTCTCTAGATACTGTATATATGGAGACCATATTTGTCCGAAGGTATTATATTTGTCCAATAGGACAAATCTGATTCTTTCTAGTTGTAACGTCTCCAACATCTCTGCTGCCCACATTTTAATTGTGGGGGATAATGTTCCCTTCCAAAATTTCAATATGATTTTTTTCCCTATTATCAAACAGTAATCAAATAAATTTCTTTGATTTCCTGTAAGTACCGAATTTGAATCCAAAATCCCAAGTATTATTAACTTTGGGTCTGGATCCAATCTAATTTTTAGAACCTCAGAAATAACCTTAAAAATTTCTGTCCAGTAGTAATTCAGTTTGGAACATGTAGCAAAACTGTGTGTTAAATTTGCTTCTAAGTTCTTACATTTATCACAAATTGAAGAAAGATTGTGAAAGATACTATTTAATTTAGTTTTTGAATAGTGTAATCTGTATAATACTTTAAATTGTATCAATGTATGTCTGGCATTTAACGAACACCGATGTATTTGCTGTAAACTTTCTTCCCAATTTTATTTTGTTATGGATAAACCAATTTCTTTTTCCCATGCTTGCCGATATGTTTCAGTTGTTGGATTCTCCTTATCCAAGATTATGTTATATATATAGGCTATTAATTTTTCTGTATTTGGGTGTAAATTAAACAAATCATCTAATAATCCTGGTACTTTATTTTTATAATCTAATGTGTTTGATTTTATATAATCTCTAATTTGTAAGTACCTAAACAAGTGATGCGGAGACAATCCGTAGATATCTTGTAACTCTTGGAATAAAATAAATTTTCCTTTTCTATAAAGGTGCTCTATCCTTTTAATTCCTAAATCATCCCAATGTCTAAACCCTCCATCCAATGTAGAGGTCTTAAATAATGGGTTATTCATTATTGGTAGTCTAAGTGAAAGATTATCTAGCTGTAAAGTCTTAACTATTTGTTTCCAAATACGTCTATTATTATAAATTATAGGGTTGTCCCTATAAATTTTTTTTGTACTTCCTTTGGGGCAAAGAGAACCGAGCCTACATTATAGGGTAAACAATCTTCCTTTTCCATCTTTAACCACATTGGTTCATAATCCATATTTACCCACCAAAAATTCATATTCTTAATCTGGACTGCCCAAAAATAATATAAAAAATTTGGAAGTGCTAATCCTCCATTTATCTTAGATTTACATAAATGTTTTTTACTTATTCTATGATTTTTATAATCCCAAATAAAACTATAAATAATATTATCTATTTTTTTAAAAAAGGTCTTTGGGAGGAAAAAAAGGAATAGCCTGGAACAAATATAATAATTGTGGTAAAAACACCATCTTTATAGCGTTTATTCTACCAATCATGGATATAGGAAGTGTTTTCCAGTACAAAATATTTTTTTAAAGTTTATCTAATAATAGAGGGTAATTAGATTTAGTTACATTAATTCCTAAATATTTAAATTTGTCTTTAACTATTTTTAATGAATATTGTTGTAATATATTTAAGTTAATTCCTGTTATAGGCATAATTTCACTTTTATTCCAGTTAATACTAAATCCTGAAAATGTGCCAAAGATAGTTATAACATTAAATAACTTAGGTATACTAATTTCCAGTTTTGTAATGTAAATCAAAACATCATCTGCATATAAAGATATTTTGTTAGTTGTTGTGTCAGTATTATAGCCATAGATTTCAGGTTCTGATCTGATTCTTTCTGCCAGAGGCTCTATCATCAAAGCAAATAGTAAAGGCGATAACGGACAACCCTGTCTACAACCCCTAAAGAGCTTAAATTTAGCTGATAATATTTGATTAGTTAAGATTCTTGCCGTTGGATTCAAATATAAAATTCTTATCCATTTACAGAATCTATCCCCCAATTGAAACTTTTCCATTATATTAAATAAATATAACCATTCCACCTGATCAAATGCCTTTTCTGCATCTAGCGATACAACTGCTAATTCCCTGTCCCGTACTCTTTTTGAATATATAATATTAAACAAGCGTCTGAGATTATGAGATGAGTAGCGTTTTGGGATAAAACCTGTTTGATCTTGATGTATTAATTTAGAAATCACCAAACTTAATCTCCGAGATAAAACTTTTGTTAGTATTTTTTGGTCTGTATTTAGAAGTGCGATTGCTCTATATGATCCTGGATCTTCCAAATCCTTATCTGCCTTAGGAATAAGTGTAATTGTAGATTCGTTTAAAGATTCTGGTAATTTACCTTGTTCATATGCATATCTATATACTGTATATAATCTTTGGGAAATCAGATCTAGAAATTTTTTATAAAATTCTGCACTTAGGCCATCGGGGCCCGCTGCTTTTCCATTCTTTAACGAACTAATTAATTCTTCAATATCTTTTACTGTTATTTCGGCGTTTAACAAATGTCTACCTTCCTGATCTAAACTATTAATTTGACACTTTTGTAGAAATGTTTCCATATCCACTGTTTGTCCTGTTAATTTAGATGAATAAAGATTTTGATAATATTGTAGAAATCTGTCATTAATATCTTTTGGTATCGTCAATATATTTCCTTCCACCGATCTAATTCTATGTATCAATTTTTCATCCTCTAATTTTCTAAGTTGTCTTGCTAATAGTTTTTATGTTTTGTCTCAACTCGAAATGCACTTGTTTGGTTTGTTGAAATAGTTTAATGACTTGGTTAGAATATATTTTATTTAGTCTATATTTTGCTATTGCAATTTTGTTACTTAGCTCTTTAGAAGGGCGTTTTATATTTTCACTATCTAGTTGTTTTATCTCATGTTCTAACTTTTGTTCCATCTTTCTATTTTCTTTATTAAGATAAGCCTGTGCAGATATTATTGCACCACGCATAAATGCTTTAAATGTGTCCCAGAGTAACGATGGTGAAGTCTCCGGTTTGTCATTAGTTTCAAAAAATAGTTTAATCTGTTCTGTCACATGTTTACAACAGTCCTTATCCTTTAATATCTGGGGATTAAATCTCCAAATAGTCGTTTTATTAAGTATATCTTTTAGTTTTATCTTAAATGTAAGAGGCGCATGATCTGAAATAATAATATTGTGATATTTTGCGTCATACGTAAAAGGTAGTAATTTTGAATCTATTAAAAAATAATCTATCCTAGAATAAGTTCCGTGTACGGGCGAAAAAAACGAGTATTCTCGTCCGGATGGATTATCTAATCTCCAAATATCCTTAACATTCGATGTATTAATAAAAGAATTTATAAGTTTACTTGAATTAGAGGTAGCTTTCCTTTTTGTAGAAGACCTGTCTAAGTAGCTATCTAAGGTGCAATTAAAATCACCCCCAATAACTAAATTATATTGAGTGGAAATAGGAATATTATTAAATATTTTCTTAAAAAATAGTGGGTTATCAAAATTAGGGGCATATATATTCACCAAAATTACTTTCTGTGAATATAATTCCCCTGTAATTATTACATATCTACCCTCTTTGTCCTCTATTATAGAATTTTGTTTAAAAGGTATACCTTTACGGATAATTATTGCAACTCCTCTTGATTTGTGTATAAATGAAGAGTGATATACCTTGGAAATCCATTTTGCTGTTAATCTATATTGAGCATCTCTTTTGAGATGAGTCTCTTGGAGGAAGATCACGTCTGATTTCAATCTATTCAACTGTGCTAGTACCTTTCCCCTTTTAATTGGTTCGTTAATTCCCTTAACATTCCAACTACAGAAGGTAATTCCACCCCCCCCGGTCTTCACATTCATATCTTGCATTTTACTATTAGGGTGGTTTTTTTTGGAGTAGCCTTCTCGACCCCTCCAGCCCAGCAGTATACCCAAACGCCAATCCGATGAGAATTTCTATCTTCAGTAATCCATATACATATCTTCTTAGAGCAATTATACAATATCGTTCATAACTACATTCATATAATATATAACGCAAGATCAAATATTTAATATATAAGAAAAAGTACAAAGTGTAATTAAAAAAAGAGAAAGGGGTGTTAACAGGGTGCCCAGAAAAAAAAGAAACTACACTGGTATAGTGTGTAGTGTGCATTAGTGAGAGCCACACTAGCGTGGCTATTAATCTACTGACTTCCGTTTTTTTTTAAAGAAAAGAGATGTTAAGTGTTCCAGCTCCTGTCTATAATACTATGTATATTGGGGTGGGGTACTAACTTTAAGTACTTAGTAAATATTTCTATTATTCATATTACTAATTACTAGTTATTAATTTCTAATATAATTAATATTATAGTAGGTAATACTATATTAGGGGGACAATTAAAAATTTACTAATTAATACCACGCTATAACAACATGTCCATTATTGCCCCTCTTTCTTAATGAATAATTCATAACCGCAGGTCGGTAATAAAAGTTCATTCTTCTTCTTCTTCAGCGCTTACTTCTTCTTCTGCTTCCTCTTCTGCCTTCTTCTGTATGCCTCGGGCGAATTCCAGTGCTTTGGTATGCTTAACAAAACGGAATTCCTTGTTGTCGTAGGTCACTCTCAGTGTTGCTGGGTACATCAGACCATATCTGAGATCCTTTACATCCTTTATATTCCGAAGAATACCTCTTGTTTCTGAGAATAAAGATCTTCTCTTAGCCACTTCAGCCGGGTAATCTCTGAAGATGCTAATATTAACTCCTTCATATTTCAGATTCCTCTTTCTTATTATTATCTTCATCATTTCTTCAAACTCGTGATCGTAAGCCACCTTTACAATCATTTGTCTTGGTGGTGCACCACTCCCAGGGGCCCATTTTAAAGCCCTGTGGGCACGGCCCACCAGTGGTTCTTGGTCCAGATCCAGAATGTCCTTTAGGAGTTTTGCAGCAAATTTTCACGGGTCCTGATTTCCTTCCTGACCCTCAGGCAATCCTACTATTCGCAGATTCTTACGTCTTTGTCGACCTTCCAAATCAATACATTTCTCATTTATTTTGTGAAGTAGCTCTGAGAGGCGTTTATTCTCGGCAAGTAACTTCTCAGTTTCCTTGGCACTTTTTACAGCAAAATCAGCCAAATCTTTAATTGCATCATCAGCTGTTAAAAACCTGCCTTTCCGTCCAGTATTAGGTCTTAAGGGCCTGTCCTACAAGCATGCAACTCCATGCGATTAGCGCGACCTAACGTGGTCGCTTGAGCCGTCCGGCGTCGTGGGGCCGGTCCCACTTCGATCGCCGGAGACGTGCGGAGTTTGTCCCGACATCGCGCAGGGCTCCGATAAAACTGACTATGTCCAAAAATTCCGCGTGGCAACGGCTTGTCGGCTCGCAGTCGCCTCGACGCATTACACACCACCCCGACATCGTGCCCCATCACCCTCTCTGTAGGTGCCTCCATGACCCTCTATGTGTGTGGCTCCGTGGCCCTCTGTGTGTGTGTGTGGCTCTGTGCCCCTCTCTGTGTGCCCCTCTCTGTCCTGGTGAATTTACCTTTAAGACTTCGCTCCAAGTTCGCCTCACTTTGCGCCGCGTTGCGCCACTCTCCCGACCTCCGTGCGGCACCTACTGCCGGTTTGGTCGTGCTTGCGGCATGCAGGCGCATGCTGGTGGGAACGGCCCTGTGCAGGGGATCACCCGACCTCCGCGCGGCCCCCGCTTCTTGTTTAAACGCGTTGATCGCATAGAGTTGCATGCTGGTAGAACAGGCCCATAACACTTTATCTTGCACTGAAAATTATTCCCTTAATCCTGCATCTGTGGACTGCACGGTTCTAATGATGTACACTCGATTGAATAGCGGTGCTGGCTCGAAGGGCCGAATGGCCTACTCCTGCACCTATTGTCTATTGAATAGCACACAGCATCTGTACACGTGACAAACTGAACTAAATCTGAAGACTAACAAAACTAAAAGCTGTTTGAGTCATTTTCCAGTTCTGGTTGCCCCCATTGCAGGAAGGATGAGGAGGCTTTGGAGAGGGTTTATCAGAACGCTGCCTGGATTAGAGGGGATTGGCCAAGGAGGAGAGGTTGGACACACTTGGACTGTTTGGGGTTGCAGTGAGGCAGCATCAAGTAAAACTACACCGATTGTCGAGTGTTTAAGGCATCGTTCAATTTGCAAGCGTTTGGAGTCGGGATGTAGAACAGGCACAGAAACAGGCCATTCGGCCCACATTGCCCATGTTGAACATGATGCCAAGTTAACTAACCTCCTCTGCATGCACGTGACCCATATCCGTCCACTCCCTGTATATCCATGTCTAACTAAAAGCCTCTTAAACACCACTATAGGATCTGCCTCCTCCACCACCGCCCCTGGCAGCGCGTTCCAGGCACCCACCACCCTCTGCATACAACAACAATTTCAGGCCCATTTCCTTTAAACACGGCCCCTCTTACCTTAAAGCCATGCCCTCTGGACTAGTTACACTGACTCTTGTTGCTATCTGTGTCGGATAGAACTGCAGATGCTGGTTGAAATCGAAGAAACATACAAACATAGAAAAACATAGAAAAATAGATGCAGGAGTAGGCCATTCGGCCCTTCGAGCCTGCACCGCCATTCAATGTGATCACGGCTGATCATCCAACTCAGTATCCCGTACCTGCCTTCTCTCCATACCCCCTGATCCCTTTAGCCACAAGTGCCACATCTAACGCCCTCTTAAATATAGCCAATGAACTGGCCTCAACTACCTTCTGTGGCAGAGAGCTCCAGAGACTCACCACTCTCTGTGTAAAGAATGTTTTCCTCATCTCCGTCCTAAAGGAATTCCCCCTTATCCTTAGACTGTGACCCCTTGTTCTGGATTTCCCCAACATCAGGAACAATCTTCCAGCATCTAGCTTGTCCAACCCCTTAAGAATTTTGTAAGTTTCTATAAGATCCCCCCTCAATCTTCTAAATTCCAGCGAGTACAAACCGAGTCTGTCCAGTCTTTCCTCATGTGAAAGAAAGAGACAAAATGTTGGAGTCAAGGGGCTGTCCCACTTGGGTGTCAATTGTGCGACATAATTTACGCTGCTCGATGGTGCCATCTGTCGTGACGTGCACGTGATGCGCGCATAGTTCGTGGTGACGTAGGCTGTCACGAACGGCGCCCCAGGATTTCGGGATTCATAAAACCTTTGCACGCCTCCTGCGAGACTCGCAAATGACACCCAAGTGAGACGGGCTCTTTACTCAGCGGGACAGGCAGCATCTCTGGAGAGAAGGTATGGGTGACGTTTCGGGTCGAGGCCCTTCTTCAGACTGATGTCGGGAGAGGGCGGGACGGAGACAGAATGTAGTCGGAGACAGTCAGACTGATTGGAGAACTGGGAAGGGGGAGGGGATGGAGAGAGAGAGAGGGAAAGCAAAGGCTACTTGAAGTTAGAGAAGTCAATGTTCATACCGCTGGGGTGTGAGCTGCCCAAGCGAAATATGAGGTGCTGTTCCTCCAATTTGCGCTGGGCCTCACTCTGACAGTGGAGGAGACCCAGGACGGAGAGGTCAGTGTGGGAATGGGAGTTAGTGCTGAGCAACCGGGAGATCGGGTAGGTTTAGGCGGACTGAGCGGAGGTGTTCTGCGAAACGATCGCTGAGCCTGCGCTGGGTCTCGCCGATATACAGGAGTCCACACTTGGAACAGCGGATACAGTAGATGAGGTGCGAGTGAACCTCTGCCTCACCTGAAAAGTCTGTCGGGGTCTTTGGACTGAGCCGAGGGGGGAGGTGAAGGGACAGGTGTTGCATCTCCTGCGGTTGCAGGGGAGGTACTTGGGGAGGGGCTGGTTTGGGTGGGAAGGGACGAGTTGACCAGGGAGTTGCGGAGGGAATGGTCTCTGCGGTAAGTGGAAAGATGCGGAGATGGGAAGATCTGGCCAGTGGTGGGATCCCGTTGGAGGTGGCGAAAATGTCAGTGGATTATGTGTTGTATGGGGTGGAAGGTGAGGACAAGGGGGACTCTGTCCTTGTTACGAGTGGGGGGGGGGGGGGGGAGTAAGAGCGGAGCTGCGGGATATGGAGGAGACCCTAGTGAGAGCCTCATCTATAATGGAGGAGTAGAACCACAGATTCCTAAAGAATGTGGACATCTCCAATGCCCTGGTATGGAACACCTCATCCTGGGCGCAGAAGCAGATGGTGCTATCTGATGCCATGACTTGCTCTCCATGTTTGTTCCACCAACAACTGTTCCTCTTTCCTGTCTTGGCACAGACTGAGCGATCGTACCGCTGAACACCTCCGCTCGGTCCGCCTCGGCCTACTCCATCTTCCGGTTGCCAAACACTTTAACGCCCCCTCCCATTCCCACACTGACCTTTCCATTCTGGGCCGCCTCCACTGTCAGAGTGAGGCCCAGCGCAAATTGGAGGAACCGCACCTCATATTTTGCTTGGGCAGCTTACGCCCCAGCGGTGTGAACATTGGTTTCTCTAACTTCAAGTAACGCCTACATCCCCTCTCTCTCCATCCCTCCCCCACCCAAGTCAATAGACAATAGGTGCAGGAGTAGGCCATTCAGCCCTTCGTGCCAGCACCGCCATTCAATATGATCATGGCTGACCATCCCCAATCAGTACCCCGTTCCTGCCTTCTCCCCATATCCCCTGACTCCGCTATCTTTAAGAGCCCTATCTAACTCTCTTGAAAGTATCCAGAGAACCGGCCTCCACCGGCCTCTGACGCAGAGTTGTCGTACTAGTTCCACTGCCGGGTTTGCATCCACTCATTAGCACCTTCCCCACAGCCAACAATGGATCATTGTGAGCTCCATCTTTCCCTGACCAGCATTGCTGGCTTTGATTTGACATTGTGCTCATCTGTCATTCGTCTGTCCTCTGTACCTTTTCGTGTCTCCCGTTTCCCTCTCCGCTGACTCTCAGGCCCAAGAAGGGTCTCCGCCCAGAGCGTCACCTACCCCATTGTTCCAGAGATGCTGCCTGACCTGCTGAGTGACTCCAGCGTTTTGTGGCTGTCTTCCACGTTTGAGACCACATTTCAATGTCGGTGGGAACTAGTTTAATTTCACGCCCCTCTGTCTGTTTAGCCCGAGCCCATCTTTTTTAAAAATAATATTTTTATAAGAAGCATGTACATATAATAGCAAAATTATTTACCAATTATGTATATACAAAGAAAAAGAAATAAGAGAAAAAACTATAAATTAATGGGGTGGGAAAAAACAAACAAGATTACCTATACACCATTTTGTAGATAGGTCCGTAGATTATAAGGTGTGTATCTACTTGGGCCTTTATTCTTTGGAGCGCAGAAGGTTAAGGGGGGACTTGATTGAGGTCTTTAAAATGATGAAAGGGATAGACAGAGTTGACGTGGATAAGCTTTTCCCATTGAGGGTAGGGAAGATTCAAACAAGAGGGCATGACATGAGAATTAAGGGGCAGAAGTTTAGGGGTAACATGAGGGGGAACTTCTTTACTCAGGGAGTGGTGGCTGTGTGGAATGATCTTCCTGCAGAAATGGTGGAGGCAGGATCGATTTTAACATTTAAAAGTAAAGTGGGTAGGTATATGGACGGGAAGGGAATGGAGGGGTATGGTCTGAGTGCAGGTAGATGGGACTAGGGGGAAATAAATGGTCGGCACGGACTGGAAGGGCCTAGAGGGCCTGTTTCCGTGCTGTAATTGTTATATGGTGTAGTTATTCATCCAGTCCTGGACTCAAGTTTCAGTCCAGCTTCCGTGTTGAACCTATTTACCTCTTTAGAAAATCAATAAACGGAGACCATATTCTAGCAAATAGTTCTGATTTGTCAATTAAGACCAGTCTAATTTTTTCCAAGTGTAAGGTCTCACACATTTCCGTACTCCACATTTTAATTGTAACGTTTGTTAGATTTTTCCAAAATTTTAGTATTAATTTTTTTCCCCAATTATTATACTATAATCAAGAAAATGTATTTGATTTATTGCAAGTTTTATACTTTGTTCTGATATTCCTAATATTGTTCGAGCCCATCTCTAACTCCCGTCTCCTTGCCCCCCTCAAACCCGCACAGTTACTGCCCACAGACACACTTGTTTCATTGTTCTCCAGCCATGACCTTGGCTTTTCCAGCCCCTCTAGCCCCCCTGTTCCTCCGCACTGTTCAAAACTAATATTAGATTCACTTTGCCCCTCTGGTCACCCCATGGTAAGTTCTAGCAGCAGAATTAACGGCCTGTCCCATTTGCCGATTTTTGTTCGCCAAGTGGGACAGGCCCTCATAGAAATATAGAAAATAGGTGCAGGAGTAGGCCATTCAGCCCTTCGAGCCAGCACCGCCATTCAATGTGATCTTGGCTGATCATCCAGAATCTGTACCTTCTCCCCATATCCCCTGATTCCGTTAGCCCCAAGAGCTACATCTAACTCCCTCTTGAAAAATCCAGTGAATTGGCCTCCACTACCTTCTGTAATTGAGGGCTGGTGCCCACATCTCTGCAGAGAAAGAATGGGCGAGGTTTCAGGTCTTGGACCTTTTTCAAACTGAGAGGGAGTCTCGAGATATGGAAGGGTATGGTGTGAAAATGACAGATCAAAGCAGACGATGATATGAAAATGTAGAACGAGTCGTTGTTGGTTGAGGGAAAGGTGAAAACGAGGTTTAAAATATACGTAAAACCAAGAGGTCGGTGAAACTAGTCGGAGGGAGGGGCAGAGAAAGGGGTACTTGAAGTTGGAGAAATCCGCTTGGGTGTAAGCCCCCCAAGCTGGGCCTCGCTCTGACAGTGGAGGAGGCCCAGGACAGAAAGATCCGTGTGGGAATGGGAGGGGGAGTTAGTGTTTGGAAATTGGGAGATCAGGTAGGTCTATGCGAACTGAGCGGAGGGACATGGAGCGATTAAGTGGTCTTGACATCATGTTCAGCACAGACATTGTGGGCTGAAGGGCCTGTTCCTGTGCTGTACTCTCCTACAGTCATGTGTGGGTTGATTTCAGTGTTTCTCCAAGGAATTTTATTCACTTTTCCAAGTCGGATGAAAGGAATTTGCTCTTCTGCGGAAAATGGTTCAAGATGAACTATTTCTCAAGGTAAAGTGAATATCTTCTCGGTGCGCAAGAAGGAACTGCAGATGCTGGTTTTCACCAAAGATAGACACTGAATGCCAGTGTAACTCATCAGGAAGACAGGAAACAAAGAGTAGGGATTAACGGGTCCCTTTCAGAATGGCAGGCAGTGAGTAGTGGGGTACCGCAAGGCTCAGTGCTGGGACCGCAGCTATTTACAATATACATCAATGATTTGGATGTACAGGGGGGCCCACTTCATCGTCAGGCAAGGTGACACCCTGGCCAGTCCGCCACTGGTTATCAACTTTGGTAGCAAAAACAGGAAGGCAGATTATTATCTAAATGGCGTCAAGTTAGGAAAAGGGAAGTACAACAGGATCTGGGGATCCTTGTACATCAGTCTATGAAAGTAAGCATGCAGGTACAGCAGGCAGTGAAGAAAGCAAATGGCATGTTGGCCTTTATAACAAGTGGAATTGAATATAGGAGCAAAGGGGTCCTTCTGCAGTTGTACAGAGCCCTAGTGAGACCCCACCTGGAGTATTGTGTGCAGTTTTGGTCCCCAAATTTGAGGAAGGACATTCTTGCTATTGAGGGAGTGCAGCGTAGGTTTACAAGGTTAATTCCCGGGATGGCGGGACTGTCATATGCTGAGAGAATGGAGCGGCTGGGCTTGTACACTCTGGAGTTTAGAAGGATGAGAGGATATCTCATTGAAACATATAAGATTAAGGGCTTGGACGCGCTAGTGGCAGGAAACATGTTCCTGATGTTGGGGGAGTCCAGAACCAGGGGCCACAGTTTAAGATAAGGAGTAAGCGATTTAGAACGGAGACGAGGAAACACTTTTTCTCACAGAGTTGTGAGTCTGTGGAATTCTCTGCCTCAGAGGGCGGTGGAGGCAGGTTCTCTGGATGCTTTCAAGAGAGAGCTAGATAGAGGTCTTAAAGATAGCGGAGTCAGGAGATATGGGGAGAAGGCAGGAACAGGGTACTGATTGGGGATGATCAGCCATGATCATATTGAATGGTGGTGCTGGCTCGAAGGGCCAAATGGCCTACTCCTGCACCTATTGTCTAATCGGGTAGCATCTATAGAGAGAAGGAATAGGTGAGGTTTTGGGTCAAGATCCTGCAGAAAAGTCTCGACCTCAAACCTCGCGCATCCTTTTGTCCAGAGATGCTGCCTGAGCCGCTGAGTTACTCCAGTGTTTATCTTCTCACAGTTGTTGCATCATGTTGAGTGCTGGGTTTCTGTTTCCTCTAGACTTTCCCAGTCCAGGTGAAGAGGATGATTCTGGTCTCCCCCCGCCCTCGCGGTGCTTGAACTTCAAGGCCGTGCCTGGTCCTGAGATGAGACCGGCCTTTCTGTCGTGCACTCCGGGACCTGACGCCGACCCGCCGAAACTTGCCGCTGACCCGCCGGACCCCACCATCGAAGCCAAGTTGGACATCAGTCCCCCAGGAGTCTCACTTCTCCAGAGTGGCCCCATCCCGAGCCACAGGGCACTTCGCCGGTGGGTCAGCATGCCCGAGGCTGTTCCACAGAGCTGGTGGCAGCGGGGTGAAGGAGATGAGCTCGGAGCTAATTTCGGATTGGACCTGGAGGCCATGGGGGATATTTCACCCGTGGCACAGGCTGAGAATTGGCAGATCTTCCATGGTGGGTCTACCATGCGAGTGGAGCCCTGGACCGCGCCACCATGTCTCCCCACTCCACACCCACGTGGTCGGGCCACCGATCCTCATTCATCTCGGGAGGCGGTTGTGCCGGTGGAGCGAGGTCTGTTGGACTTCCGTGTGGCCAGCTCCTCGCGTGGTGCGGGAGGTGGAATGGACTCGGCGCAGAGTGGCGGCCCCGCGCCCAGCGACACCCCTGCAAGGTCCCACCCTCAACCCAGCCTCGTGGACCTGGCCTGCTCCTATATGACGGAGCGCATCCTCAAACTCAACAAGCTCTCTGCCAAACGAGGCAGCTTGAAGCGTGGCTTGCCCGTGGTCTCCGAGCCAAATCCACAACGGCCTTCTGTGAGAAGGCTGGGCCAGCAGGCCACCACCCTGTTCTGGAGGAAGGCCAAGGGGCTGAGGCCTCAAGATGCGAGGAGGTCCTTGAGTCTTGAGAGTGCCTTGGAACTGGGCAAAGAGACAATGTGGGACTTCACCGGTGGGCAAGGTGCGATCGATATGTCCCAATCATACACATACCATCATTCGGGCTGCTCTGAGCCTGGCCACTTGGTCAGCGCCCTTACAAGTCCTGAGATAGACAATCCAGCCAAAACCAAGGCTGGACCATCCCTGAACGATGGGAAGTCACCAGAAATGAGCCCTGTTTGAATAGTGTGCGAAGGAACTGCAGATAGACACAAAAAGCTGGAGTAACTCAGTGGGACAGGTGGCGTCTCTGGAGAGACGGAACGGGTAATGATTCGGGTCGAGACCTTTCTTCAGACTGAAACGTCCCCCATTCCTCCTCTCCAGAGGTGCTGCTGCCTGTCCCACTGAGTTACCCCAGCTTTGTGTCCTTCTCGTTGGCTGTTTGCATTGATCACTGAGCAGCCATGCCAGTTTCTGTCACTAGATGTCAGTCTTGCCTTTTTAATCAAGTCTCGCTGAAGTCTGAAGAAGGGTCTCGACCCGAAACGTCGCCTATCTCCTTCACTCCTTAGATGCTGCTGCACCCGCTGAGTTTCTCCAGCTTTTTGTGTAACCCTCACTGAAGTGATTCCTGGACTGTTTAACCCTTTAGTACTTGGTGTTTTTACGCTGTTCCAGCCAGTGCAGTCCTTTATACTGGGAACAGTTAGAGGCAGTGCTCAGACACTAGCTACTCTCACAGCCGATCGGAACAGGGGTTTTACCTTGGAAATGCCCAGTGAAGAAAGCATTTAGTGTCATTTTAACGTTATGGTTCATCCATTTTATTAATGTATTAATATCAAATAACGCTGGTTTTAAAGCTTTTCACCTAAAATATCTGGCTTTTGTCTGTGTGCCGTTATAGCTGATTTTTCTCAAAGGCAAATTTGGATTTTTCCCAATCCAAATAAATTCTTGAAAATCAGATTTGTGGTTTTACCGAGTTGCCCCATCAGGTTGAACTATGTTCCATGATTCAACAATCACATGCAGGGCAAGTTTTTATTGACGCAGAGGGTGGTGGGTGCCTGGAACATGCTGCCAGGGGTGGTGGGATATGCAGGGAATGGAGGTGTGAGGTCATGCAGGCAGAGGAATCTGTTAACATAGCGTCGTACCTGGGTGGCCTTGTACACCGGTCACTGAAAGTTGGCGTGCAGGTACAGCAGGCAGTGAAGAAAGCTAATGGAATGTTGGCCTTCATAACAAGAGGATTTCAGTATAGGAGTAAAGAGGTTCATCTGCAGTTGTACAGGGCTCCGGTGAGACCACACCTGGAGTATTGCGTACAGTTTTGGTCTCCTAATTTGAAGAAGGACATCCTTGTGATTGAGGCAGTGCAGCGTAGGTTCACGAGATTGATCCCTGGGATGGTGGGACTGTCATATGTGGAAAGATTGGAAAGACTAGGCTTGTATTCACTGGAGTTTAGAAGGATGAGGGGGGATCTTATAGAAACATTTAAAATTATAAAAGGACTGGACAAGCTAGATGCAGGAAAAATGTTCCCAATGTTGGGCGAGTCCAGAACCAGGGGCCACAGTCTTAGAATAAAGGGGAGGCCATTTAAGACTGAGGTGAGAAAAAACGTTTTCACCCAGAGAGTTGTGAATTTGTGGAATTCCCTGCCACAGAGGGCAGTGGAGGCCAAGTCACTGGATGGATTTAAGAGAGAGTTGGATAGAGCTCTAGGGCCCAGTGTAATAAAAGGATATGGGGAGAAGGCAGGCACGGGTTATTGATTTGGGATGATCAGCCATGATCACAATGAATGGTGGTGCTGGCTCGAAGGGCCGAATGGCCTCCTGCACCTATTTTCTATGTTTCATTTTCAGTAGGACATTGTGTGTGGAAGGGCCGGTTCCTGTTTAATTTACTTTAGAGATACAGCACAGAAAGAGGCCTTTCGGCCCACCGAGTCCATACCGGCCAGCGGTTCCCACACATTAACATTAGCCTACACACACTAGGGAGAAATAAAGTTCTATCGTATTAACCCACAAACCTGTATGTCTGGAGTGTGGCAGGACACCGAAGATCTCGGAGACAACCCATGGGGAGAACATACAAACTCCATACAGACAGCACCCGTAGTTGGGATCGAACCCGGGCTACTGGCGCTGCAAGCGCTGTGAGGCAGCGACTCTACCCCTGTGCCACCCTGATATGTTCTGTGTCCTATGTAAATTACCCATTACATGTAGGTAGAAACATAGAAAATAGGTGCAGGAGCAGGCCATTCGGCCCTTTGAGCCAGCACTGGCGGGGCGTGTAGATGGGAATTTGGAGAGATAATGTGGCGTTAATGTCATTGGGTGGTTGAGGGTTGGGTTGGTCTTAAAGGGCCAGTTTGATCACTGACTGGTTAACACGCAACAAAATCTGTTCACTGTACCTCAGTACACGTGACAATAAACTAAACTCAACTGACTGACTCTATGAAATGGATTAAAAATGTTAGTGCTGCCCATCTTGAGTGAATCCTTCTCTTGCCTTGTCCCCCTCACTGTCAAGCCAGTTGTGGAGGTGTGTCTGTTGGTGGGGGGGGGGGGGGGGGGGAGTAAGAGGCAGCGGTCGAAGGTGAAGACACAGAAGACTGCAGATGCTGGAATCCTGAGCAAATTAGAAAGAGCTGGAAGAACTCGGCAGGTCAGGCAGCATCTGTGGATGCTATGGACTTTTACTCACCATTGAAGGACGATCCCATCAACAATCTAATTTAATTCCCTCCCCAGATGCTGCCTGACTTGCTAAGTTTCTCCAAACACTTTGTGTTTTGTGCAGGTTGAGGAATTCTTAGTTTAGTGATGCAGCGCAGAAACGGGCCCTTCTGCCCACCGAGTCCGCGCCGACCAGCGATCCCCGCACATTACGGTAAAACTATCCTACACACACACACAAGGGACAATTTACATTTATAGCAAGCCAATTAACCTACAAACCTGTGCGCCTTTGGAGTGTAGAAAGGAACTGGAGTGCCCGGAGAGCCCATGAAGGTCACGGGGAGAACGTACAAACTCCGTACAGGCAGCACCCGTAGTCAGGATTGAACCGGGGTCTCTGGCGCTGTGAGGCAGCAACTCTACCACTGCGCCACCGTGCCTTCATCTGTGTGTCTGTATAAAAATGTGTTTATTGTAGTCGAGACCCCACCACCACCAAAAGTTGTCACATTTTGTTCCCCTGCCACCATTTCAGTTGTTAAAAGCATGACAAATTCATAGGCACATCATCATTTGTTAGTTTCCAGCATTTCCCTTCTTGGGTTAATGATTTAGGTATGTTACAATACCTACCTTTAGCGGCGCTGCAGTTCTGCCGCTCCCCGTGTGCGCGACTTTGGCGCCTTTCAGAGGGGGGCGGGTTTAAAATGCCGTTTTTCCCCAGTCAGTCCAAATCAATCCATGTCGGGCGATTTCGTCGCTAAAGAGAAATCGCTCCGACATTTCATTCATGAAGGTATTTTTAAACTACGCTAGATTATTTATTAACTAGAGTAGATTAAAAATCATCTTCTAAAGCTCTGAATGGTGACAGCGGAACGGACCTAACGTAGGCGATAAAAGAAGCTACACAGTTTTTTTTTACATAAAAACTTGATTTTTAGGGAGGCTTTAATCACATTTTCTTGTTGCGAAAAGGGGACAAAAAAATTGTATGAACCGGCTGTATTTTTCATACCGACTTCACCGCAAACCGCAACGTTCCAATCCACTGCGTTCCACTAAAACCCACTCGCTAGTTGATTTAAATGGCCATTAATTTACAGGCATTAAACACTAAATTCCTTCCATTTGGCCTAGAAATTCATGAAAATGAGATTTTAAAATTATGTTATATTGTGGATTATTGTGTGAATGTTATTTGGACACTTAGGCAATTTAAAAAAGTTTATATTTTCTTAAGAAATGGATAGATGTTTAGATCTAGTAATTGAATTTTGTAATTAGCTACAATTAGATAACTAACTAATTATATGCTTTAATTTCAGGTCATCCAAGTAAGATTGTTTCATATTTGTTTCTGAATGCTTCAATCTATAATAACTGAAAATTTCATTGAGTTCTCTTAATTTTTAAGAAAGTTATGGGCTTTTAACTGTTCTAGATCACAGCTTTTGAGTTAAGTCAATTGAAAGGCAATGGGGAACAAGATGCTAATTTCCGAGTATGAAAATGGCCATAACTTTCTTAATACTGAAGATATGAAAGTGAATTAGGTGTCAAATTAAACTTCTTTTTATGCTTTATCTGATGGGATAAATTGCAGACTTGGTTTTTAAAATCTCAATTTTTTTTTTAACATTGCTAGTAATGTCAATGGGTGATGAGGCTGTACAACACTTCGAGCTGGGCTCCTTGACTTTTATAAAACACAGCTCAGAAACGGGCCCTTCGGACCATTGAGTCCATGCTGACCAACAATCATCTTTTCCCACTCAGCTCTCTGTGATCCCACTTTCCCATCCGCTCCCTGCACACTCTGGGCAACTTTCACAGGACTGACTAACCTACAGACCCGCACGTCTTTGGGATGTGGGGGGAAAACGGAGCACCTGAAAGAAACCCACGGGGTTAATTCCCAGGATGGTGGGACTGTCATATCCTGAGTGAATGGAGCGACTGGGCTTGTACACTCTGGAGTTTAGAAGGATGAGAGGGGATCTTATTGAAACATATAATATTATTAAGGGATTGGACATGCTAGAGGCAGGAAACATGTTCCCGATGTTGGGGGAGTCCAGAACCAGGGGCCACAGTTTAAGAATAAGGGGTAAGCCATTTAGAACGTGGACGAGGAAACACTTTTTCTCACAGAGAGTGGTGAGTCTGTGGAATTTTCTGCCTCAGAGGGCGGTGGAGGTTCTCTGGATACTTTCAAGAGAGAGCTAGATAGGGCTCTTAAAAATGGCAGAGTCAGGGGATATGGGGAGAAGGCAGGAGCGGGGTACTGATTGGGGATGATCAGCCATGATCACATTGAATGGCGGTGCTGGCTTGAAGGGCCGAATGGCCTACTCCTGCACCTGTTGTCTATTGTCAACGGGAGAACTCCACACAGACAGCACCTGAGGTGGGGATTGAACCCGGGTCTCTGGCGCTGTGAGGCTGCGACACTGACTCTCAGTCGCACTGCTCCAGTTCATCTTTGTAAGGGTCCTCGCTGCAGCTCAGTGCTTCCAGATTATATTTTTAATATCCTCGTTTTCTTTGATATTAATTTAACATGTGGAAATGTTTGCATAAGCTGTTTATACATTTGAAGAGTTATTGAGATGGGAAAACACTACCTTGGATGCCTAGGAGACGAGTGTTTCACTTGTACCGACCTTTAAAGGAAACTCCCATCAGAAATCTGTCGCTCCATAAGTCTGCCAGGTTACGAAGACTTGTTCCCACCCGGTCACTCCCTCTTCTCCCCGCTCCCTTCTGGCAGAAGGTACAGAAGCTTGAAAGCGCGCACCACCAGACTCGGGAACAGTATCTTCCCCTCTGTTATCAGGCTTCTGAACGGTCCTTCCATAAGCCAGGGCACTGTCCCATTTACCTCTACCCCACTGCGGACATTGGACTTTGTCTGTGGAACTGATGCTACAATGCTGAGATACCCTGGGAGATAGCTTTGTTTAGTTTAGAGATACAGCGCGGAAACAGGCCCTTCGGCCCACCGGGTCCGTGTCGACCAGCGATCCCCGCACACTAACACTATCCTACACACACTAGGGACATTTTTTACATTTACCAAGCCAATTAACCTACAAACCTGCACGTCTTTGGAGTGTGGGAGGAAACTGAAGATCTCGGTGAAGACTCACGCAGGTCGCGGGGAGAACGTACAAACTCCGTACAGACAGCACCCGTGGTCAGGATGGAGCCCGGGTCTCTGGCGCTGTGAGGCAGCAACTCTACCGCTGCACCACCGTGCCGCCCCATGTAATGTACAGAGAAATGCTAACGTTTCACTGTATGTTAGGAACTAAAGTTTGAATAGGTTGTGAATAGGACACCTTGACATCAGTGCTGTTGTCGATATCAGGAGCTATATCCAAGCCGGAACCTCACCCATTCCTTCTCTCCAGAGATGTTGCCAGGCCTGCTTCTTCTTGCGTATGACGTGCACGTCCTAAAGTTGTCGGACAACTTGTTCTATTTAATCTTATTTGATCGTGCACGCCAGGTTGATTGCATTCGTCGAAACAGGGCGGACCACATGAAGGTTGCAATCTCCCACCCTGCCTGTCCTGCTGAGTTACTCATTCGATGTACCCGCCACCCTCTGTATGTATAAGTTGCCCCTCTAAATCTTCCCCTCTCACCTTAAATACATCCTTTACTAACATGTCTATGGCTGTCATCATTTGCAGGGAATGATGTACTTGTACCCCTAGGTAGACACAAAGTGCCGGAGTAACTCAGCGGGACGGGCAGCATCTCTGGAGAGAGGGAATGGGTGACAGTTCAGGTCGAGACCCTTCTTCAGACTGAACCCCTTGTACCCCTAAGTTTCTTTGTCCTGCCACACTCCCCAGGGCTCTGCCTCTGCCAGTGACTGTGTAGGTCCTTCCCTGGACCATGTGCTGCTCCCTTTGCCCACTCTCCTAATCCGCTAGTGCGGACATCTTACCTCTGTAGTGTGGCCATCCGGTGGCGCTGTTGCTAGCTGCCTCCGCCCACGGTCTGGATGTCTTTTTATTTTGTTATGTTTAGAGTTTTTAGTTTTTTTTAGTATTTTTTTGGTATTTTATGTGTTGGGGGGGGGGAAGGGGGAAACCGTTCTTCAGTCGCTTCCTGGCGAGGATGCGGCCATTATCCGAGTCGAGTTCTCACCCCCCCCCCCCCCCCATTGGTCTTTCCTGCCGGGACCGGACCAGAGCTTCAGCGGCCGCGAGGCGCTGGAAACATCGCGGAGCGGGCGAGGTGTTCCTGGGAGCGCCGGAGTGCCGGGCCGCTGCTCCAACATCGCGGAGCCGTGGGTGCGGAGCTCCCAACGCGGGCGGCGCTGACTTTAACATCGCGGAGTCGTGGGACCCTTTGCCGGGGGTCGTCAGCGTGAGTCTCCGCCCAGCGCGGCCGGTGGACATCGGGAGCCGTGGGCTCCAGTGGAACGTGGCTGGCGAGAGAGCCTGAACATTGCGCGGCCCGTAGCGGTGACTACGGGGTGATCGGGAGGGCCTGACCACGGGTGAACATTGGGGAACATCGGCGAGGAGGTTGGCTGGACTTTGGTTCCTTCTCTCACAGTGGGGAACTTTGGTGCCGCTGCGGGGATGTTGTGTTGTGGACACTGGGTTCTGTGAAAAATAATATTGTTGTCTCTTCATTGAAGACGATGACAATAAAGCAAATCAAATCTGACCCCTGTAGAGTGGGCGTCTGACCCCTGTAGAGTGGGCGTCTGACCCCTGTAGAGTGGGCGTCTGACCCCCGTAGTGTGGGCGTCTGACCCCCGTAGAGTGGGCGTCTGACCCCTGTAGAGTGGGCATCTGACCCCTGTAGAGTGGGCGTCTGACCCCTGTAGAGTGGGCGTCTGACCCCTGTAGAGTGGGCGTCTGACCCCCGTAGAGTGGGCGTCTGACCCCCGTAGAGTGGGCGTCTGACCCCTGTAGAGTGGGCATCTGACCCCTGTAGTGTGGGCATGTTACCTCTGTGCTACTGCGCTGCGCTTGAGAACATTGCATTGCACAGTACAGTGTGCGAGGATTGTTTCTTCCCAGATGTTATCATGAAGCTGGACTAATCTGTCAACAACTGGCGTCAGGGGTTGCGGGGAGAATGCAGGAGAACAGAGTTAGGAGGTAGAGATAGATCAGCCATGACCGGGTCTCTGGCGCTGTAAGGCAGCACCTCTACCGCTGCGCCACCGTGCCGCTGCAGAAAATTGTCGATATTCTTTTCTTTTAGCAGCGGTAGAGGTGCTGCCTTACAGCACTTGCAGCTCCGGAGACCCGAGTTTGATCCTGACTACGGGCGCTGTCTGTACGGAGTTTGCTCCGACATTTTCCGGTTTCCTCCCACATTCACTCCAAAAACCTACAGGGTTGTAGGTTAATTGGCCTGGTGTATGTGTAAAATTGTCCCTAGTGTGTGTAGGATAGTGTTAGTGTGCGGGGATCGCTGGTTGGTGCGGACTCGGTGGGCGGGAGAGCCTGTTTCCGCGCTGAGTCTCTACACTAGACACAGAACATTCAAGGAACATGTTAAATATCGTTTCCCAATGACAGATTCAAGTCTGTGTTACATATAACTTCAACGTTTTATTTAGTTTGGACGGGTTGTTTAATCAAATACGCCAGTGAGTCACTTGAACACAAACTGACGTTGGGACAAGCTGGGTTTGGACGATGGCCCATTTTGGGGCATGCATGAATTAGTGTCCCCTTGTATCCAATGGATCCAACTGATGTGTTGGGTTAAAATCAACCTCAGTGAATTTCACTGATAACCTGATATATACTTAGTAGAAATGAGAAAAATGCATGTTTAGTGTGGTTTAGAGATACAGCGCGGAAACAGACACTTTGGACCAATGGGTTTGCGCCGACCAGCGATCCCCGCACACTGGGTAGCCACCACAGGAGGGGAAGGAAACCTCATCTCCATTACACAGCTATATCTCTTCACCAGGTAAAAGCTGTCCAGGGTCTGAGCTCCCCAGAGGAGCATGGGTGAAGCTCAATAGACTTGGTACTGGAGTTGGCCGTTTCAATGCCAGCGTGCGGAGATGGGGGCTCTACCAGAGCCCAGCCTGTGAATGTGGAGCAGAACAACAGACAGCCAACCATGTCATCTCTGGGTGCCCGCTCTACCACCCACCAAATGGAGCTCTGTCAGGGCCTGGCGGACATTGACACCAACAGAGACAACACCCTGGCTTGAGATCCAACTATTCCTTTGGCTCATGTTTCATTCGCATGATGAAGAAGAAGTTTAGTTTAGAGGTACAGCGCGGAAACAGGCCCTTCGGCCCGACGGATCCACGCCGACCAGCGATCCCCGCACGCTAACACTATCCCACACACACTTGGGACAATTTACAGAAGCCAATTAACTGACAAACCTGTTTGTCTTTGGAGTGTGGGAGGAAACTGGAGCATCTGGAGGACCCAAGCGGGTCGCAGGGAGAACGTCCTTGATTCACCAACTCTGGGCAAGAGACTGGGAGAGTGTGGTGTTGTCTGTAGTACTGGCTTTCGGGTTGGACATTAAACAGGGCGGTATGATAAACTCCCTGTGTACAATCTGAATGGAACAAGTCTTCTCCTCATGTCCAGAGTTTGAGTTAGAGTCTAGTTTATTGTCACGTGTACCGAGGTACAGTGAAGAGCTTTTGTTGCGTGCTAACCAGTCTGCGTAAAGACAATACATGATTACAATCGAGCCGTCCACTGTGTACAGATACAGGATAAAGGGAATAATGTTTAGTGCAAGGTAAAGCCAGTAAAGTCCCACCAACGATAGTCCGAGGGTCTCCAATGAGGTAGATAGTTGTCCATGACCACTCTTCAGTTGTTCATAAGTGATAGGAGCAGAATTAGGCCATTCGACCCATCAAGTCTACTCCACCATTCAATCATGGCTGATCTATCTCTCCCCGCCTTCTCCACGTAACCCCTGACACCAGTTGTTGGTAGAATAGTCCAGCTTCATGATACCAGCTGGGAAGAAACAATCCTTACACACTGCACTGCGCAATGCAATGTTCTCAAGCGCAGCACAGTAGCACCACTGTGTGTTCTGAGCCGATTAATAAGGCCACTGTGGGATCTGCAGACTGCTGGGCAACACGGTGGTGCAGCGGGTAGAGCTGCTGCCGCACGGCTTCGGAGACCCGGGTTCAATCCTGACCTCGGGCGCTGTCTGTGTGTGGAGTTTGCACATTCTCCCTGTGACCTCCTGGGTTTCGTCCGGGTACTCCGGTTTCCTCCCACATCCCAAAGACGTGCGGGTTTATAGGCTAATCGGCCTCCGTAAAGAGAAATTGCACCTTGAGGTAACATAGAACTAATGTGAAAGGCTGGTTGATGGTTAGCATGGATCCGGGGGGCCGAAGGGCTTGTTTCCGTGCTGTATCTTTCAATCGATGAATCGTCATTCCACAAACAATGTCACTACACCAGATGAACTGATCATAATGGTGTTAGTGTTTGGGAGAAATTATTGTGTACAAATTGTAGGTATGTTACAAACTTACCTTGAGCGGCACTGCAGTTCTGCCGCTTCCCGTGTGCACGACTTTGGCGCCTTTCAGAAGGGGGAGGGTTTAAAATACCGTTTTTCTCCAGACAGGACAAATCGATCAATCTCAGGGGATTTCGTTGTTGAAGGGAAATTGCTCCCACATTTGTTTTATGAAGGTATTTTTAAACTACACTAGATTATTTATTAGCTAGAGTAATTAAAAATCATCTTCTAAAGCCGTGAGCGCCGACAACGGGAAGGATTTTACGTAGGGGAGAAAATAAAGTGCACAGTTTAGTTTTACATAAAAACGTGCTTCTTAGGAAGCCTTTAATCAAATTTTCAAAAAATATATACGAACCGGCAGTGTTTTTCCAGCCGACTGGGGGCTAAATTTAATGCAAAACGCAATGTTCCAATCCACCGCGTTCCACTAAAACCCACTCGCAAGTTGATTTAAATGGCCATTAATTTACGGGAATTAAACACTAAATTCCTTCCATTTGGCCTATAAATTCTGAAAATTAGATTGAAAAATCATGTTATATTGTGAATTATTGTGTGAATGTTATTTGGACACTTAGGCAATTTTAAAATGTTTATCTTTTCTTAAGAAATGGATAGATGTTTAGATCTAGTAATTGAATTTTGTAATTAGCTACAATTAGGTAACTAACTAATTATATGCTTTAATTTCAGGTCATCCAAGTAAGATTGTTTCATATTTGTTTCAGAATGCTTCAATCTATAATAACTGAAAATTTCATTGCGTTCTCTTAATTTTTAAGAAAGTTATGGGCTTTTAACTGTCCTAGATCACAGCTTTTGTGTTAAGTCAATGGAAAGGCAATGGGGAACTAATGCTAATTTCCGAGTATAAAAATGGCCATAACATTTTCAATACTGATGATATGAAAGTGAATTAGGTGTCAAATTAAACTTCTTTTTATGCTTTATCTGATGGAATAAATTGCAGACTTGATTTTCTAAATCTCAAAATGTTGTAACATTGCTACAAATTGGCTGCCGTGGTCATTAAAAGCAGTCATTATATTTATAGGGTCATAGAGTCTTACAGAATGGATTCAGACCCTTCGGCCCAACTTGCCCGCTCCAGCCAACAAGTCCCATCTATACAAGGTCCCCCCTGCCTGCGTTTGGTCCATATCCCTCTAAACCTGTCCTATCCATGTAGCTATTTAAATGTTTCGTAAACGACGTGATAGGCCCAGCCACAACGACCTCCTCCGGCAGCTCGTTCCATACAACCAGCACCCTTTGCGCGAAAAATTTACCCCTCAGGTTCCTATAAGATCTTTCGCCCCTTGCCTTAAACCCATACCCTCTGGTCCTCGATTCCCCTACTATGGCAAGAGATTCTATGCGTCTACCCGATCTATTCCTCTCATAATTTTCTACACTGAGTGTTTGTACTGTGCAAATCAAAGGTGGTTTCTGTTCTTACATTTGCAGGTGTCTGTGGAGTGCCTCTCGCACGCTGTGTTTGTTCTGGAGGGCAAGTCCTTAAGTCAATTAACCACCTTTTCCTTCCTCCCTTTATGTATCGGTGCCAGGTTGTGGATTTGTCAACAGTGCTGGGCTCCCCACTAATCCAACTACAGACTGGTCAGGACCGCTAGACACGCACTAGACAGACCGCTGTGTACACACCGTCCATCACCATCACCAATGCCACGCTCCCTTTTAATCTTTCACCGAACAGCAGCCTTCCTTTAATGATGGAACTCCGCATGTTCCCAAGAGCTGAGACAAAGCTGGAAGGACTGCATTTACGTAGCCCCTTCGCAAAAATGCTTTGCTGCCAAGGTACGTTGGAAGGTTCGCATCTGTTGGAGATGCCCGCAGATAATTTGGGCAAGATCACACAGACTACAGTGATGCCTTTAGAGCGGCACGGTGGTGAAGCGGTAGAGTTGCTGCCTCACAGCGCCAGAGACCCGGGTTCCATCCTGACTACTGGTGCTGTCTATACGGAGTTTGCACGTTATCCCCGTGACCTGCGTGGGTTTGAGGGCTAATTGTCCCTGGTGTGTGTAGGATGGTGCTTGGCATGGACTCGGTGAGCTGAAGGGCCTGTTTCCATACTGTATCACTAAAGTCAAGTCACGTCAAGTCAAAGTCAAACAAACTTTATTGTCATTTAGAAATACATCGATATATGCAATTCCAAACGAAATTCCGTTGCATTTGGCTCCCTGTGCAACACGATAATTAACAGAAGGATAAACATGGATAAAATGGATCAATAGACAATGGTGGCAGCCCATTACATGGCATTCAGGAGTCTGATGGCTCGTGGGAAGAAGCTGTTGCAGACCCTTGATGTTCTGCTCCTTATGCTGCGATATCTTTTGCCCGAGGGCAGCAGAGTGAACAGTCCATGATGGAGATGTGTGGGGTCTTTTATAATACTGCTGGCCTTAGACACGCAACGTTTGGTCGCAATATCCCCGATTGAGGGGAGAGAGGTCCCGATGATTTTTTCCGCTGTCCTCACCACTCTCTGCACAGACTTCCAGTCGGAGGCTTTACAGTCCCCAAACCAGACAGAGATACAGCTGGTCAAAATACTCTCTATGGTGCCCCTGTAGAAAGTGGTGAAGATGGGATGGGGGAGGTGAGCTCTTCTCATCCGGCGCAGAAAGTGCAACCGCTGCTGCGCTCTCTTAACAGTTGATGAGATGTTATTCGACCAGGTCAGACTGTTAGTGATCTGCACCCCCAGGAACTTAGTGCTACTGACCACCTCCACATCGGTGTCATTGATGTGAAGTGGTGTGGGACTGTGCCGGGTTTTCCTGAAGTCGACGATGACCTCCTTTGTTTTTTCGACATTCAGGATCAGGATCAGTTAAACTAAACTAAACTAAACCAACCAGCTGATCTGGGAGGGGGAAGATGTAATAGGAACCTGAGGGGAACTAAGTGCTGGAGTAACTCAACGGGTCAGGCAGCACCCACCCAAAAGATGGGTGATGTTTCAGGTCAGGTTCTGAAGAAGAGGGTCTCAACCCGAAACATCACCCATTTGTTCTCTCCAGAGATGCTGCCTGTCCCACTGAGTTACTCCAGTTTTGTGTCTACCCTCAATATTCATACCATTGGGCTGTAAGCCACCCGGGGGAATATGTTGTATATGGGTCCACCCAGCTGACAACCAACCCCCCCCCCCTTCACCTGTATCCACCTATCACTCGCCAAGCTTCGTCCGGCCCCCACCTTCCATTTTTCTATCCCCGACCACAAATTAACTGAAGAAGGGCCCCGACCCGAAATGTCGCTTATCCATGTTCCCCAGAGATGATGCCCGATTCGCTGTGTTACTCCAGCAATTTCAGTCTATTTTTTGTGTAGTCTTCAATAATGTTAGTTCAGGGAAACATATTCATTAGGTAGCAATGTTACACAATTTTGAGATTTAAAAAATCAAGTCTGCAATTTATCCCATCAGATAAAGCATAAAAAGAAGTTTAATTTGACACCAAATTCACTTTCATATCTTCCGTATAAAGAACGTTATGACCATTTTCATACTCGGAAATTAGCATCTTGTTCCCCATTGCCTTTCAATTGACTTAACTCAAAAGCTGTGATCGAGGACAGTTAAAAGCCCATAACTTTCTTAAAAATTAAGAGAACTCAATGAAATTTGCAGTTATTGTAGGTTGAAGCATTCTGAAACAAATGTGACACAATCTTACTTGGATGACCTGAAATTAAAGCATATAATTAGTTAGTTATCTAATTGTAGCTAATTACAAAATTCAATGAGTAGATCTAAACATCTATCCATTTCTTAAGAAAAGATAAACTTTTTTTAAATTGCCTAAGTGTCCAAATAACATTCACACAATAATCCACAATATAACATAATTTTTAAATCTCATTTTCATGAATTTCTAGGCCAAATGGAAGGAATTTAGTGTTTAATGCCTGTAAATTAATGGCCATTTAAATCAACTAGCGAGTGGGTTTTAGTGGAATGCGGTGGATTGGAACGTTGTGGTTTGCGGTGAAGTCGGTATGAAAAATACAGCCGGTTCATACATTTTTTTGCCCCCTTTTCGCAACATGAAAATATGATTAAAGCCTCCCTAAAAACCAAGTTTTTATGTAAAAATAAACTGTGTCGCTTCTTTTATCGCCTACGTTAGGTCCGTTCCACTGTCACCATTCAGAGCTTTAGAAGATGATTTTTAATCTACTCTAGTT
Source organism: Raja brachyura (assembly GCA_963514005.1). The sequence continues at coordinate 13,081,394 of OY740819.1, read as the reverse complement.
AATAAATAATCTAGCGTAGTTTAAAAATACCTTTATGAATGAAATGTCGGAGCGATTTATCTTTAGCGACGAAATCGCCCGACATGGATCGACTTGGACTGTCTGGGGAAAAACGGCATTTTAAACCCACCCCCCTCTGAAAGGCGCCAAAGTTGCGCACACGGGGAGCAGCAGAACTGCAGCGCTGCTAAAGGTAGGTATTGTAACATACCTACATTAGGTCCATAGGACAGACCTAATGGGCCGAAGAGCCTGTTTCAACGCTGCGTGAATCTGTGAAGTGTGGGATAGGTTATAACTAAGAGGCTTGTATTAGTGTGTTGGGTCTGTCGGCCAGGCTACAAGCAGCAGTGGGACACACTGGGATGCAGAGGTACAGGTGATGATGGAGTGAGTTCCAGAATCGGTGGCTGACATGGGCTGTGTGGGATGGGGGGGGAGAGGCAATGTCTGAGGGGTAGGTGGGTTGGTGGTGGACGAAGGAGATATCGTTTAGTTTCTCCACGTGGCCTGCGTGGGTTTTATCCAGGCGCTCCGGTTTCCTCCCACACTCCAAAGGCGTACAGGTTTGTAGGTTAATTGGCTTCATTGAATAATGTAAATTGTCCCTATGTGTGTCGGATAGTTTAATGTGCGGGGATCGCTGGTCGGCGCGGACTCCGTGGGTGGGGAGTTTCCGCGCTGTATCTCTAAACTAAACTCAAGTCTCCCCTCAACCTCTGACTCTCCACAGAAACCACCCAAGTCTATCCAACCTCTCCCAGTAGATCCAACCTCTACTCCATCCATGTCTAGCTACGGTTTCCCACTGGCTGGATACCACGCAACAAAAAGCTTTCCACTGTACCTCGGTACACTTGACAATAGACTAAACTAAACTAATCTCGTCACAGCTTTCTTGTACACGCTAAACCGCGAGAGCAACCAACCTGAATCCAATATTGATTGCTCCACCTATCCTCGTGCAAAAGAGGAAGCAGAGACAATAGTGGCGTGTAAGAAGCATTTACACAGATGTGACCAGGCAGGGGATGCAAGGGTATGGATCATGTGTAAACAGATGTGCAGTTTATATTGGCACCATGGTCAGCACAGCCATTACGGACTGAAGGGCCTGTTCCTGTGCTGTACTGTTCTATGTCCTATGTTCCACAGGTATGTTCTATGTTCTAATGTTCTACTGCCATATGTTCTATGGTTCCATTGTTCTATGTTCTATGTTTCTATGTTCCATGTTCTATGCTCTATAGTTCCATGTTCTATAGTTCCATGTTCCATGTTCTATAGTTCCATGTTCAATGTTGCATTGTTCCATGTTCCTAGTTCCATGTTCTATAGTTCCATGTTCCTAGTTCCATGTTCTATAGTTCCATGTTCCTAGTTCCATGTTCCTAGTTCCATGTTCTATAGTTCCATGTTCCATGTTCTATAGTTCCATGTTCAATGTTGCATTGTTCCATGTTCCTAGTTCCATGTTCTATAGTTCCATGTTCCTAGTTCCATGTTCTATAGTTCCATGTTCCATGTTCCTAGTTCCATGTTCCTAGTTCCATGTTCCTAGTTCCATGTTCTATAGTTCCATGTTCCATGTTCCTAGTTCCATGTTCTATAGTTCCATGTTCTATAGTTCCATGTTCCATGTTCTATAGTTCCATGTTCCATGTTCTATAGTTCCATGTTCTATAGTTCCATGTTCCTAGTTCCATGTTCCTAGTTCCATGTTCTATAGTTCCATGTTCCATGTTCTATAGTTCCATGTTCCATGTTCTATGTTCTAATGTTTCCATGTTTCCCTGTTTTATGTTCCCTGTTTTATTGTTCCATGTTTTATTGTTCCCTGTACTAATGTTATGTCCTATGTTCCCATGTTCTATATTCTGTTCTACTGTTCAATGTCCTATGTTCATTGTTTTATTTCAATGTTCTACTGTTCTATGTTCTACATTCTACATTCTATGTTCAATGTTCTATGTTCTGTTCTACACTCTATGTTCTACTGTTCTATGTTCTATGTTTGATGATATTCTTCATTAACTTTCACCTTGAGTACTGAGGGAAGTGCTATCTTCCAGGTGAGATTGCAATACTTGCTTCACCATCCATCCCAAACGGGTGTAAAAGCTCCCACTGCACCTCATCGAAACAGTAGGGGAATTATCTGTGCTTTATCACCTGAATGTCTGAAGGTGTCTGTTGGTTGCCATCCCTCCTACATCACAACAGAGAAACCCCAATTTGATTTGCTCCGTTGCTTTAAGGAATCCTGCAGTTCTGGGAAGCAGTTTCTTCGTTCCGACCTTCCCCTCTTTCTGAACTTTAGCCACCCTCCACAGTGGGACGTTTCCAATCCGTTCAACGCGTAGGTTTTAGAGATACAACGTGGAAACAGGCCCTTCGGCCCACTGAGTCCACGCCAACCACGCCCCCATACTATCCTCGGACATTGTCCTATCCCACACACTATGGAAAATTTTTACAGAAGCCAATTAACCTACAAACCCGCACGTCTTTGGGATGTGGGAGGAAACCCGAGCACCCGGAGGAAACCCACACAGGTCACGGGAAGAATGTGCGAACTCCGTACAGACAGCATCCCTGGTCAGGATTGAAGCCCGGTCTCTGGCGCTGTGAGGCAGCAACTCTACCGCTGCGCCACCGTGCCGCACGCCCCCTGCATAAGTGCGACCTCGTGACCTAACATTGCCCAAATGTCAATGCTGGTTGTCAGAGGTCAGAGGCAAATCTTGCAACAAGACAAGGGCCCGTGTGAGAGGAATACTTCAGACCAGCAGAGGCAGCTTGAAGCCTGTGGTTTGACAATGATCCCAGATCAAGCAGATCAAGACACAACTAGATAGCGGTCCTGAACTACTATCTACCTCATTGGTGACCCTCAGACCATCCTTGATCGGACTTTGCTGGCTTTACCTTGCACTAAACGTTATTCCCTTATCATGTATCTGTACACTGTAAATGGCTCTAGTATAATCATGTATTGTCTTTCCGCTGACTGGTTAGCTCGCAGCAAAAGCTTTTCACTGTACCAAATGCTTTTATGAACAAAATTTAGACTGGAGTCTTGAAGAGCTGTTGTGACCTCCCCTGTTATCCCGGCTAACACTCACACCTCGTTGAACACTTCATATTTTGCTTGGGTACACCCCAGCGGTATGAACATTGACTTCTCCAATTTCAGGTAGTCCCTGCTTTCTCCCTCCTTCCCCTCCCCTTCCCAGCTCTCCCACAGCCCACTCTCCGACTTCCTTTCTTCTTCCCGCCCCCCCCCCCCCCCCCCAACCCCCACATCAGTCTTGACCCGAAACGTCACCTATTCCCTCGCTCCATAGATGTTGCCTCAGCACCCCTAGTCAGGATTGAACCTGGATCTCTGGCGCTGTGAGGCAGCAACTCTACCGCTGCGCCACCGTGCCACCCCACATCATTATAAATATCAATAAAATCTGATATTAAATCCCTTTCACGGTTGTTGGGTCGACATAACTTCAGATAAACCTTCCAGATGGCAGTCGTGGTGGGCATAGGACAAGATCGCTGTCGGTGACACAGCTGGGAACTCATCCCTTGTGTGTCCTCAGAGGTGCTCTGTACGATCTGGGGTCGGCTGACGGATGCGCCCTGAGTCACGGGGGCCGCGGGAGGCGAGGGGACGGCACCCTGGTGGGACGACATGTCGGTGGAGTGGGCCACTGGAGACCCCGCAGCAGCCTGGGGCTCGATTAATAGATCAGTGCAGCGCAGGAACAGGCACTTCGGCCCACAATGTCCGTGCTGAACACGATGCCAACTTAAACTAATCTCCTCTGCCTGCATGTGAGCCACATTCCCTGTGTATCCATGTGCCTCTTTCACAGCCTCTTAAAGACCACGATCGTACCCGCCTCCACCACCACCCCTGGCAGTGCGTTCCATGCTCCCACCACCCTCTGTGCAAAACACTTGTCCCACACACCTCCTTTAAACTTTGTCCTTCTCACCTTAAAGCTACGCCCTCTAGTTTAGTTTAGTCTAGCTTAGGGCACAGCGTGGAAACAGGCCCTTCAGCCCATCGGGTCCGCACCGACCAGCGATCCCCACACACGAACACTATCCTACACACACCAGGGCCAATTTTTACATTTACACCAAGCCAATGAACATACACACCTGTACGTCTTAGGAGTGCGGGAGGAAACCGAAGATCTCGGAGAAAACCCACGCAGGTCACGGGGAGAACGTACAGACAGCACCCGTAGTTTTTGACATTTCTACCCTGGGAAAAAGGTTGTGACCGTCTACCCTGTCTATGCCTCTCATCTTTTAACAGGTCTGCCCACAACCTCCAAAGTTCCCGTGAAAACAATCTAAGTTTTTTCCAGCCTCTTTTTATAGCTGTGGAAACTAAGGAACTGCAGATGCTGGTTTACAAAAGAAGACGCAAAGTGCTGGAGTAACTCAAAGGGTCAGGCAACATATGTGGAGAGCGTAGATAGGTGACGTTTTGGGTTGGGGGTTTCTTCTGACCGAGCGTGGTGAGTGGGGGGAGAAGGGGAACGGTGGCGCAGCGGTAGAGTTGCCGCCTCACAGCGCCAGAGACCCCGGTTTGATCCCAATTACGAGTGCTGTCTGAACGGAGTTTGCACGTTCCGCCCGTGACCTGTGTCGATTTTCCCCGAGATCTTTGGTTTCCTCCCACACTCCAAAGGCGTACAGGTTTGTAGGTTAATTGGCTTGGTGTAAATGTAAATTGTCCCTAGTGTGGGTAGGGTAGTGTTAGTGTGCAGGGGGTCGCTGGGCAGTGCGATCTCGGTGGGTCGAACGGCTAGTTTCTGCGTTATATCCCTATAAATAAACGACAAAGCCTCGTGAATGAAAGGGAGGTACAGGTGAGGGGTGTTGATAGACAGATGGTTGGACAAAGACCAGATTCACGTTAAGGTGGGCGTGAACCTGCATCTCACCAAGAAGGAATGCGTCAGTCATAGAAACATAGAAAATAGATGCAGGAGTAGGCCATTCGGCCCTTCGAGCCAGCACTGCCATTCAATGTGATCATGGCTGATCATTCCCCAATCAGTTCCCCGTTCCTGCCTTCTCCCCATATCTCTTGATTCCGTTAGCCCCAAGAGCTAAATCTAACTCTCTCTTGAAAACATCCAGTGAACTGGCCTCCGCTGCCTTCTGTGGCAGCGAATTCCACAGATTCACAGCTCTCTGGGTGAAAACAAGTAATTGTTGAGACCACACGAGGAGTTCTGTGTGTGGTTCTATCACCCAGCGACAGGACCCGAGAGTTCCTCCAGTACTGCAGTTCAATCTGGATTACACCTCCTCCCACCCGTATATCTCTCCCACTCCCAATTTCTCCATCTCGTCCGCATCTAGTGGTGTCTTGTGGTGGTGGCGCTGCGTATGAGGCTACGACTCGCCTACAGTCTGTCTGTCTCCCTTCCTTCTTTGTCTCATCATTAATGTTAGATGTATGCAATAGTCTATTTTCAGTTGTGTATTATGTGTGTGTGGGGGGGGGGGAGGTGGAACTTTAAAACAATCTGTTTCTTCAACGGCGGTGCGACTATTTTCCGTGTCGTATGTCCGTTCGCGCTGCGGTCTAACATTGTGGAGTTGGGCGACCTGCAGCTGGGATCGACCCTGAGGGCTCCGATCGCAGAGCCTGTGACCTCGCGGACCCGACTGACTTACGGAGGCTGTGCTGGCGCTGCGATTGCGGTCCCTGTGGACTGTAACATCGGGAGCTCGCCGGTCCCTTGTTGGCGATATCTGGATACTTTCAAGAGAGAGCTAGATAGGGCTCTTAAAGATAGCGGAGTCAGGGGATATGGGTAGACGGCAGGATTGGGGTTGATCAGCCATGATCATATTGAATGGCGGTGCAGGCTCGAAGGGCCGAATGGCCTCTACTCCTGCACCTATTTTCTATGATTCTATGATTCCTCTAGCTTCACAATTTGCAGCTCCTCAATCATTATCGTGCACCTTTTGTATGTTCATCTCTGGCCTTTGACCTATTATCCGCCTAGCAACCCCTGCCCTAACCTGTATCCACCTATCACTTGCCAGGCCCTTCCTTGCCCTTCTACCTTTCATTGCAGCCCGATCATCACAATCATCCCGACCTGAAGCATCACCCATGCACGTTGTCCAGGGATGCTGCCTGAGCCGCTGAGTTACTCCAACGCTTTGTGACTCCTTAAACCCCTGTCCCACAGTACGGGTTCATTCCAAGAGCTCTCCCGGGTTTGCCCTGATTCAAACTCGGAGATTTACGGTCGGTACTCGGGGCTCTCGTGGACATTTTTCATCATGTTGAAAAATCTTCACGAGTCTTCCCGAGCTTACCTGCCGTTAGCGAGTCTTCCCGAGTACCTGCCGTTAGCGCTAAGAGACGTCCCCGAGCTCCGACGTACCCGCTACGTTCATTCTCCGTGTTTACCATGAGTTCAATTTTTTTTTAAACTCGGGAGAGCTCTTGGAATGAACTTGTACCGTGGGACAGGGCTACTATAGTTAATACCCTCTAATATATTCAGCATTCTGGTAAATGCACACGTCCGAACAAGAGAATTTCAGTACAGGTTCTTCTGCAGTTGTATAGGGCTCTCGTGAGACCACATCTGGAGTATTGTGTACAGTTTTGGTCTCCTAATTTGAGGAGGACATCCTTGTGATTGAGGCAGTGCAGCGTAGGTTCACGAGATTGATCCCTGGGATGGCAGTACTGTCATATGAGGAAAGATTGAAAATACTAGGCTTGTATTCACTGGAGTTTAGAAGGGTGAGGGGGGATCTTATAGAAACATATAAAATTATAAAAGGACTGGACAAGCTAGATGCAGGAAAAATGTTCCCAATGTTGGGCGAGTCCAGAACCAGGGGCCACAGTCTTAGAATAAAGGGGAGGTCATTTAAGACTGAGGTGAGAAAAAACGTTTTCACCCAGAGAGTTGTGAATTTGTGGAATTCCCTGCCACGGAGGGCAGTGGAGGCCAAATCACTGGATGGATTTAAGAGAGAGTTAGATAGAGCTCTAGGGGCTAGTGGAGTCAAGGGATATGGGGAGAAGGCAGGCACGGGTTATTGATAGCGGACGATCAGCCATGATCACAATGAATGGCGGTGCTGGCTCGAAGGGCCGAATGGCCTCCTGCTGCACCTATTTTCTATGTTTCTATGACATGCTGGTATAAAGGGCCTGTACCACTTTCACGAGTTACTCACGAATTCTCCCGATTCAAACTTGCAGAATCTTCATAACGAGTCCATAGGAGTCCGTGGATGTATGGTGGCGGCTCGCTATGCCAGCCGTAGGTACTCGGGGCGTCAGGGAAGTCGTGACGTTTTTTTCCAGCCCGATGAAAAATGTCCACGAGTAAAAAAAATAGTTGGGATGAAAAAAATGGCAATGTTTTACTGGTAGTTAGTTCGTGGGCAGACCGTAGTTGGCTGTGCGGGCACTCGTAGATATTCATGGGTACTCGTAGCTCGGCAGCTGGACGGACAGAGAAAAAAAGATGAGTGGAAAAAAAAGCTTAAGTCAACATCATCACTCCAGTTCGTCAGCATATTCGTGAAAGGTAGTCGGAGTTCGTAGAGTACAACAATCTCGATTTTATTTTTTTAGGTCCTTTAAACTCGACAGTCATGAAAGTGGGACAGGCCCTTAACTCAGTAGGTCAGGCAACATCTTTTGTTTAGAGATACAGTGTGGTAATAGGCCCTTCGGCCCATCGAGTCCACGCCGACCAGCGATCCCCGATCGCTAACACTATCCTATACACACTGGGGACAGTTTACAATTTTTGCCCACGCAGATTAACCTATTTTACTGACAAAATTGCACGTCTTTGGGGGGGGGGGGGGGGGGGGGGGGACCGGAGATCCCGGAGAAAAACTACGCAGATCACGGGGAGAACGTACAAACTCCGTACAGACGGCACCCGTAGTCAGGGTCGAACCCGCGTCTCTTGCGCTGTGAGGCAGCAACTCTACCGGTGCGCCACCGTGCCTGAAGACTGAAGAAGGGTTTCTACCCAAGACGTTGCCTATTCCTCTTCTCCAGAGATGTTGCCTGACCCGCTGAGTTACTCCAGCCATTTGAGTCTATCTTCAGCATAAACCCGCATCTGCAGTTCCTTCCTGCTGCATTCTGGTACAACTCTTGTACACCCTCTCGAAAACTTCCACCTTCTTCCTGCAATGGGGTGACCACATGTGTAGGAAGGAACTACAGATGCTGGTTTAAACCAAAGATAGACACAACGTTCTGGAGTAACTCTGCTGCCAGAGGTGGTAGTTGAGGCTGGGACTATCCCAACAGTCAGACAGGTGCATGGATCGGACAGGTTTGGGGGGATATGGGCCAAACGCGGGCAGGTGGGACTAGTGTAGCTGGGACATGTTGGCCAGTGGGGCTGAAGGGCCTGTGTCACATTGTATCACTCTATGAGTGGTTCGGAGTTTGGTTTAGTTTAGAAGTACAGCATGGAAACAGGCCACCCATCGATCACCCGTTCACACTAGTTCTATGTTATCCACTTTCTACACACCAGAGGCAAGCTACAGAGCGCCAATTCAGCTGCAAACCCGCACGTCTTTGGGATGTGGGAGGAAACCGGAGCACCCGGAGGAAACCACACACAGACAGCGCCCGAGGTCGGGATGGAACCCGGGTCTCTGGCGCTGTGAGGCAGCAACTCTACCGCTGTGCAAGTGAGCCGGGCCAACAGAGTCCTAGACTGTGGAACCGCATCCCTCTTCCCATCAGAACTGCCCCCTCCATCAACTCCTTTAAATCGAGACTTAAAACTCATCTCGACTCCCAAGCTTTCTTGACGTCCTCTGAGGGAGGGCTACATGTATCTATTTATGCATGTACTTAATCTATGGACCACTGTTGTATAACGTTAGTACCTCCACCAATGTAACCCACTTTGGCCAACGAGAGTTGTTTTTTAAATGTGCTTTAGAAATAAAAGTGACTTGGCTTGATGCAGTGAAGAAGGGAACTGCAGATGCTGGTTTACACCGAAGATAGACACAAAGTGCTGGAGTAACCAGGACTCTATGACTACGCCGCCTCAAAGCACTTTATTTACTTTCGCTGGAAGCTAAGTGGCGACAGTTCAGCTGTTGACCAGTGCTTTTAACATTAACCTTCGGAGAAAGCTAAACACGGCGCTGGCAGAGGGTGGGAGGGAGCTGGCGGTGGCACAGCCGGTAGAGTCGCTGCCTCACAGCGCCGGAGACCCGGGTTCGATCCTCACCTCGCCTCACCTCGGGTGGTGTCTGGCCTGGAGTGGAGTTTGCACGTTCTCCCTGCAACCGCGTGTGTTCCTCCGGGCGCTCCGGTTTCCCCCCACATCCCAAAAGACGTGCGGGTTTTGTAGGTTAATTGGCTCTTTGTAAATTGCCCCTAGTGTGGATGAGAACGTAGAATTAATCAAAGATCTCAGAGCAAGCTTCGCTATAGGATCTTTGGAATTAATGTGGACTGGTGAGATAGGTGGTCGGCATGGACTAGGTGGGCCGAAGGGCCTGTTTCCGTGCTGTATCACTCTCTGATACTGATATTAACTGATATTACCGTCAGTACGGACTGATTTAAAACACCAAAAAAAAGATCATTAAATTCCTGAATACTTTAGCCCGATTTAGGGGGTAGCTTCATGTATTTGGCGCTGACAGGATCACGTTCAGGGAAGGGAAGGGGAGGTGACATTCTGCCTTTAAGGACTGCACCGGATTCGACGATCTCCAGTGAAGTCGGTGCGTTGGGGCGTACACACACACATACACACAGACACACACACATAGACACACACACACACACACAGAGGCAGACAGCGGATCGCTCTGCACCTCCTCCTCTCTGCATCGTTCGCAGCCCGACAACAGCAGGTAAGACAAACGCAAAATCCACCCTTTAACTTCGAGGAGTTAGTCACAAGGTGCTGGAGTAACTCAGCGGGACAGGCAGCATCTCTGGAGAGGAGTCATCTCTGGGTGATGGTTCAGATCCATTCCTTCTATTTACACACATAATGTACAGACACTATTCAGTCTGAAGAAGGGTCTCGACCCTAAATATCACCCATTCACCCCTCCTCTCCAGAGATGCTGCCTGTCCCGCTGAGTTCCTCCAGCATCTTGTGTCTGTCTTCGCTGTGCAGTCCCTTCCTACACCATTCTTTAAAACCGTCGCCAGAACTCTGGACAATTAATTTCGAGTGATTTCGATAGATTTGTATCGTTGTCATTTTGTTATTTGCGTTTTCTAAACAAAACAACGTTCTACTTTGTGTGCAGAGTATTTTTAAATGTCTGTTGGATGATGCGTTCTTGTGCAAATACATTCGCCCAGCCGCGCACGGAATTGGAGTCAGTTTTGTATGTATCCTCGCCGTTTATTGTTCCATACCCAAGCTATGTGTTAACAAGGGCGTCTGTCTGTCAATAGTTGCAAAGGTTTGGTATCGAGGGAAATTTCACCCTGTTGGTAGTTTCAAGAGAGAGTTAGATTGAGCTCTTGGGGCTAACGGAATCAGGGGATATGGGGACAAAACAGGACCGGGGTACTGATTGGGGATGATCAGCCATGATCATATTGAATGGCGGTGCAGGCTCGAGGGGCCGAATGGCCTACTCCTGCACCTATTGTCTACGTTTCTGTGTTTCCGAGCCTCTGGCTCTGCCCGTTTATCTGGCGCTGAGATTTATTTACGGGGACGATGTGTCCCAAAATGTGACATTCTTCACATCTCCGTGTGTGTAAGTCGGGGCTGGGTCCCGCGAACCTCGAGACAGACACAGTCTGAAGAAGGGTCTCGACCCTAACCGTCTCCCATTCCTTCTCTCCAGAGATGCTGCCTGTCCCGCTGAGTTACTCCAGCTTTGTGTGTCTATCTTCAGTGTTTACCCGCATCTGCAGTTCCGTCCTTCACACTTCCCGCCGCTTCTCCGCTCCCCTCTCCTTTCTCTAGACTATTTTATCTCGTTTGTTTATTTTTTTTGTGTGTGTATTTTGTGTGCGTGTGTGTGTGTGTATTTTGTGCATATATATGTGTGTATGTGTGTGTGTGTGTGTGTGTATTTTGTGTATATATATGTATGTATGTGTGCGTGTGTGTGTGTGTGGGTATTTTGTGTGTGTATGTGTGTGTGTGTGTGTGTGTATTTTGTGTATATATATGTATGTATGTGTGTGTGTGGGTATTTTGTGTGTATGTGTGTGTGTATATATGTATGTGTGTCGTGCGTGTGTGTATTTTGTGTATATATATGTGTGTGTGTGTATGTGTGTGTGTATTTTGTATTTATGTGTGTGTGTATATATGTGTGTGTATGTATATGTGTGTGTGTGTGTCTGTGTGTGTGCGTGTGTGTATTTTGTATATATATGTGTGTGTGTATGTGTGTGTGTGTGTGTGTGTGTGTGTGTGTATATGTGTGTGTGTGCATGCGTGTGTATTTTGTATTTATGTGTGTGTGTGTGTATATGTGTGTGTATGTATATGTGTGTGTGTGTGTCTGTGTGTGTGCGTGTGTGTATTTTGTATATATATGTGTGTGTGTATATGTGTGTGTGTATGTGTGTGTGTGTGTATATGTGTGTGTGTGTATGCGTGTGTGTATTTTGTGTATATATATATGTGTGTGTGTGTGTGTATATATATATATATGTGTGTGTGCGTGTGTGTGCATGCGTGTGTATTTTGTATATATATATGTGTGTGTGCGTGTGTACACACACTGAACATTTTTTCCTCATTCTATTTTTTTTGCAGTGTACTATGTTTTGTTGTCTTACAGATCTTATAGAAACATATAAAATTCTTAAGGGATTGGACAGGCTAGATTCAGGGAAAATGTTCCCCCATGTTGGGGGAGTCCAGAACCAGGGGTCACAGTTTAGGAATAAGGGGTAGATCATTTAGGACTGAGATGAGGAAACACTTGAGAGTTGTGAATCTGTGGAATTCTCTGCCACAGAAGGCAGTGGAGGCCGATTCACTGGATGTTTTCAAGAGATTGTTAGATTTAGCTCTAACGGAGTCAGGGGATATGGGGAGAAAGCAGGAACGGGGTACTGATTCTGGATGATCAGCCGTGATCATATTGCTCCTGCTCCTGCACCTATTGTCTATGTTTCCATTTTTATGTTTACATATTGTGTTGAGCTGCTGCAAGTAATAATGCCATTGTTCTATCTGGGGCATCTGACAATAAAACACTTGTTGCCTCTTCACTTTTCAGTCCTTTCTCGGTTCGTCTAACTTCCCATTCACTTCGAAACAAACAACACGGAGCCTCCATCGGGTTAATAAGCGGCGAGAGAGAGAGGGGAGAGAGAGAGGGAGAGGGGGGGGGAGGAGGAGGGGGGGGAGAGAGAGGGGGGGGGGAAAGAGGGGGGGGGGGGAAAGAGGGGGGGGGGGAAAGAGGGGGGGGGGGGGAAAGAGGGGGGGGGGGGAAAGAGGGGGGGGGGGGAAAGAGGGGGGGGGGGAAAGAGGGGGGGGGGGGAAAGAGGGGGGGGGAAGAGGGGGAGAGAGAAGGAGAAAGGGAGGGGGAGAGAGGGGAGAGAGAGGGGGGCAGAAAGAGGGGGAAACAGAGAGAGCGGGGGGGGGGGGGTCGGTGTATTTTATCAGATTGCAGAACATGTCATGTACTTTGCCCCCTCTCTCTCCTCGAGCGCTGCCCGATCCTCTGTGTATTCTGAAGTTAGACACAAAATGCTGGAGTAACTCAGCGGGACAGGCGGCATCTGTGGAGAGAAGGAATGAGTGACGTTTCAGGTCGAGACCCCTCTTCAGACTGAGAGTCAGGGGAGAGGGAGATGCCGAGATAAGGAAGTGTGAGGTGTGAAACTGAGATGAGGAAAAAAAAATCCACCCAGAGAGCTGTGAATTTGTGGAATTCTCTGCCACAGAGGGCAGTGGAGGCTAATTCACTGGATGGATTTAAAAGAGCTGGATAGAGCTCTCGGGGCGAGTGGAATCAAGGGATATGGGGAGAAGGCAGGAACGAAGGGCCGAATGGCCTCCTCCTGCACCTATTTTCTATGTTTCTATGAGACATCAAACGAGATGTGGTTCAAAGATAATGAAGAATGATTGTGTGAAGAAGGGCCTCGACCCGAAACGTCACCCATTCCTTCTCTCCAGAGATGCTGCCTGTCCCGCTGAGTTACTCCAGCATTCTGTTTCGACTATGGACCATTGTTAGCGGGGAGAAAGTCACAAAAAGGAAACAGAGGGACAGTCAGACTGGTCGGAGATCTGGGAAGGGGGAGGGATGAGGAGAGAGGGAGAGAAAGCGAGGGTTACTTGAAGTTAGAGAAGTCAATATTCATACCGCTGGGGTGTAAACTACCCAAGGGAAATATGAGAGTTACACAAAAAGCTGGAGAAACTCAGCGGGTGCAGCAGCATCTAAGGAGCGAAGGAGATAGGCGACGTTTCGGGTCGAGACCCTTCTTCAGACTGCTTTTTTTTTTATCACCTGCAATAGAGATGGTGAGGTCAAGGAATGGTAGGGAAATGTCGGAACTTTATAAAAATCAGATATGAGATGCAGTTCCTCCAATTTGCGCTGGTCCCTTGTTAATTTAAGGCTTCCAGCGTGTGTTTGCGTTCCTGTCCGACCTTTCCCTGCCTGCCTGCCAATTGCTTCCCTGTTACAAGTTGCAGTTCCAATCTCTGGCCCCGTTACATTCCATGAATTCAGATATCCAGAACTAAAGTCAGAACTATAGTCTATAGTTCAATAAACCTGCGGGTTTGTAGGTAAATTGGCTTTGGTATAAATGTGAAGAATTGTCCCTAGTGTGTGTGGGATAGTGTTAATCCCAGACTGTGGAAGAGCATCCCTCTTCCCATCAGAACTGCCCCCTCCATCGACTCCTTTAAGCCGAGACTTAAAACCCATCTCTACTCTCAAGCCTTTCTTGACGTCCTCTGAGGGAGGGCTACATGTATGTATTTCTGTATGTGCGTAATCTATGGACCACTGTTGTATAACGTTAGTACCTCCACCAATGTAAAGCACTTTGGCCAACGAGAGTTGTTTTTTAAATGTGCTCTAGAAATAAAAGTGACTTGACTTAATGCTCGGTATGGACTCGGTGGGCCGAAGGGCCTGTTGCCGCGCTGTATCGCTAAACTAGACTAAACTCAAACTCCTGCCCCGTTATATCCCAAACTTTGCCTCCATTTCCCTCCAACTGGCCGAGGGCAAACGGAACGCAGTCTGAAGAAGGGTGGTGGGTGGATGGAACGAGCTGCCAGGGGAGGTAGTTGAGGCTGGGACTATCCCATCGTTTAAGAAACAGTTAGACCGGTACATGGACAGGGCAGGTTTGTAGGGATATGGACCAAACACAGGCAGGTGGGACTAGTGTAGCTGGGACATGTTGGTCGGTGTGGGCAAGTTGGGCCGAAGGGCCTGTTTCCATGCTGTATAACTCGCGGGAGTCATTCGGAGTTTGGTTTAATTTAGAAATATAGCATGGAAACAGGCCCTTCGGCCCACCGAGCATCGATCACCCGTTCACACGCTAGTTCTATACTATCCCACTTTCTCATCCACTCCCTACACACTAGGGACAATCTACAGAGGGACGATTTTTTAACCTCCAAACCCGCACGTCTTTGGAGCGCGGCTGGAAACCACAGGGAGAACGTGTCGCAGGGAGAACGTGCACACTCCACACACAGAGGTGACAGCACCCGAGGTGGGGATCGAACCCGGGTCTGTGGCGCTGTGAGGCAGCAGCTATACCCACTGTGCAACTGTGCCGGCCGGGGCAACTTGATGCAGTTAATGCAGTGAAGAGGGCAACTGTAGATGCTGGTTTGCATCGAAGAAAGACACGGAGTGCTGGAGTAACCCAGCGGGACAGGCAGCAGTTTGCGTCTGTTTCTGTTTCGTGTGTGGGTCTGAAGCAGGCTCCCGACTTGAAACAGCACATGTCCCTTCTCTCCAGAGACGCTGCCTGACCCGCTGAGTTAAGAGCTTGCCCTACCAGCATGCAATGCAATGCTATGCGATGAACGCGATCAAACTAGAAGCGGGGTCCGCGCGGAGGTCGGGTGATCCCTGTACAGGGCCGTTCCCACCAGCATGCGCCTGCATGCGGCAAGCGCGACCAAACCGGCAGCGAGGGCCGCGCGGACGTCGGGTGAGTGGCGCAACGCGGCGCAAAGTGAGGCGAACTTGGAGCGAAGTCTTAAGTTCGCCAGGACAGAGAGGGGCACACAGAGAGGGGCACCGAGGCACACACACACACAGAGAGGGGCACAGAGGCGCACACACAGAGGGCCACGGAGCCACACACATAGAGGGTCACGGAGGCACGACGTCGAGACGGTGTGTAATGCGTCGAGGCGACTGCGAGCCGACAAGCCGATGCCGCGCGGAATTTTTGAACTCCGCACAATTCCGCACGGCTCCGGCGATCGAAGTGGGACCGGCCCCGGACGGCTCAAGCGAACACGTAGGGAAGTAATGTTAAAATTGTACAAGGCATTGGTGAGACCAATTCTGGAGTATGGTGTACAATTTTGGTCGCCTAATTATAGGAAGGATATCAACAAAATAGAGAGAGTACAGAGGAGATTTACTAGAATGTTGCCTGGGTTCCAGCAACTAAGTTACAGAGAAAGGTTGAACAAGTTGGGTCTTTATTCTTTGGAGCGCAGAAGGTTAAGGGGGGACTTGATTGAGGTCTTTAAAATGATGAAAGGGATAGACAGAGTTGACGTGGATAAGCTTTTCCCATTGAGGGTAGGGAAGATTCAAACAAGAGGGCATGACATGAGAATTAAGGGACTGAAGTTTAGGGGTAACATGAGGGGGAACTTCTTTACTCAGTGAGTGGTGGCTGTGTGGAATGATCTTCCAGCAGAAGTGGTGGAGGCAGGATCGATTTTAACATTTAAAAGTAAAGTGGATAGGTATATGGACGGGAAGGGAATGGAGGGGTATGGTCTGAGTGCAGGTAGATGGGACTAGGGGAAAATAAATGGTCGGCATGGACTGGAAGGGCCGAGAAGGCCTGTTTCCGTGCTGTAATTGTTATATGGTTATATGGTGTGCTCCACATTTCCATTGATCATCATTGCTTTTTGCATATCTTTCATTCATTTACAGTGCTGGCTTGAAGGGCCGAATGGCCTACTCCTGCACCTATTGTCTATTTGTCCCATGTACCTTCTATATCTTTCGGTTCCCGTTCCCCTGGCTTTCAGTCTGATGAAGGGTTCCCACCTGAAACATCATCCATTCCTTCTCTCCAGAGATGCTGCCTGACCCGCTGAGTTACTCCAGCTTTTTGTGCCTATCTTCGGTTTAAACAAGCATCTGCAGTTCCTTCCTACACATTTAATCTTGTTGACTGGTTCCTCAAAGCAGCGTGAAGTGTAGATGGAGCCAATGGTGGGAGTCTGGTCTGTGTGATGGACTGGACTACATTGACAGGTCTGTAATGTCTTGCGGTCTTGGGCAGAAGCAGGATTCTGGTGTTAATTCTGGGCAACGATCAAAGGTTAAGGGCCTGTCCTACCAGCATCCGACTCCATGCGATGAGCGCGATCAAACTAGAAGCGGGGGCCGCGCGGAGGTCGGGTGATCCCCTGTACAGGGCCGTTCCCACCAGCATGCGCCTGCATGCGGCAGGCGCGACCAAACCGGCAGTGAGGGCTGCGCGGAGGTCGGGTGAGTGGCGCAATGCGGCGCAAAGTGAGGCGAACTTGGAGCGAAGTCTTAAAGGTAAGTTCGCCAGGACAGAGAGAGGCACACAGAGAGGGGCACAGAGGCACACACACAGAGAGCCACGGAGCCACACACAGAGAGGGTCACGGAGGCACCTACAGAGAGGGTCACGGAGGCACGACGTCGAGACGGTGTGTAATGCGTCGAGGCGACTGCGAGCCGACAAGCCATTGCCGCGCGGAATTTTTGAACATAGTGAGTTTTTCGGAGCCCCGCGTGATGTCGGGATGATCTCCGCACAATTCCGCACGGCTCCGGCGATCGAAGTGGGACCGGCCCCGCGACGCCGGACGGCTCAAGCAACCACGTTAGGTCGCGCTCATCGCATAGAGTTGCATGCTGCTGGGACAGGCCCTTTAATTCCTAATTAGAAATTGTACGATGGTTTATTCCATCACATTTATTCCTTGCAGGGAGATGCAAGAAAGAAATCAGAAAATGCTAGGAATTCGATACAAAACAAAAATGCTGAGAATGCACATTTTAAATTTATTTTCATAATTCATATGTTATAGGAATATGTTATATGTTCGGCCCATCAAGTCTACTCCGCCATTCAATCGTGGCAGATCTATTTTTCCCTTTCAGGGCAGGATGTGGTGATGTGGACCTTGTTCAGGTTCAGTCTAGTTTATTGTCGCGTGTACTGAGGTACCGTGAAAAGCTTTTGTTGCATGCTAACCAGTCAGCGGAAAGACAATATATGATTTAATTGATCCAGGTTGCTGCACTGACAGTTTGAAGGGTGAAGAATTTCCCACACGCATCATTGAGAAGAATACTTTGCAGATGGGGCTTTTGAAAATTCCCAGTGATAACTGGATGAGCTGAGAACTTTGTAGCAGAGTGCCAGAAGGCAAGCCCTCACTCATTTAATGTTTGGAAGAATCAATACACTATTGCAAGCGTGAAACACTATCTGGTCTATTGACAATATGATCTAACAACTCAAGCGCCAAGTGTTTCATTGTTATTTGTACTGATAATGGACCAATGACATTCTTACTTGCAGCAGCATAACACG
Organism: Raja brachyura; assembly: GCA_963514005.1. The sequence goes on along the minus strand of OY740819.1, from coordinate 13,063,588 downwards.
CCTGCAAGCACGATATACATTTATAATATACAATAAACAAAGAATATATCATTTATTAGGGAGTCACGGTGGTGTAACGGTAGAGTTGCTGCCTCACAGCGCCAGAGACCCGGTTTCGATCCTGACTACGGGTGCTGTCTGTGTGGAGTTGGTACGTTCTCCCCGTGACCTGCGTGGGTTTTCTCCGGGTGTGCCGGTTGCCTCCCACACTCCAAAGACGTACAGGTTTGTCGGCTCATTGAATTGCAATCATTGTAAATTGTCCCTAGTGTGTGGAGGATAGAGTTAAGCCCCTGTCCCACTTAGGAGACCTAACCTGCAACCTCTGGTGACCTTGCCCACCACCCAAAAAAAAAGCAAGGTCGAGATGAGCTGCAACCTCCTACCACCTCCCACGCACACGTTGAAAACCTTCCTCGACTATGAACAAAACCGGCTTCGACTAGACCTGCGACTAAAAAATGATCGATTTTTAAAAGGGCAACTTATTTTTAGTCGAGGCTGCTTTTAAACATGATGAAAAAATAGCAGCAACCTAGATGAAGCCTCGATCACACGGAAACCACTTTCGACCATTAGGGAGAGTGACCAAAACCTCCGGTGACCTCATGGAAACCTTGGGTGGCGGGCAAGGTCACCAGAGGTTTCTGTTTAGGTCTCCTAAGTGGGACAGGGCTTTTAGTATGCGGGGATCGCTGGTCCAGGTGTGGTTTCACCAGGGCTCTGTACAACTGCAGAAGGACTGGATAGGCCCACGGAACTGGCCAGTTGGAATAGGTCTTCCCAGCTTTCCCAAATCTCAATGGATCTGTCTGAAATTCCAGTTCTGAATCTGCAGGCATTCGAAGCAAATCTTATATCTTTGTTTGAGGGCACTTATGTATCACCAGCTTATTAAAACAGTCCTCCCGATCCCCTTAGCTTTATCAAAATGTACTAATAATCGAAACAAGGGCAACATTAAATTCCGTTTCAGGAGATAAGAGAACTTCTGAGAAATAAAATTATATCATTCCTCAATGACTTTCATTCCAACTTTTCCTAGTAATGTCTACACTCCCAGTTTTCTCATATCTTCGCACTGGCAGGGCTGTGCAGGCAATATCGCTGTTATACTTGCGACATCACAGGGGGCCATTCGGCTCATCAAGTCCATGCTGTCCCTCAGATAGACACAGAGTGCTCGAGTAACTCAGCGGGTCAGGCAGCATCTGTGGAGAGAAGGAATCGGTGATGTCTCAGGTCTTCAGGCTGAGGAAGGGTTCCGACCTGAAATGTCACCTATGCCCTTTCTCCAGAGATGCTGCCCGTCCCGCTGAGTTACTCCAGCATTTTGTGCTTATCTTCAGTATAAAGCAGCATCTGCAGTTCCCTCCTAGTCATGCTGTCCCTCGTACAGCACAAGGACAGGCCCTTCGGCCCACAATGTCCATGCTGAACATGATGTCAAGTTAGACTGCAAGTGATCTAAATCCCTCCATTCCCTGCATATCCAAGTATCTGCCCAAGTGCCTATTAATCACCATGACACCTGCCTTCACCACCGTCCCTGACAGGCGATTCCAGGCACCCAAAACCCTCGGCATTAAAAAAGTTGCTCCGCACATCTCCTTACTTGGACTGGAGTAAGGATTTGAGTATAGGAGCAGGGAGGTTCTACTTCAGTTGTATAGGGTCTTGGTGAGACCACACCTGGAGTATTGCGTACAGTTCTGGTGTCCAAATCTGAGGAAGGACATTATTGCCATAGAGGGAGTGCAGAGAAGGTTCACCAGACTGATTCCTGGGATGTCAGGACTGTCTTATGAACAAAGACTGCATAGACTCGGTTTATACTCTCTAGAATTTAGGAGATTGAGAGGGGATCTTATAGAAACTTACAAAATTCTTAAGGGGTTGGACAGGCTAGATGCAGGAAGATTGTTCCCGATGTTGGGGAGGTCCAGGACAAGGGGTCACAGCTTAAGGATAAGGGGGAAATCCTTTAGGACCGAGATGAGAAGGACTTTTTTCACACAGAGAGTGGTGGGTCTCTGGAACTCTCTGCCACAGAGGGTAGTTGAGGCCAGTTCATTGGCTATATTTAAGAGGGAGTTAGATGCGGCCCTTGTGGCTAAGGGGATCAGGGGGTATGGAGAGAAGGCAGGTACGGGATACTGAGTTGGATGATCAGCCATGATCATATTGAATGGCGGTGCAGGCTCGAAGGGCCGAATGGCCTACTCCTGCACCTAATTTCTATGTTTCTATGTTTCTATGTAAGGGGTTATGGGGAGAAGGCAGGAGAATGGGGTTGAGAGGGAAAGATAGTAGGCTTGATGGGCCAAATGGTCTAGTTCTACTCCAAGAACTTATGAACTTATGATACCCACGTGGTCACAGGAGAACTGCCCCTTTTCTTTGGATCAATACACAATAGACAAAGGTGCAGGAGGAGGCCATTCGGCCCTTCGAGCCAGCACCGCCATTCAACGTGATCATGGCTGATCGTCCCCAATCAGTACCCCGTTCCTGCCTTCTCCCCATATCCCCTGACTTTGCCACCTTTAAGAGCCCTGTCTAGCTCTCTCTTGAAATGCACAACCAAGTGGATGATTCAACAAATCGTACGACTTGGGAGGGGGAGAGACGGAGAGAGAGGGGATGCAAGGGTGACAACATTAGAGAACTCAACACTCCAATTGCTGGGGTGTAAGCTGCCCAAGCGAAATATCGGGTGCTGTGTCTCCAATTTGCGTTTGGCCACACTCTGTTTGTGTCGGAGGTCATCGCTCTACCTATTGTACTTATCTTCTGCATCTGTGTTTAATATCATCTGATATTATTGGATAGCAATTAAAATAAAACTTCCCACTGTGCATCAGTACACGGGACAATAATACAAGGATATTTCCAGGACTCGAGTGTCCGAGCTGCATGGAGAGGTTGAGCAGGCAAGAACTTTACTCCTTGGAGCGCAGGTGGATGAGGGGTGATCTTATGGAGGTGTGTAAAATCATGAGAGACATAGATCGGGTAGACGCATGCCCAGAGTAGGGCAATCGCAGACCAGAGGACATAGTTTTAGGTGAAGGGGGAAAGATTGAATAGGAACCTGAGGGGGAACACCTTTTACACCAAGGGTGGTGGGTGCATGGAACGAGCTGGCAGAAGAGGTAGTTGTTGAGGCCGGTACTATCACAATACGGAAGAAACATTTAGACAGGTACATGGATATGGCGGGTTTAGAGGGATATGGACCAAACGCAGGCAGGTGGGACTAGTGTAGATGGGAAATGCTGGTTGGTGTGGGGACGTTGGGCCGAGATATTATGAGGGAGCTGCCTAAACCATTCACAGCTTGGCAGTGTGGCTGCTATAGATGACATCCTGGGTTAGCTAGGTTTAGGTTTATCATTGTCACATTGTCACCGAGGTACGGTGAAAGGCTTTGCTTTGCATACTGTCCATTCAAACTCATAAAGGGCCTGTCCCACCAGCATGCAACTCCATGCGATGAGCGCGACCTAACGTCCGGCGTCGCGGGGCCGGTCCCACTTCGATCGCCGGAGCCGTGCGGAATTGTGCGGAGTTCGTCCCGACATCGCGCGGGGCTCCGAAAAACTGACCGTGTTCAAAAATTCCGCGCGGCAACGGCTTGTCGGCTCGCAGTCGCCTCGACGCATTACACACCGCCTTGACATCGTGCTTCCGTGACCCTCTCTGTAGGTGCCTCCGTGACCCTCTATGTGTGTGGCTCCGTGGCCCCCTGTGTGTGTGCCTCTGTGCCCCTCTCTGTGTGCCCCTCTCTGTCCTGGCGAACTTACCTTTAAGACTTCGCTCCAAGTTCACCTCACTTTGCGCCGCGTTGCGCCACTCACCCGACCTCCGCACGGCCCTTGCTGCCAGTTTGGTCGTGCTTGCCGCATGCAGGTGCATGCTGGTGGGAACGGCCCTGTACAGGGGATCACCCGACCTCCGCGCGGCCCCCGCTTCTAGTTTGATCGCGCTCATTGCATAGAGTTGCATGCTTGTAGGACAGGCCCTTAATACTATGTAAAAATAATACTTTACATAGATCCAATCAAACCAAACTCCAGTACAACAGGTAGAGCAAAGGGGACGATACAGAGTGCAGAATATCGTTCTCAGCATTGTAGCGCATCAGTTCCACAGACAAAGTCCAATGTCCGCAATGGGATAGAGGTGATTGGGATAGTACTGGCTTATGGAAGGGCCGTTCAGAAGCCTGATAACAGAGGGGAAGAAGCTGTTCCTGAGTCTGGTGGTGCGCTCTTTCAAGCTTCTGTACCTTCTGCCGGACGGGAGCGGGGAGAAGAGAGGACCGGGGTGGGACAAGTCTTTGCTTATGTTGAAGGGAGACACAAAATGCTGGAGTAACTCAGCAGCATCTCTGGTGAGAAGGAATGGGTGGCGTTTCGGGTCGAGACATCCTGAGATGTCAGAACTGTCTTGTGAACAAAGACTGCATAGACTCGGTTTATACTCTCTAGAATTTAGGAGATTGAGAGGGGATCTTATAGAAACTTACAAAATTCTTAAGGGGTTGGACAGGCTAGATGCAGGAAGATTGTTCCCGATGTTGGGGAGGTCCAGGACAAGGGGTCACAGCTTAACGATAAGGGGGAAATCCTTTAGGACCGAGATGAGAAGGACTTTTTTCACACAGAGAGTGGTGGGTCTCTGGAACTCTCTGCCACAGAGGGTAGTTGAGGCCAGTTCATTGGCTATATTTAAGAGGGAGTTAGATGTGGCCCTTGTGGCTAAAGGGATCAGAGGGTATGGAGAGAAGGCAGGTACGGGATACTGAGTTGGATGATCAGCCATGATCATATTGAATGGCGGTGCAGGCTCGAAGGGCCGAATGGCCTACTCCTGCACCTAATTTCTATGTTTCTATGTTTCAGGTGAATTTTAAAGATTTTGTTCAATGTCAAATTGGGTGCGGGACGAGAAGAAAAGTTGGAAATGAATTGTACATTTAAAATATTGCATCTCAAAACTCTTGTAAATCAAAGAGTGAGACTCTGAGCAAAAACACGGCCCAGCCCCAAATATTCTCTGGCAATTATTTAAACTTAGAATGTCATTGAAAGTAAACAAATGCTTCATATTACTTACCCTTGCTGTGAGTTAAGTGAGTTAAGTTCACAACACTCGAACAGAAATAGCTGCATACCATTGAGTGTGTATCATTCGGGAGACGAGCGTGAGATGGTGTTTTCTTCATCTACAGAACTGATGCCATTTGGTCGAACTCCTTCAGAGGTTTGTATTTTACGCAGTTTTGCAGCGCTCACTAACGGTACGGGATACTGAGTTGGATGATCAGCCATGATCATATTGAATGGCGGTGCAGGCTCGAAGGGCCAAATGGCCTACTCCTGCACCTAATTTCTATGTTTCTATGTTTCTATGTTTCTATGAGACCATTCGTCAGACTGGTTGCTTTTCTGAGGCAGCCTGAAGTGTAGATGGAACGAGTGGGGAGTCTGGTATGGGATGTATTTTTAGTTTAGAGATACAGCGAGGAAACAGGCCTTTCGGTCCACCGGGTCCTCGCCGACCAGCGATCCCCACACATTATCACTATCCTACAAACACTAGGGACAATTTTCCCATTTACTAAGCCAACCTACAAACCTGTACTTTTTGGAGTGTGGGAGGAGACCGGAGATCCCGGAGAAAACCCACGCAGGTCACGGGGAGAACGTGTAAACTCCCAACAGACAGCGCCCGTAGTCGGGATTGAACCTGGTGCTGTGAGGCAGCAACTCTACCGTAGTATCATCGTGCCACTGCGCAATTGTGTCAGCAGGGGAAAGGGAATTAGAGGCGAGAGAGTTACAGATTACAGAGTTACTGAAAAGTTATTTTTCACACAGAACTTTCAAAAATAGAGCTCCTTTTAAAATCGGTAAGTTTATTTTTGTTACTGTGAGCTATAAATACTAAAGGCTAAATGTTATACTGTTTAATAGAATATTCCATAAAAGTTAATGGAAGTGCTGGCTTGTCAATTTCTACAACTGACAAACTGTGTCCTTGGGAGACAACAGTGAATGATTGCTGCGAGGAGGTTACGTGGAAACAGTTTTTTTTCCCTAAACAGCTTTGTTTCCTGTTTGTTCATTTCTAAAGTAAGTCTAATTACTTATTCCCTGGAAAGGAGATCCTTCGTCCCTGTGGCTATCAAACTGCACAACTCTTCCCTCTTCAGTCGGGGGGTCAACTGAGACTCACCCCCCCCCCCCACCCCCTCCCCCAATCTATGCACGTCCCCAATCTTTTCCACTCATCATTTTAATTATTTGTGTCGTTTTTATTTTTTAATCACTGTTGGCTGATCAATTTCCCCTCTGGGATAAATAAAGTTCCATCATATCGTATCGTATCGTATCGTATCGTTACTGGGTTCTATAGTTTCTGATCAAAATCGTGCGATCATCGATTTTGCCCATGCAATGCAAAGTAATCGCTGGTTGGCACAGGGGCACAGCTGGTAGGACCGGTGCTTCACAGAGCCAGGGGCCTGGGTTCAATTCCGTGGATTTTACAAGATCTCCTTCTGATGATATGGGTTTCCTCCGGGTGCTCCAGTTCTCTCCAGATATCCCCAAAATATTAGGGTTTGTACATTCATTGGCTGCTGTCAAATTGCCATGAATGTGTCGGGAATAGATGAGAAAGTGGGATAAGATAGACCCTGTCCAAACAAGTGATCGATGGCCACAGATAGACTCAGGAGCGCAGATCTTTATAGGTCTGGAGGGTGAACTTAGTTTAGTTTAGTTTAGTTTATTCACCTTTTCGCACAAAGGGGTGTATGGAACAAGCTGCCAGAGGAGGTAGTTGAGGCAGGGACTATCCTAACGTTTAAGAAATGGTTGCACAGGTACATGGATAGGACAGGCTTGGAGGGATATGGACCAAACGCAGGCAAGTGGGACTGGTGCAGTTGGGACATGTTGGGCGCTGTGGGCAAGTTGGGCCGAAGAGCCTTTCTCCACTTTGTATCACTCTGTGACTCTTTAGTTTATTGTCACGTGTACCAAGGTACAGTGAAAAGCCTTTGTTGCGTGCTAACCAGTCAGCGGAAAGACAATACGTGATTACAATCGAGCCATTTGCAGTGTACAGATACATGATAAGGGAATGACGTTTAGTGATCATCGACATGAGAATTAAGGGACAGAAGTTTAGGGGTAACATGAGGGGGAACTTCTTTACTCAGAGAGTGGTGGCTGTGTGGAATGATCTTCCTGCAGAAGTGGTGGAGGCAGGATCGATTTTAACATTTAAAAGTAAAGTGGATAGGTATATGGACGGGAAGGGAATGGAGGGGTATGGTCTGTGTGCAGGTAGATGGGACTAGGGGAAAATAAATGGTCGGCACGGACTGGAAGGGCCGAGAGGGCCTGTTTCCGTGCTGTAATTGTTATATGGTTAAAGTTAGGCCGACAAAAATACTGGATAAACTCAGCATCTATGGAGCGAAGGAAATAGGTGACGTTTCGGGTCGAGGCCCTTCTTCAGACTGGAAGAAAGGTCTGAAGAAGGGTCTCGACCTGAAACGTCGCCTATTTCCTTCGCTCCATAGATGCTGCCTCACCCGCTGAGTTCCGCCAGCATTTTTGTCCACTTTCGATTTTCCAGCATCTGCAGTTCCTTGTTAAACATAGATGAAAGTAAGGATTGTTGCTGTATGATTAGAGTGTGGAACGATTGTAAGATGAGTGTAGATGTGCTTCTGTGGCTAGCACACAAATAGCCGTCTTCAACTCTTGCTCCAAGTTCAAGTCCAAGAGAGTCAAACTAATCATGTGGATTAATTCACTAAGAAGATAGCAAGCTTCTGAGTTCCTGGAAGAAGTGAAAATCAGAGTTTTAGAACTGTATCTGCTGTTTTTCTGGGAATCCTTATCTGCGCAAAGCGGAAACACAGCTCCAGTTGCAAGAGGGGAGATTGCGGAGAAGGTGTAAGTGTGAATGAAGAAAGACAGAGGAGGCAGCACATTCATATTCAGAAACAGCAGTGAAACGATGGCATGGGTAGTGGTACAGCAAGCAGTGCTGCCTCCCCATACCTCCAGCGACCCTGGTTCAATCCCCACCCCCTGTCTGTGTGCTCATACGTGTTAGGAGCAGAATTAGGCCATTCGGCCCATCAATTCTACTCCGCCATTCAACCGTGGTTGGTCTATCTCTCCCTCCAAACCCCATTGTCCAGCCTTCTCCCCATAACCCCACACCATTTAAGAATAAGGGGTAGGCCATGTTGAACAGAGATGAGGAGACACTATTTCTCACAGAGAGTTGTGAGTCTGTGGAATTCTCTGCCTCAGAGGGCGGTGGAAGCCAGTTCTCTGGATACTTTCAAGAGAGAGTGGAGTCAGGGGATATGGGGAGAAGGCAGGAACGGGGTACTGATTGGAGATGATCAGCCATGATCTCATTGAATGGCGGTGCTGGCTCGAAGGGCTGAATGGCCTACTCCTGCACCTATTTCTATTGTCTATTGTCTGTTGTCTATTGTCTAACCTCTGACACCCATACTAATCAAGAAGCTATCAATCTCTGCCTTAAAAATGTCCACTGACTTGGCCACAGCCTTCTGTGGCAAAGAATTCCACAGATTCACCACCCTCTGACTAAAGAAATTCCTTCTCATCTCCTTCCAAAAGGAATGTTCTTTAATTCTGAGGCTATGACCTCTAGTCCTAGACTCTCCCACTAGTGGAAACATCCTCTCCACATCCAGGCCTTTCACTATTCTGTACATTTCAATGAGGTCCCCCCTTCATTCTTCTAAACTCCAGCGAGTACAGGCCCAGTGCCGACAAACGCTCATCGTATGTTAACCCACTCATTCCTGGGATCGTTCTTGTAAACCTCCTCTGGACCCTCTCCAGAGCCGGCATATCCTTCCTCAGATACGGAGCCCAAATTTGCTCTCAACACTCCAAATGTGGCCTAACCAGCGCCTTATAGAGCCTCAGCATTCCATTCCGAGTTGGCATGATGGCTCTTGCTTGAAGTGTGCATGATGACTCCTTAAGGGTGTTCCCCAATTTCCTCCCCCATCCCAAAGACGTGCATGTTGATAAGTGAAATGACCTCAGCAAGTCACCCCAGAAATGGAGGGTAGAATCTGGGGGGTTTTGATGGGAATATCAGGAAAATAAAAATGGGATTAGTGTAAATGGGCGCATGATGGTCAGCATCGACTCTGTAGGCCGAAGGGCCTGTTTCCATGCTTGTGACTCCACAATGTTTGTGTACAGAGTTGATCTGACTTTGATTGTCCTCCTTCCAAAAATCTTGTCCCCCGGCAAGTGTACTTGACAGAAAATGATGCAACAATGGACGGCCTCATTTCATGAAGTTGGACAGGGATGGGAAAGGTTTGGGAGGATAAAGGCCAATTGTGGGCAATTGGGACCAGCTTAGATGGGGCACCTTGGTTGGCATGGAAGAGTCGGGCCAAAGGGCCTGTTTCCGTGCTGTAAAACACTACCTCTCTATGACTCAATTTCCCTCCTGGGATAAATAAAGTTCTATCGTATTATATTGTATCGTGTAGTATCGACCTTGTCAAGTTACTATCAAGCCAGCTTTCCTGCAGTGAAGTTATTCCCATAGTCATTAATAGAAATAACCACTTCCCGCCTCGGGTGTGTATACCAATGCACATTTCACCATGCTTTGGCCCCACCGAATAGACTGGTTAAAATCTTGGTGCTGGAGTTGGAGGTACGGGAGCTTGACGTGCCTGACCGCCCAGAGGAGGAGGATCGGCGCTGGGCTGCAGAGGAAGATATCGGCCCACGGGTTCCCAAGGCAGGTCCCAGGCGAGGCGCCACAGGCTACATTCATGCAAGGCGCAGCGATGTGGGGCGGAGATCGGAGTCTCCAATGGGGACGCAGTCAAGGGCGAGGGGTGAACAGAGTGAGAGAGATGGGGACAAGTACATGAAGAAGAGTTCTTATCGTCACGGTGGCGCGGCGGTAGAGCTGCTGCCTTAAGGACCCGGTTCCACTTGGGCGACATTTTGGGCGACAGCCTGAAAAGAGGTTGTCGCTGCGTGGTCAGGGCGTGACGCGTGTCTCCCTGTCGCCCCTGGATTTTGGAATGTTCAAAATCTTCAGGCAATATCTGGGGGTCTCATCATGTTGTGCGCCCTGTCACACGCTGACGTGCGCTGTCCTGCGGTGGCGCCCGGTGACGCGGGTATATAAAGCGCCAACTTATCCATTAAAAAGTTATTGGTCCTTAGATTTATTGTAGATAAGTTAATTTCCAATGTGAGTATTATACTTTGGTGTAACCTTGCGTGGTGAAGGCGGGAGATGCAGAATGTCGCGGCTTGACGTGACGGTGACGCGGAGTGTCGTACAACTTGACGGTTTTTAGGGCGTCAGTCACTGACGATAGCAGTCGCTGAAAAAAATCGCAGAGTGGGACAGGCCCGTTAAAGCGCCAGAGACCTAGGTTCGATCCTGCCCGTGACCTGCGTGCGTTTTCTCCGAGATCTTCGGTTTCCTCCCACACTCCAAAGACGTACAGGTTTGTCGGTTAATTGGCTTGGTATGAATGTAAAAATTGTCCCCAGTGTGTGTAGGGTAGTGTTAATGTGCGGGGATCGCTGGTCGGTGCTGGGCCGAAGGGCCTGTTTACATGCTGTATCTCTAAACTCAGGGAATTGGAGAGTCAGGACCTGGTGCCAGGACCTATCGATCAGGATCGCTAGCTCAGAGAGTTGTCGGATCAGGGGACTGTGTTTGAAGTCTCTGGCTCTTAAGGCTGGGGCAACAGAGCATTGGGGAGATGAGCTTAGATTAGTTTAGTTTAGTTTTGAGATACAGTGTGGAAACAGGCCCATCAGCCCACTGAGTCCATGCCGACCCTATCATAGTTCTATGATATCCCAGTTACAAATCCTGCACATTAGGGCCAATTTACAGAAGCCGGCTATCCTACAAACCTGCAAGTCTTTGGAGTGTGGGAGGAAACCGGAGCACCAGGAGAAAACCCACGCAGGTCACGGGGAGAACGTACAGGCAGCACCCACAGTCAGGATCGAACCGGGGTCTCTGGCGCTGTAAGGCAGCAATTCTACTGCCGCGCCGCTGTATTTAAAACAATGACAGGGTTCCTTCAAACAGGACTACCTTTACACAACGACCCAACCTGTGAGCGTGAAGATCGCAGTGCTGCCTCCACTAATATGCATTCTGTCTCAACACCAGACTACACACTCAGTCCTGACCAAAGTTGACCAAAGTACGGGATACTGAGTTGGATGATCAGCCATGATCATATTGAATGGCGGTGCAGGCTCGAAGGGCCGAATGGCCTACTCCTGCACCTAATTTCTATGTTTCTATGTTTCTATGAAACATATAAGATTGTTAAGGGCTTGGACACGCTAGAGACAGGAAACATGTTCCCGATGTTGGGGGAGTCCAGAACCAGGGGCCACAGTTTAAGAATAAGGAGTAAGCCATTTAGAACGGAGACGAGGAAACACTTTCTCTCACAGAGAGTTGTGAGTCTGTGGAATTCTCTGCCTCAGAGGGCGGTGGAGGCAGGTTCTCTGGATGCTTTCAAGAGAGAGCTAGATAGGGCTCTTAAACATAGCGGAGTCAGGGGATATGGGGAGAAGGCAGGAACGGAGTACTGATTGGGGATGATCAGCCATGATCACATTGAATGGCGGTGCTGGCTCGAAGGGCCAAATGGCCTACTCCTGCACCTATTGTCTATTGTCTATTGTCAGCTGGACTAGTGTGCCCAGAGTGGATCTAACAGAGACACCGCAACGGTGACAGCAACGAGATAATCCGCTCAGTATCACGTCCTCACACTGCTGTTTATGGGGCATGTTTGCTGCATCTTGGCAATGTACCAGTAACCAGTAAAAGGACCTCAAGATCTTCAGCGTACGTAAAAAGTCCAATAAATTCAACTCATTTTCTTTACACACTCGTTATTTCAAATGAGACACTGCAGATGAACATACATGTTTATATGCATGTTCCGAGCCCATTGTGATGTAGGGCTCTGCATCTGCTGCCTCCGCCTCTGGGCCGTTTCCTCTGGCATGGAGCCTCTCACCTCCCAGTAACAAACCTGCTCCCCACTCTAACACCTACTCCTGGACTCCCCCTGCCAGTCTTCTACCCTCTCTGGACATTTTTAGTTCCAACTTCCGGCACAACAGCAGTCTAAAGGTGGGTCCCGACCTGAAACGTAACTCATCCATTTCCTAGAGAGATGCTGCCAGACCCGTTGAGTTACTCGAGCAGTGTGTTTAAGAAGGGACTGCAGATGCTGGAAAATTGAAGGTAGGCAAAAATGCTGGAGAAACTCAGCGGGTGAGACAGCATCTATGGAGCGGAGGAAATAGGCAACGTTTCGGGTCGAAACCCTTCTTCAGGCTGATGTGAGGGTGGGGGCGGGAAGAAGAAAGGAAGAGGGGGAGCCAGTGGGCTGAGGGAGAGCTGAGAAGCGGAGGAGAAAGTAGGGACTATCTGAAATTAGAGAAGTCGTTGGGGTGTAAACTACCCAAGCGAAATGTGGGGTGCTGCTCCTCCAATTTACGGTGGTCCTCACTCTGGCCATGGAGGAGGCCCAGGACAGAAAGGTTGAATTCAAAATGGGAGGGGGAGTTGAAGTGCTGAGCCATCGGGAGATCAGGTTGGATAATGCGGACCGAGCGGAGGTGTTGGGCGAAGCGATCGCCAAGCCTACTCTTGGTCTCACCGATGTTGAGCAGCGGATGGAATAGATGAGGTTGGAGGAGGTGCAGGTGAACCTCTGCTGTACCTGGAAAGACTATTTACTCCAGCACTGTGGGGTTTTTTTTTCCGTAAACCAGCATCTGCAATCCATTGTGTCGAAATACTTCAAATACTTGTCAGCCTTTGTCAGTACATGTAGATACAAGGAACTGCAGATGCTGATTTAACAAACCCCTCGGGCCACAGTGCCCATGCCAACCACCGTACCCATCCACACTGAACCCATTTGCCCATGGAGGTCTGCTGCCCTCTGTGCTGGCATAGCTGGCATTAGTCCCAGCAGTTGCCACTGCCAACACTCCGTGCCTGTAGTTGCAATGTCCACACCCAGCTATCAGTACATGTGGGCATCGCGTTCTCACTGACGAGATGTTCCTCGAACCAAGTTCCGAGCGGCATCAATGTGATCGGGCGGTCAGGATGGGGCATAACCATCCACACCCATCACAACCATCTGGAAATCTTTGAACGATGATTCCCGCTTAGCCATCTGTCAAAGCTATTCTATCGCTCTGGATATCTCTGGCATTTAAAAGCCATTTCATGTCTGATAAAACATACATTATTTTCAAAAACGATTAAAAAAATTAATATACCCCTTCATGTTGGTGAACGGCAAAGAGAATCAAAGGGGAGTTGTTGACTTTAGATTTTAGACTTTCGAGATACAGCGCGGAAACAGACCCTTCAACCCATCGAGTCCGTGCCAACCAGCGATCCCCGCACACAAGCATTATCCGACATACTACGGACAATTTACAATTTTACCAAAGTAAACTAATCTACACTAGTCCCACATGTCCACATTTGGCCCATTTCCTCTAAATTGTTCCTATCCTGTCCAAATGTCTATTAAATGCCGTTCTAGTTTCTGCCTTAACTACCAGGTAGCTCATATATACCCACCGCCCTCTGTGTGAAAAAGTTGCCCCTGAGATTCTTATTAAATCTTTCCCCTCTCACCTTAATCCTTAGGGAGTGCAGCATAGGTTCACAAGGATAATTGGGGGGACTATCATATGTTGAGAGAATAGAGCGTCTGAGCTTGTACACTCTGGAGTTTAGAAGGATGAGAGGGTATCTTATTGAAACATATAAGATTGTTAAGGGTTTGGACACGCTAGAGGCAGGGAACATGTCCCCGATGTTGGGGGAGTCCAGAACCAGGGGCCACAGTTTAAGAATAAGGGGTCAGCCATTTAGAACGGAGACGAGGAAACACTTTTTCTCACAGAGAGTGGTGAGTCTGTGGAATTCTCTGTCTCAGAGGGCGGTGGAGGCCAGTTCTCTGGATGCTTTCAAGAGAGAGCTAGATAGGGCTCTTAAAGATAGTGGAGTCAGGGGATATGGGGAGAAGGCAGGAACGGGGTACTGATTGGGGATGATCGGCCATGATCACATTGAATGGCGGTGAATACTTGGTTCCACATTGTACAGAAAGATGAGTGTATCCATGTTGTGTAACCCCTGCATCCCCTCTCTCATCATCCCTCCCCCACCCAAGTCGTACAATCTTCAAAGTCGCCATGTTGAGTCTCATTGTCTGTAACTGGTTTTCACCTAGCCCACAGCTAACAATGGCCTGTTTCCTTTAACGTCGTTGCTTTATTGCTCATCTTTCATTCATTTGTTCTACATCTCTCTCTCTACATCACCATCTATATATCTCATTCCTCTTTCCCCTGACTCTCAGTCTGAAGAAGGGTCTCGACCCAAAACGTCACCTATTCCTTATATCCAGAGATGCTGCCTGTCCCGCTGAGTTACTCCAGCATTTAGTGTCAGTCTTGGTGTTGTGTATTCGTTGGAGTCACTGATCTCAAGGAGGGGATTGCAAACCCATAATCTAATCTCAAGTCTTGTTTTTTGTGGTTTATGGTGTTTGCTGTCCCTCCACGATTAGACTGCAGAAGGACCTAGAACTTCAGACGATAGCTTAACAATTTCCCATTCTTTTAATCTAATCACAGGCAATTTACTGGGAAACGGCCTTCCCTAGAGCTGGTGTGAATATCTTGAGTTCCAGACATCCCCGACGGCACTCCCATGTGTTTTCAATTTTGAGTTAGAAGAACAACTTTCAGGCAAGGGACATTACCTTTCCGGCTCCCTCCATGATGAACTGTTCGTTTTGGGCGCTAGAGTAACATTCTAGTTGGAATCGTGAGGGGTGAACATGTCAAATGTCATCACTAGAACCTTGCTTCTCAATTCCACATTCCTGTCTGATTCCCATAATCATAGAACACCATAGGACAAGATAATGCCAAGACAAACTAATCCCCTCTGCCTGCACGTCATCCATATCCCTCCATTCCTTGCGTATCCATGTTCCTGTCTAAATGTCTCAAAGGCAACTAATGCCACACTTTCTTCTGCAGTTGTATAGGGCTCTGGTGAGACCACATCTGGAGTATTGTGCACAGTTTTGGTCTCCTAATTTGAGGAAGGACATCCTTGTGATTGAGGCAGTGCAGCGTAGGTTCACGAGATTGATCCCTGGGATGGCGGGACTGTCATATGAGGAAAGATTGAAAAGACTAGGCTTGTATTCACTGGATGGTTACACAAAAAGCTGGAGAAACTCAGCGGGTGCAGCAGCATCTAAGGAGCGAAGGAGATAGGCGACGTTTCGGGTCGAGACCCTTCTTCAGACTGGTATTCATTGGAGTTTAGAAGGATAAGGGGGGATCTTATAGAAACATATGAAATTATAAAAGGACTGGGCAAGCTAGATGCAGGAAAAATGTTCCCAATGTTGGACGAGTCCAGAACCAGGGGCCACAGTCTTAAAATAAAGGGGAGGTCATTTAGGACTGAGGTGAGAAAAAACTTTTTCACCCAGAGAGTTGTGAATTTATGGAATTCCCTGCCACAGTGGGCAGTGGAGGCCAAATCACTGGATGGATTTAAGAGAGAGTTAGATAGAGTTCTAGGGGCTAGTGGAGTCAAGGGATATGGGGAGAAGGCAGGCATGGGTTATTGATAGGGGATGATCAGCCATGATCGCAATGAATGGCGGTGGTGGCTCGAAGGGCCAAATGGCCTCCTCCAGCACCTATTTTCTATATGTTTCTATTGTATCTGCCTCCACCACCATCCCTGGCAACATGTTCCAGATACCAACCACTCTCTTCGGTCCAACTTGCCCACACCGACCAACATGTCCCAACTACACTAGTCCCACCTGCCTGTGCTTGGCCCATATCCAGCCAAACCTGTCCCAGAGTGGTGGGTCTCTGGAACTCTCTAGCACAGAGGGTAGTTGAGGCCAGTTCATTGGCTATATTTAAGAGGGAGTTAGATGTGGCCCTTGTGGCTAAAGGGATCAGAGGGTATGGAGAGAAGGCAGGTACGGGATACTGAGTTGGATGATCAGCCATGATCATATTGAATGGCGGTGCAGGCTCGAAGGGCCGAATGGCCTACTCCTGCACCTAATTTCTATGTTTCTATGTTTCTATCCATGTACCAGTCCAACTGTTTCTTAAATGTTGCGATAGTCCCAGCCTCAACTACCTCCTCCAGCAGCTCGTTCTAAACACCCACCGCGCTTTGCCAGTCAGATTCCTATTAAATCGTTTCCCCTTCACCTTAAACCTATGTCCTCCGGTCCTCAATTCCCCTACTCTGGGCAAGAGGCTGTGTGTTAAAGAAGGAACTGCAGATGCTGGAGAATCGAGGGGTACACAAAAAGCTGGAGAAACTCAGCGGGTGCAGCAGCATCTAAGGAGCGAAGGAGATAGGCGACGTTTCGGGTCGAGACCCTTCTTCAGACTGTTTCCATGCTGTATCACCATGACTCTATGATTCTATGACCAAAGAAAACTGTTCTCTCTCTGTATTTATAGTCCATAGATGGCCCAATTTTGAATCTCAGTGGATTGTCCACAAGATTGCAATGAGAAGGATTTTCTTTTTTGCATTGTACACCCTTGAGAGCTGTGGATGATGTAGATTCAAGATGCTGTGTGTGTGTCTACTTGATCTATTCCACTCATGATTTTTACACCTCTATAAGATCACCCCTCATCCTCCTGCGCTCCAAGGAATATAGACCCAGCCTGCCCAACCTCTCCCCATAGCTCAGATCCTTGAGTCCTGGCAACGTCCTCGCAAATCTTCTTTGGTGTTGAATGTAACAGGGATCAGAAATCTAAATAGCCATTTAATAAAACAATTTAGGATGGCACGGTGGCACAGTGGTAGACTTGCAGCCTTACAGCACCAGAGTCACTGGTTTGATCCTGGCTACAGATGCTTATCTGTGCGGAGTTTCTCCCCGTGACCTGGGTGGGTTTTCTCCGAGATCTTCGGTTTCCTCCCACACTCCAAAGACGTACAGGTTTGTAGGTTAATTGGCTTGGTATAAATGTAAAAATTGTCCCCAGTGTGGGATAGTGTTAATGTGCGGGGATCGCTGGTTGGAGCGGACTCGGTGGACCGAAGGACCTGTTTTCATCGCTAAATTAAACCAATTGATTTCCACAGATTTTGTCTCAAAATGGTTTCAAACCTGACCCTGTTTCTCTGCTGCACAGATCTATGTTCTGTGTTAGTGGAAATGTGAAACACTAGCTCCACCAGAATCTGTTCCTTCATTCTGTCCTTCAAGAAATCGTTTCCCTTGTTGACCTTACTGAGTCCTTGTGAAATTTTACATTGTCCTGTCAGATAACCTCCTGGTGTTACACCTTCAAAGATAAGTTGCCAACAAAACTGTTTGAGAAGGAACTGCAGATGCTGGAAAATCGAAGGTAGACAAAAATGCTGGAGAAACTCAGCGGGTGAGGCAACATCTATGGACAGCATTTATGGAACGACATTTCGGGTCGAAACCCTTCTTCAGACTGATGTGAGGGTGGGGGTTGGGGGGGGGGAGAAAAGAAGAGGTGGAGCCAGTGGGCTGAGGGAGAGCTGGGAAGGGCAGGAGAAAGCAGGGACTACCTGAAATTAGAGAAGTCAATGTTCATACCGCTGGGGTGTAAACTGCCCAAGCGGAATATGAGGTGCTGCTCCTCCATTTTACGGTGGTCCTCACTCTGGCCATGGAGGAGGCCCAGGACAGAAAGGTCGGATTCGGAATGGGAGGGGGAGTTGAAGTGCTGAGCCACCGGGAGATGGGGTTGGTTAATGCGAACCGAGCGGAGGTGTTGGGTGAAGCGATCGCCAAGCCTGCGCTTGGTCTCAACGATGTAGAGCAGCTGACACCTAGAGCAGCGGATGCAATAGATGAGGTTGGAGGAGGTGCAGGGGAACCTCTGCCGCACCTGGAAAGACTGCTTGGGTTCTATCTATTTACACATAAACATAGACAGTTTCTTCCCAGCTATTATCAAGCAACTGAACCATTCTATTAACAACTAGAGAGTGGTCCTGACCTCCCATCTACCTCACTGGAGATCCTCGGACTATCTTTAATCGGACTTTATCTTGTACCAAGTGAATATTCCTTTTATCCTGTATCTGTACACAAAGAACAGCTTGATTGTAAGCATGTATAGTTTTTCTATTGTGTCGGAGGGAATTGTAGATGCTGGAGAATCGAGGGTTACACAAAAAGCTGGAGAAACTCAGCGGGTGCAGCAGCATCTAAGGAGCGAAGGAGATAGGCGACGTTTCGGTTCGAGACAAACTTGCTGGAATAACTCAGCGGGACAGGCAGCAAGTGAGGATAGAAAGAATGGGTGACATTTAGGGCAGAGACCCTTCTTCAGACTGGAACGTCACCCATCCCATTCTATCCAGAGATGCTGCCTGACTCACTGAGTTACTGCAGCATTGTCTGTCTTTCTATAAGTGATCTACTGACTGGATACCATGCACCAAAAACCTTTCAACTGTACCTTGGTACACTTTCCGATAAACTAAACTAAACTAACCTAATTAATTTAGTTTAGAGATACAGCACGGAAACTGGCCATTCGGCCCACCAAGTCTGCGCCGACCAGCGATCTCCGCACACGAGCACTATCCTACACACACTAGGGACAATTTACTCATACACCAAGCCAGTTAACCTACAAACCTGTACGCCTTTGGAGTGTGGGACAAAAGCGACGATCTCGGAGAAAACCCCACGCAGGTCACGGGGAGAGCGTACAAACTCCGTACAGACAGCGCCCGTAGTCGGGATCGAACCTGCGTCTCGCGCTGTAAGGCAGCAACTCTACCGCTGCGCCACCGTGCCAGAGGGAAAATACCAAGGAGGGGGACCACAAACAAGGATGAAGGGGTGTAGCATTTATTTTGTTATTGTTCCAGTCCCTCTCTCCAACACTTCAGCCAGATGAGTCAGACGTGAGTTCTTAGATGTGCAATTCTGCCTCCCTCTGAGCTGCGCACTGCCTCAGGCAACGTTCAGTAGTTACATCTTCCAATTGTGTCATCACATCTAATGTAAAGGGCCTGTCCCACCAGCATGCAACTCCATGCGATGAGCGCGACCTGAACGTGGTCGCTTGAGCCGTCCGGCGTCGCGGGGCCGGTCCCACTTCGATCGCCGGAGCCATGCGGAACTGTGCGGAGTTCGTCCCGACATCGCGCGGGGCTCCAAAAAACTGACTATGTTCAAAAATTCCGCGCGGCAACGGCTTGTCGGCTCGCAGTCGTCTCGACGCATGACACACCGCCTCGACATCGTGCCTCCGTGACCCTCTCTGTAGGTGCCCCCATGACCCTCTATGTGTGTGCCTCCATGACCCTCTGTGTGTGTGTGCCTCTGTGCCCCTCTCTGTGTGTCCCGCTCTGTCCTGGCGAACTTACCTTTAAGACTTCGCTCCAAGTTCGCCTCACTTTGCGCCGCGTTGCGCCACTCACCCAACCACCGCGCGGCCCTCGCTGCCGGTTTGGTCGCGCTTGCCGCATGCAGGCGCATGCTGGTGGGAACGGGCCCTGTACAGGGGATCACCCGACCTCCACGCGGCCCCCGCTTCTAGTTTGATCGCACTCATCGCATGGAGTCGGATGCTGGTAGGACAGGCCCTTTAAACATACATAGTGCATAGAACAGCACAGTGCAGGAACAGGCCCTTCGGCCCACAATATCAATGCTGAACACAATGCCAATACAAATGATCTCCTCTGCCAGCACCCCATCCATAGCCCGTCATGCTTGGCATAGCCATGTGCCTGTTCAAAAGCCTCTTCCATGCACTATTGCATTTCCAATGCCTCGGGCACCGAGTTCTTCCACTGAGGCAGCATGAGTAGAAATAAGAAAGGTGCACGCACTCTCGTGTGATTTTATTATTTTCTTGCTTTTGATATTTACACAGAGAGTGGTGAGTCTCTGGAATTTTCTGCCACAGAAGGTAGTTGAGGCCAGTTCATTGGCTATATTTAAGAGGGCGTTAGATGTGGCACTTGTGGCTAAAGGGATCAGGGGGTATGGAGAGAAGGCAGGTACGGGATACTGAGTTGGATGATGAGCCATGATCACATTGAATGGCGGTGCAGGCTCAAAGGGCCGAATGGCCTACTCCTGCACCTATTTTCTATGTTTCTATGTTTAAGCTGTGGGCATCATAACCACACATGGACATGAGAAACAGCAGCAAGAATTGGTTAAATCTATCTCAGTAAATACTCATCGCTGCGGTGGATATTGAGTTGGTGCATTGCCTGTTATTTCAAATCCATTACCTTGTTTGATCGACTGCCCAGAACTCGCTTGGACCATGGATTTGCAGAGTTCCCTGAAATAGTTGGCGTAATATGGGAAATGGATTGGCACTGATAGACGCTTGGAATTGGCAAATTAAAGAAACAGGCCTGGATCCGTCAACCCTGTTTTATGTCTGGGATTAGAGCCACACTGGTGTGATGGTTTAGAGATACAGAGTTTAGATATACAGTGCGGAAACAGGCCCTTCAGCCCATCGAGTCTGCGCTGACCAGCGATCCCTGCACACTAACACTACCCTACACACACTAGGGATTATTTACATTTATACCAAGCCAATTAGCATACAAACCCGTACGTCGTTGGAGTGTGGGAGGAAACTGGAGCACCTGGAGAAAACCCACGTAGTCACGGGGAGAACGTACAAACTCTGTACGGACAGCACCTGTGGTCGGGATCGAACCCGGGTCTCTGGTGCTGTAAGGCAGCAACTCTACCGCTGCGCCATGGTGCAGGCTGTCTATACTATGGACTAGTAAATACATACATTGTGTTGACGGCATCCTTATGATGTCTTTTAGTTGATATAAAATATGAAATATCAACGTATTTTTTAACAACATGTGGGGGGCTTGGATTGTAAATGATAACTACCAGTGTTTAATGGATTCTATGGTTCAGTGGTTGGTGCATGTTTTTTCCCACGTGTACCGTGAAATGCTTGGAACCATACCATGCATGCAGCAAGGTGGCGCAGCGGTAGAGTTGCTGACTTACCGCGCCAGAGACACGGGTTCGATCCCGGCTACGGGTGCTGTCTGTACGGAGTTTGCACGTTCTCCCCGTGACCTCGGATTCCTCCCACACTCCAAAGACGTACAGGTTTGCAGGTTCATTGGCTTCGTTAAAATTATAAATTGTCCCTAGCGTGTAGGATAGTGCTGGGGTACAGCGATCGCTGGTCGGCGCGGACTCGTCGGGCCAAAGTCCCTGTTTCCGTGGTGTACCTCTAAACTAAAGGGCCTGTCCCACTTACGCGACCTTGGCTCGCAAATTACGCGACCTCGTGGTCGCTTGAGGCGTACGGGCACCGCATGGCCGCGCGGGGCCGGTCCCACTTAGAAGCGCGGAGTTGTGTGGGGCTGGTCCCGACATCGCGTGGGACTCCGAAATTCTGGCAGTGGCCGAAATCTTCGCGCGCCAACGGCCTGTAGGCACGCAATGGCATTGCGGTCGTACGCAGCGTCTTGACGACGTACGCAGCGTCTTGACGGCGTACGCCTAGCACGTGGCGTTGCGCGATGATGTCACCGCCCGGCATGGCATTGCGTGATGACGTCACCGCCCGACGCCGTGCGACGCCCAAATTCAGTTGGTCTGCCTTCTGCCCAGCTGATTGGTAAACATGACGCAAATGACGTCAGGCGCGTACTTACCGCGTACTTCGCGTGAACTCTACTTCCGTTTGGTCGCGCCAAACGCACGCAATCGCATGCAAGTGGGACAGGCCCTTAAACCAGATCCTCTTCTGGAACTGCACGCAGAGAGTCGCCATGTTCCAGCCTCAAGGTCTCGGAAATGTCTGATCTCCTCGGTGTAAGGAACGATAACTACAAGTGATCTCAGAGAACATGAGGGAGTTAGATGTGGCCCTCGTGGCTAAGGGGATCAGAGGGTATGGGGAGAAGGCAGGTACGGGATACTGAGTTGGATGATCAGCTATGATCATATTGAATGGTGGTGCAGGCTCGAAGGGCCGAATGGCCTACTCCTGCACCTAATTTCTATGTTTCTATGTTTCTAATCGTAGAATCATAGAAAATAGGTGCAGGAGTAGGCCATTCGGCCCTTCGAGCCTGCACCGCCATTCAATATGATCATGGCTGATCATCCAACTAAATGGTTCATGATTTAATGACTAGATGTTCATGACTAAATGATCTACTTGCATTTGATATGCTGTGGGCATTACAAAAACATGTTGACATCAGAAACAGCAACAAGAATGGGTCATTCAGTCCCATGGGGTTGTTCCTTCGTTAGTCCCAGGAGAGTGTCTCAAGTGTCCAGTAGAAATGTAAAATAACATGTCCATCCCTCCAAACCCCAAATCTCCTCGCAGGAAGATCTTGTCCCAGACGTTTCAAGGTCTATTGCAGGAAACCTCGATAGGCCACTATTAATCCTGAAATACTGTAGATGAATAGTTCAATGGCTCACTGATGCTTTATGTGTCATATCTGCAACCTCACAGTGAGGTTCTGTTTGCATATGTCAAACATGTGGGCGCCACCATTTTGGCCGCCATTAATAAAAGTCCTAAAGTGCGGTTGACCCACTCGCTCGATGTACTGGAGCAGTTCCCGCGAACCCACGTCCCTCTCCTCCCCTCCCCTCCCCTCCCATCCCCTCTCCTCTCCTCCCCTCCCCTCCCCTCTCCTCGCCTCCCCTCCCCTCGCCCAGCCATCTTTGTGTCCCAGGAGCGCCTCCTGCAGCCGACCCTGAAGCCTGCAGATGGCGACATCACCCCGGTTCACCCTCCTCCCACCACCAACCCTTGCTCCTCATGTCCTGATGCCTCCAGCCCCCTCTTAACATCCATGCCTCATCTTCCACTTGGCCTTTCACGACCGGGAAGCAGAACCAAATTGTCTATGTAGTGTTCATTTAAAGCTGCCAGAAGATGGAAGTGAGCGGACGAGCCTTTCGCACCTGCACCTCACTACATTGGCCCGCAACTCTCCATGTCCCATTTCCCAACTAAAATCTATACGTTTCAATTGACATCCCCATGCACCGCCCTCTCCCGCTGGCTTGGAGTTTTCCCCAAATATTCTCCACGCTCTCTACTTCGTCTACCTGCTATAAAACACTTTCCCCCCTGTGGCTACACCGTATAGCTCTCTCAGTCAGCTTCACCTCCCTATTCCTTGGCATTCTGAACACCTTTACACAATTCCCTCCACAGAAAATCATGCATTACCAGCTGTGTTTCATTGCTAGTGAAAACATAGAACCATCGAAACAGAAAATAGTTGCAGGAGGAGGCCATTCGGCCCTTCGGCCCTTCAAGCCAGCACCACCATTCGTTGTGATCATGGCTGATCGTCCCCAATCAATAACCCGTGCCTGCCTTCTTCCCATATCCCTTGACTCCACTAGCCCCTAGAGCTCTATCTAACTCTCTCTTAAATCCATCCAGTCATTTGGCCTCCACTGCCCTCTGTGGCAGGGAATTCCACAAATTCCCAACTCTCTGGGTGAAAACGTTTTTTCTCACCTCAGTCTTAAATGTCCCCCCTTTATTCTAAGACTGTGGCACAGTGATATTCTTTGTTCTGCTTACACAAGGTATGCAATAGTTGCCACATAAAGAGTGCCAACAAAGTAACGAGGACCCCCTTTGTTCTTCCCCCCTCCCCTCTTCCCGATAGGCAGGTACTATCATAACGCATTAAAATTTAGATATATATGGATTGGACAGGTTTATAGCGAAGTGGGAAAAACGTGGGCAAGTGGGACTAGTGTGGATGGGACATGTTGGTCGGTGTGGGCAAGCTGGGCTTCAGGGCCTGTTTCCACACTGTATGACTACGGATCTGTGAGTCTATGACCCAGGCCGAACTACACTGGTTCAGATTCAATGTTGGGGCGGCACGGTGGCGCAGCGGTAGAGTTGCTGCCTCACAGCACCAGAGTCCCGGGTTCAATCCTGACTATGACTGCTGTCTGTACGGAGTTTGTACGTTCTCCCCGTGACCTGCGTGGGTTTTCTCAAGGGAGGGCCTGCTTCCTTGCTATGTGTTTCTATGACTGTACTAGGCTAATGTGTGTCTGTGTTCCGAGTAGTTTAGGGGACTGAGGGATGACACAAGATCTGGTTGCAGGGGTGGGCCTGGCCTGGGTCTCCACCGCTCCATGCTGCTGTAGGACGCGTCCGGTCCCACACCCCCTGTCAACCCCACGCTGATATAGCCCCTTCTCCACAGTACTGGTCAGTGCTCTTCATCTGAAATTGAGCATCCCACTGTCAAATTTAGTTCCGTTTAGAGAGACAGCACAGAAACAGGCCCCTCGGCCCGCCGAATCCGTGCCTACCAGCGATCCCCACAGATTAATACTATCCCACGCACACTAGGGACAATTTATTGTACAGAAGCCAAATTAACCTGCAAATCTGTACGTCTTTGGAGTGTGGGAGGAAACTGGAGCACTCAGAGAAAACCCACGCAGGTCACGGGGAGAACGTACATACTCTGTACAGACAGCAGTCGTAGTCAGGATCAAACCCGGGTTTCTGGTGCTGTGAGGCAGCAACTCTACTGCTGCTCCACCTTGCCGCCCCAACATTGAATCAGAACCAGTGTAGTTCGGCTTGGGTCATAGACTCACAGATCCGTAGTCATACAGTGTGGAAATCGTGCCGCCTCCCGTCCATTGAGATCATCGTGAAGCCTGGTCCAGGGTGGAAAGTTTGGAATGGATAGAATATATTAAAAATCTTGTTGCGATGTACAGAACAATAAGATGGCCGCCCACCCAGCCGTGGCCCACATCTGCCTGTTGCAAGGATTTGTTGAAAGGAAGGCGGCAGAAAGGGTTTTGCAAACTCAGTATTAGTTTAGTTTATTGTCACGTGTCTGAGGTACAGTGGAAAGTGTTTGTCGCGTGCTGACCAGCCAGCGGAAAGACAATCCATGATTGCAATCGAGCCATTCACAGTGTACAGATACATGATAAGGGAATAACGTTTAGTGCAAGGCAAATCCAGCTACGTCTGATCAAAGATAGTCCAATAGTTGCTTAGGACCACTCTCTGGTTCAGTTGCCTGATAACAGCTGGGAAGAAACTGTCCCTGAATAGTGTTATAATCTGCTTAATTTTTACTCAGTTATAAATTTTGATATATTTATGCATGAAATGAGGTGTAAGCTGCAATGTCTGCAGCCTTGCTAAGGTGCAGTGGCTGCGGGAAGAATTCATTTGATTGCTTTTTCAAGAAGTAATCTGGGGAAGGCTCTCGATCCGAGGCATCCAGAGATGCTGCCTCACCCGCTGAGTTTCTCCAGCGATTTGTGTCTACCTTCGATTTAAACCAGCACCTGCACTTCTTTCTTACACATAATCAACATGTCTGATGAGGGCAAAGCTGTCGACATTAGAGTCACAGAGTGATACAGCGTGGAAATAGGCCCTTTGGCCCAACTTGACAACACATGCCCATCTGCACTAGCCCCACCTGCCCGTGTTTGGTCCATATCCCTCCAAACCTGTCATTTCTATGTACCTGTGTAACTGTTTCTTGAACGTTGGGACAGTCTCTACCTCCAACCAGCAGCTCTAATAATCCATCCAGCAGTTCTAATAATCCATCCAGCTGTTCCAATAATCCATCCAGCTGTTCCAATAATCCATCCAGCAGTTCCAATAATCCATCCAGCAGTTCTAATAATCCACCCAGCAGTTCTAATAATCCATCCAGCAGTCCCTCTGACAGCTCGTTCCACCATCCACATTGTCTGTATTGGCTTCAACAAGGCACTGATAAGGCCCACTGAGTTTCTCCAGCACTTTTGTCCACCATTGATAAGGCTCCACAAGGTAGACTGCTCTTGAAGTTTGGGATGGGATGGGATGGGATGGGATCCAGGGAGAGCTAGCTAACTGGCTTCATGGAAGGAAGCAGAGGGTGATGGTGGGAGGTTGTTTTGTCAGACTGGAGGTGGTGTGACTAGTGGTGTGCCTCGAGGATTGGTGCTGGGCCCATTGGGATATGTGGTTCCTATCAACAAGAACGCAGATGGCATGATGAGCAAGTTTGCATATGACACTAAAGCAGGTGGTATTGTAGATAATGATCAAAAATTACACATGGCTCTGGATCAGCATGGAAGGTGGGCCGAGGAATGGCAAACAGTGTTTTATGACAATAAGTGTGAGGTGTTGCATTTGAGGAAGTCAAGTTAGGACCCACACAATGACTGGCAGGTCCCTGGGGAGGGTCGGGGAGCAGAGGAATCTTGGAGTGCAGGTACATGGTACCCAGATGTGTCACAGCTAGATAGGGTGGTGAAGAGGCTTTTAGTGCATGAGCCTTTCATCAGTATTAAGTATACAAGTTTGGATATTATGTTCCATTTCATACTTTCACAAGTTCATAAGTGATATGAGCAGAATTATAGACAATAGACAATAGTCAATAGGTGCAGAAGTAGCCCATTTGGCCCCTCGAGCCAGCACCGCCATTCACTGTGATTATGGCTGATCATCCCCAATCAGTACCCCGTTCCTGCCTGCTCCCCATACCCGTTGATTCCGCTATCTTTAAGAGCTCTATCTAACTCTCTCTGGAAAGCATCCAGAGAATTGACCTCCACTGCCTTCTGAACAGTGAATTCCACAGATTCACAACTCTCTGGGTGAAAAAGATTTTCTCCATTCTAAATGGCCTACCCCTTCTTCTTAAACTGTGGCCCATGGTTCTCGACTCCCCCAACGTAGGAACATTTCCTGCTTCTCGCATGTCCAATCCCTTAATAATCTTATATGTTTCAATAAGATCTCCTCTCATCCTTTTAAATTCCAGTGTATACAAGCCCAATCGCTCCATTCTCTCAACATATGATAGTCTTGGGAATTAACCTTGTGAACCTAAGCTGCATTCCCTCAATAGCAAGAATGGCCTTCCTCAAATTTTGGACTAAAACTGCACCAGGTGTGGTCTCACTTGGGCCCTGTACAACTGTAGAAGGACCTCTTTGCTCTTGTACTCAACTCCTCTTGTTATGAAGGTCAGCATGCCATTCGCTTTCTTCACTGCCTGCTGTACCTGCATGCTTACTTTCATTGACTGATGAACAAGGACCCCCAGATCCCGTTGTACTTCCCCTTTTCCCAACTTGACGCCATTTAGATAATAATCTTCCTTCCTGTTCTTGCCACCAAAGTGGATAACCTCACATTTATCCACATTAAACTGCATCTGCCATGCATCTGCCCACTCACCCAACCTGTCCAAGTCACCCTGCATTCTCATAATATCCTCCTCACAGTTCATTCTGCCACCCAGCTTTGTGTCATCTGCAAATTTGCTAATCTTACTTTGAATTCCTTCATAAAAATCATTGATTTAATTGTAAATTGTCCCAGCACCGAGCCTTGTGGTACCCCACTAGTCATCGCCTGCCATTCTGAAAGGGACCCGTTAATCCCTACTCTTTGTTTCCTGTCTGCCAACCACTTCTCTATCCATGTCAGCACTCTACCCCCATGTGCTCTAATTTTGCCCACTAATCTCCTATGTGGGACCTTATCAACTGCTTTCTGAAAGTCCAGGTATACTACATCCACTGGCTCTCCCTTGTCCATTTTCCTAGTTATATCCTCAAAAAATTCCAGAAGATCAGCCAAGCATGATTTCCCCTTCGTAAATCCATGCTGACTTGGACCGATCCTGTTACTGCTATCCAAATGTGTAGCTATCTCATCTTTTATAATTGACTCCATCATCTTCCCCACCACCGATGTCAGGCTAACTGGTCTATAATTCCGTTTTCTCTCTCCTGCCGTTCTTAAAAAGTGGGATAACATTAGCTACCCTCCAATTCACAGGAACTGATCCTGAATCTATAGAACATTGGAAAATTATCACCAATGCGACCACGATTTCAAGAGCCACTTCCTTAAGTACCCTGGGATGCAGACCATCAGGGCCTGGGGATTTATCAGCCTTCAGTCCCATCAGTCTACCCAACACCATTTCCTGCCCAATGGGAATTTCCTTCACTTCCTCTGTCACCAGAGGTCCTCTGGACACTAGTACATCTGGGAGATTGTTTGTATCCTCCTTTCGGCCCATGAAGTCATTCGGCCCATCAAGTCTATTCCAATATTCAATTATGACTGATCTATCTTTCCCTCTCAACCACATTCTCCTGCCTTCTTCCCATATCCCCTGACACCCGTACTAATCAAGAATCTATCTGTCTCTGCCTTCAAACTCTACATTGACTGGCCTCCGCAGCCTTCTGTGGCAATACATTCTACAGATTCACCACCCTTTGACTGAAGAAATTCCTCCCCATCTCCTTCCTAAAGGAACGTCCTTTACTTCTGAGGCTGTGACCTCTGGTCCTAGACTCTCCCACTAGTGGAAACATCCTCTCCACATCCACTCTATCTAGGCCTTTCACTATTCTGTAAGTTTCAATGAGGTGTCCCCTCATCCTTCTAAACTGAAGCGAGTACAGGCCCAGTGCCGACAAACGCTCATCGTATGTTAACCCACACATTCCTGGGATCATTCTTGTAAGGATCTTCTGGAACCTCTGCAGAGCCAGCACATCCTTCCTCAGATACGGGGCCCAGAAATGCTCACAATATTCCAAGAAGTTGTACTTGACATAGGTGAGGTCACATATGGAGGATTGTGTTCAGGGTTGGTTACCCTGCTGTTAAGCTGGAAATGGATCAGAGAAGATCTTCGATGATGTTGCCAAGACCTGAGGGCATGAGATTTCAAGAGAAGTTGGACTTTAATTCCTTGGAGCGCAAGAGAATGAGGGGTGATTTCATAGACTTGTGTACGATCATGAGGGGAATAGATCGGGTGATTGCACTCGTATTAGGGAAATCAAGAACCAGAGACATTAAGGTGAGAGGGAAAAGATTTAACAGGAACTTGCGGGGCAACTTATTTACACAGAGGATGGTTGGTATTTGGAACGAGCTGCCAGAGGGAGTTGAGGCAGGTAGTTTAACACAATTTAAAATACATTTGAACAGGTTTGGAGGGATATGGGCCAAATGTGGGCAGTGGGACTAGTGTAGATGGGGCATGGGAAAGATGGGCCGAAGGGCCTGTTCACTTGCTCTACGACTATGACTAAATGATTAATATTTATGGGAATGGGAATGCAGCGCCACTCAGTGGCTTCTCTGCTCAATTACAAGGGAAGGTTAAGTAGATTTATCTACCTTTGAATATATAATTTCATGAACATCTGACACAAGACACAATTTTAAAATGTACCAACACAAACATAAACATAAGAAATTTCAGTAAACATTGCTTAAGTGAATGATAGAGTATGGAAACAGGCCCTTCGGCCCACCGAGTCCATGCCGACCCTACACACTAGGGGCACTTTTACACAGGGCCAATTAACCTTAAATCCCGCACGTTTTTGGTTGCGGGTGAAACCAGAGCACCTGGAGGAAACCCACACTGCCACAGGGAGAACGTGCAAACTCCACGCAGAGAGCACCCGAGGGCAGGATCGAACCTGGATCTCTGGCGCTATGAGGAAGCAACTCTTTCAGCTGTGTCACTGTGTTGCTGTTTGGATAGGTGTACGAATATTGTGGAGGTTCTGGGGCGAAGGCAGGAGAATGGGGGTGAGATTAAAAGATAGATCGATTGAATGGTGGAGCGAACTTCACAAGTTCACAAGTTCCAGGAGTAGATTTAGGCCATTCAGCCCATCTAGTCTACTCCGCCAGTTAATCATGCCTGATCTCATCCCATTTTTCTGCCTACTCCCCATAACCCGTGACACCCAT
Organism: Raja brachyura; assembly: GCA_963514005.1. The sequence goes on along the minus strand of OY740819.1, from coordinate 13,033,598 downwards.
TCTAATCAAGAATTTGTCTATCTATGCCTTAAATACGTCCACTGACTTGGCCTCCACAGCCCTCTGTGGCAATGAGTTCCACAGATTAACTACCCTCTGACTAAAGAAGTTCCTCCTCACGTCTTTTCTAAAAGAGCGCCTTTTAATTCTGAGGCTGTGACCTCTGGTCCTAGACTCTCCCACTAGTGGAAACATCCTCTCCACATCCACTCTATCCAGGCCTTTCACTATTTGGTAAGTTTCAATGAGATCCTCCCTCAACCTTCTAAACTCCAGAGAGTGCAGGGGCAGGGCTGTCAAACGCTCATCATAGGTTAGCCCAGTCATTCGTGGGATCGTTCTCGTAAACCTCCTCTGGACCCTCTCCAGAGCCGGCACATCCTTCCTCACATATGGGGCCCAATTTTGCTCACAGTTCTCCAAATGCGGCCTGACCCGCACCTTATAGAACCTCCGCATTACATCCCTGTGTTGCCTGAATGGCCTGATTCTGCTCCTCAAACTTATGAACTTATGAAATCACGCAAAGTTCTGGAGAAACTCAGCACCTCAGGCAGCATCTCTGGTGGACATGGATAGGTGGTGCCCAGAAACACTGCCTGAGCCGCTCAGTTACTCCAGCACATTGTGTTTTATTTTTGTAAATCGGCATCTGCAGTTCCTTGTATGTTGATTTATAAATGACATACTGTTTTCAGCTTTTAATAATTTCCTATTATTTTGATTTTAAGCCACATTCATAATGTTCTGAAATGCGGCCTGCTATCATCCCGACCAGACTCAGCTGAATAAAATTAGGTGTAGGAAGGAACTGCAGATGCTGGTTTAAACTGAAAACAGACACAAAATGCTGGAGTAACTCAGCGGGACAGGCAGCATCTCTGGAGAGAAGGAGTGGGTGACGTTTCGGGTCGAGACCCTTCTTCAGACATCTCGACCCGAAACGTCACCCATTCCATCTCTCCAGAGCTGCTGCCTGTCCCGCTGAGTTACACCAGCATTTTGTGTCTGTCCTCAAAATAAAATTAGGCACTGACAATGGATTGTGCGTCGATAAAATGTGTACATAGTGCTGGATTTCCAAATGGAATTTTCTAATTTTTGAAGCCCTCTTCCCTAGTAGGTTTGAGAACGTTTGAGAGGAGATCTTATCGAAACATATAACATTCTTGAAGGATCGGACAGGCGAGCTGCAGGAAAATGTTCCCGATGTTGGGGGAGTCCGGGACCAGGGGTCACAGTTTAAGAATAAGGGGGAAGGTAGACAAAAATGCTGGTGAAACTCAGCGGGTGAGGCAGCATCTATGGAGCGAAGGAATAGGTGACGTTTCGGGTCGAGACCCTTCTTCAGACTGATGTGGGGGTGGGGGGGAAGAAGAAAGGAAGAGGCGGAGACAGTGGGCTGTGGGAGAGCTGGGAAGGGGAGGGGCAAGGACTACCTGAAATTGGATACTGGGGGAAATAGGGGGCGATCGTTTAGGATTTAGATGAGGGGAAACCCTTTCATCCAGACAGTTGTGAATCAGTGGAATTCTTGGCCACAGAAGGCAAGGGAGGCCAATTCACTGGATGTTTTCAAGAGAGAGTTAGATATAGCTCTTTGGGATCAAGGGATATGGGGAGAAAGTTGGAACGGGTTACTGAATTAGTATGATCAGCCATGATCATATTGAATGGCAGTGCTGGCTCGAAGGGCCGAATGGCCTGCTGCTGCTGCACCTATTTTCCTATGTTTCCACCCTCTGTGTGCAGACACTATTGTCTATTGTCTATCAGGGATGAACTTTCCAGGAAAGATAAGCATTCTAAATGGTAGACACAACGTGCTGGAGTAACTCAGCAGGTCAGGCAGCATCTCTGGAGAAAATGGGTAGGTGACATTTTGGGTTGAGACCCTTCTTCAGACCCATCCTTTTTCCCCAGAGATGCTGCCGGTCCCGCTGAGTTACTCCAGCGTTTTGCGTCTGTCTTTGGTGTAAACCAGCATCTGCAGTTCGTTTTTGTCTCCGCAGAGCCGGATTGTAATCGTGTGTTGTCTTTCTGCTGACTGGGTAGCATGCAGCAAGAGCTTTTCACTGTACCTCGCTACACGTGACAATGAACTACACTGAAACTGCGGAGATCTGGGTGGAATTATCAAGAGCGCTTCTAAGATTGGTGCAGGGGCCAGAGGGTGGTGAAAGGTGGGCGTTGGTGTTGGTGGAGGTGTCTGTTATGGGACGCATTTGGTTGCTTTGTTACAAAATAATAAAAGTAATCAAAACCCGCAGGCATGTAGTGTTTCAGACACGTAATGATCCAAATGTGTGTTTGGACTGGGATCACATCAGAGACATGGGAATCATTGGCACCAGAGGTTGGGTGATCAATATTTAGCCTTGCATTCTTTAGACTTTAGTGATACAGCCCGGAAACAGGCCCTTCGGCCCGCCGAGTCCGTGCTGACCTGCCACCACCCCGTATACTAGCACTATCCTACACACTGGGGACAATTTACAACTTTACTGAATTCCATTCACCTACAAACCTGATGGAGTTTAGTTGTTTTGTTTAGTGATACAGCCCGGAAACAGGGGGTACACAAAAATCTGGAGAAACTCAGCGGGTGCAGCAGCATCTAAGGAGCGAAGGAGATAGGCGACGTTTCGGGTCGAGACCCTTCTTCAGACTGGTCAGGGATCAGGGAAACGAGAGATATAGACGGTGATGTGGAGAGATAAAGAACAATGAATGAAAGATATGCAAAAAAGTATCGATGATAAAGGAAACAGGCCATTGTAAGCTGTTTGTGGTGTGAAAATGAGAAGCTAGTGCGACTTGGGTGGGGGAGAGTTAGAGAGAGAAGGAATGCCAGGGCCCGAGGGCTGAGGGAGAGGTGGGAAGGGGGGGAGGCAGTCTGGGTTAACAGAATTGAGAAAATTCAATGTTTAAGCCCAGAGGATGCAGACTCCCCAAGCGGAATATGAGGTGCTGTTCCTCCAACTTGCGGTGTTGCTCGCTCTGGCCGTGGAGGAGGCCCAGGACTGAGAGGTCGGATACGGAATGGGAGGGGGAGTTGAAGTGCTGAGCCACCGGGAGGTCGGGTTGGTTATTGCGGACCGAGCGGAGGTGTTCGGCGAAACGATCGCCCAGCCTCCGCTTGGTCTCACCGATGTAGATCAGCTGGCCTCTGGAGCAACGGGTGCAGTAGATGAGGTTGGAGGAGGTGCAGGTGAACCTCTGTCGGACTTGGAAGGACTGCTTGGGTCCCTGAAAGGAGTGGATGGGGGAGGTGAAGGGACAAGTGTAGCATCTCTTGCGGTTGCAAGGGAAAGTGCCCGGGGAAGGGGTGGAGGGGGTGGGAAGGGAAGGAAACAGGCCCTTCGGCCCACCGCGTCCGCACCGGCCAGCGATCCCCGCGCACTAACACTACCCTACACGCTCCAAGGGCAATTTTACGTTTATACCAAGCCAATTGTCCGGGGAGAACGTACTGTAATCCAGATTAAATCATCTTGATGCAAAATGTTAACGAGTTATAGGAGGAGAATTAGTCCATTTGGCCCATCGAGTCTACTCTGCCCTTCAATCATGAAAAGGCTTGCCTCCAATGGTCGGCACATTGGGCGCAAGAACCAGGAAGGCATGTTGCAGCTCTACAGGACGTCCGCGTTTGGAACTACCCTCTGTGGCAGAGAGTTCCAGAGACCCACCACTCTCTGTGGAACAAAAGTCCTTCTCATCTCGGTCCTAAAGGATTTCCCCCTTATCCTTAAGCTGTGACCCCTTGTCCTGGACCTCCCCAACATCGGGAACAATCTTCCTGCATCTAGCCTGTCCAACCCCTAAGAATTTTGTATGTTTCTATAAGATCCCCACTCAATCTCCTAAATTCTAGAGAGTATAAACCGAGTCTATCCAGTCTTTCTTCATAAGACAGCCCTGACATCCCAGGAATCAATCTGGTGAACCTTCTCTGCACTCCCACTATGGCAATAATGTCCTTCCTCAGATTTGGAGACCAAAACTGTACGCAATACTCCAGGTGTGGTCTCACCAAGGCCCTATACAACTGAAGTAGAACCTCCCTGCTCCTATACTCAAATTCTTTTGCTATGAAAGCTAACATACCATTCGCTTTTTTCACTGCCTGCTGCTAGACAGGGTAGACAGTCAGAACCTTTTTCCCAGGATGGAAATATCAAAGACTAGAGAACATAACTTTAAGGTGAGAGGGGCAAAATTTAAAGGCGATGTGCGGGGCGGGGTTTTTACACAGAGGGTGGTGGGTGCCTGGAACATGCTGCCAGCGGTGGTGGTGGAGGCAGATACGATAGTGGTGTGCAGAAGACGTTTGGATATGCAGGGCATCGAGAGATATGGACCATGTGCAGGCCGATAACAGTTTGTCTTGGCTTTATGTTCAGCACGGACATTGTTTGCCAAAGGGCCTGTGCTGTACTGTTGTATGTTCTATGTTCTATGTATGCCCTCCACAGATGCTGCCTGACAAGTGGGTTCCCTCAGCAGTTTGTCTTTTTTCCCCAGAAACCAACATCTGCAAACTTCCACATCTGTGTATAAAGAGCACGGTTTACTGTCCTGTCCATCGCTTTGTAGAGTGTGGGGGATTGCAACCTTCACGCGGTCCGCCCTGTTTCGACGAATGCAATCAACCTGGCGTGCACAATCAAATACAATCCAATAGAACAAGTTGTCCTACAACTTTAGGCTGTGCACGCCGTATGCAAGAAGTAGATCACTCTGTAGGAAGGATGGGGAGACGTTGGAGAGGGTGTCAAAGATGATCCCCGTGATGTTTCCTGGATTAGAATCAGCTCGAAGGAGAGATTGGACAAAGCTGAGGAAATGGTAATACATGTGTCAGAGGAAACTGCAGATAGACACAAAATGCTGGAGTGACAATAGACAATAGACAATAGGTGCAGGAGTAGGCCATTTGGCCCTTCGAGCCAGCACTACTTTCAATGTGATCACGGCTGATCATCCCCAATCAGTACCCCGTTCCTGCCTTCTCCCCATATCCCCTGACTCCGCTGTTTTTAAGAGCCCTATCTAACTCTCTCTTGAAAACATCCAGAGACCCACCTCCACCGCTAGAGGCAAAGAATTCCACAGACTCACCACTCTCTGTCTGAAAAAGTGTTTCCTCGTCTCCGTTCTAAATAGCTTACTCCTTATTCTTAAACTGTGGCCCCTGGTTCTGGACTCCCTCAACATCTGGAACATGTTTTCTGCCTCTAGCATGTCCAATCCCTTAACAATCTTTCAATGAGATCTCCTCTCATCCTTCTAAACTCCAGAGTGTACAAGCCCAGCTGCTCCATTCTCTCAGCATATGACAGTCCCGCCATCCCGGGAATTAACCTTGTAAACCTACGTTGCACATCTTCAATAGCAAGAATGTCCTTTCTCAAATTAGGGGACCAAAACTGCACACAATACTCCAGGTGTGGTCTCACTAGGGCTCTGTACAACTGCAGAAGCACTGTTGTATGTTCTATGTATGCCTTCCACAGATGCTGCCTGACATTTGGGTTCCCTCAGCAGTTTGCCTTTTTCTCCATAAACCAACATCTGCAAACTTCCACATCTGTGTATAAATGTACAGCTCAGGGGGACAGCAGCGTTTCTGGATAGAAGCAATAGGTGATTCTGAGAGACAGGGGAGAGGGGAACTAGAGATATGGAAGGGTAAGGTGTGAAAACTAGAGATCAAAGGGGGTGATGTTCAAGAAAAATGGAGAATGGCTCATTGTTCGCTAGGAGAAGGTGACACCAAGGCATGCAATCTAAAATTGAGGCAACCCCTCACATTCCTACTAAACCGTTTCCCCTTCATCTTGAACCTATGGTCCTCATTTCCCATTCTCAGAGTCCGTGCATCCACCCAATTTATTCATCTCATGACTTAATATAAAAATTTGAGAGAGAATGGACAGGCTGGGTTTGTTTTCCATGAAGTGGCCGAAACCCAGTGGAATCTGAGAGAGGCATTCAAAGCTACGAGGGCCTCACGTAAGATGGATGGTGGGAAATATTTCCTCATAATGGAGGCATCTGGTGTGAATTGTAGCCCGCGATGTGAATTGTGGCTCAGTATCGAACGCACATGCGTTCTCAATCAGAGGGGTGTCAGCTCAAGTCTCAATCCGCTGAAGTTGATGAGAAGTTGGATCAAACTTCCAGTAGAGTTTTGAAAGCAATATCTTATGGAGGTTAATCCAAACAAGTGTAAAGTCTTGCGCTTTAGCAGATCAAATATAGAGGGTAAGGGTAGAGTTAATAGCAAGACCCTTTATTATTGATGTACAGAAGAGTATTGCAGGCCATATCTCAATACAATCACATTATCACAATCACAATACAAGTTGATAAAGCTTCGATTTTTAGTTTAGTTTGGAGATACAGGGCGGAAACAAACCTGTTGACCCGTCCCAGACGGCACCGACCAGCGATCCCCAAACACGAACACTGCCCAACACACGCTATGGACAATTTTTCACTAATACCAAGCCAATTAACCAATAAGCCTGCAAGTCTTTGGAATGTGGGAGGAAACTGAAGATCTTGGAGAAAACCCACGCAGGTCAAGGGGAGAACGTACAAACTCCGTACAGACAGCGCCCGTGGTTAGGATTGAACCCGGGCACCTGGCGCTGTGAGGCAGCAACTCTACCGCAGCACCACCGTGCTGCCACTGTACCAAAGTGGTAAAGGGGCTGTCCCACTTGGGCGACCTAATTGGCGAGTTTAGAAGAGTTTGAAAAAAGGACATGTTGAAGACCTCCTTCGACTATGTTGAAGACCAGCTTCAACTGGCTACGACTAACTTCGGGAAAATTGGACACTGAATATTGGAGAGTGAAGACAACCTCCTTCGACCTCCCTTTGACTATGATGAAGACTATCTACGACTACCATCGATTATCTACACCTAACATGACGACCTACCACGACTAAACCTACGAGTAAACAAAGTATCGATTTTTTCCATGACGACCTTTTTTTAACTCGCGGGCATTTTTTAACATATTGAAAAAAACTCCTCAACCTAGCTGAGGCCTCGAGTACGTGGAGATCACTCTTGAGCATGAAGGAGAGTTACGAAGACCTCCTACGACCTTGTGTCGACCATGCTGCGAGTATGAGTCGAGGGCAAACTCGCCAGAACTCGCGGATTAGGTCGCCCAAGTGGGACAGGCCCTTAAAGAAGACAGGGCATTGAACATAAGAGCCAGGTGGCCATGTTGCAGTTTTATGGGGCTTTGGTGAAGCCACATTTGGAGAATTGCATGCAATTCTAGTAATCTCATTGCAGGAAGGATGAAGAGAGGATGCAGGAAGGCGCGACTCACGTTGCAGCGGCCCCTACAGCCTGCCTGTCTTTTAAAAACAAAATTTGTTTAATTAATTTGGGGGGTGGGGGAGGGGGAAACTTTTAAAATCTCTTCCCTGCACGGGAGGGCTCGACTTTTTCCCTGTCGGTTCACCGTTGTCGTTGGGGCCTAGTACCGTGGAGCGGGCTCCGACCGGGACGACCTGGGGGCTCCAGTCACGGAGCCTGCGGAGCTGGCCGGCCTCGGAGCGTGGGGAGCGGTGGTGGCTCGCTGCTGCGGCCCGACTCCGGAGCTCCAGCTGCAGATCACTGCCGGTGGACTGTCGGGATATCGGGAGCTCGCGGGTCCGGGTGGCAGACCGCTTTCCGGAGCTCCCGCAACGCAACATCTCCCGCTCGTGTCGCGGGGTTGGATCGACCCGGAGCGGGGCCGTACATCGCCCGGCGCGGCTTCAATGGCCGCGCGGAGGTCGGGTGATCCCTGTACAGGGCCGTTCCCACCAGCATGCGCCTGCATGCGGCAAGCGCGACCAAACCGGGAACGAGGGTCGCGCAGGGGTCAGGTGAGTGGCGCAACACGGCGCAAAGTGAGGCGAACTTGGATCGAAGTCTTAAAGGTAAGTTCACCAGGACAGAGAGGGGCACACAGAGAGGGGCACAGAGGCACACACACAGAGGGCCACGGAGCCACACACATGGAGGGTCACGGAGGCACCTACAGATAGGTTCACGGAGGCAAGATGTCAAGGCGGTGTGTAATGCGTCGAGGCGACTGCGAGCCGACAAGCCGTTGCCGCGTGGAATTTTTGGACATAGTCAGTTTTTCGGAGCCCCGCGCGATGTCGGGACGAACTCCGCACAATTCCGCACGGCTCCGGCGATCGAAGTGGGACCGGCCCCGCAACGCCGGACGGCTCAAGCGACCACGTTAGGTCGCACTCATCGCATGGAGTTGCATGCTGGTGGGACAAGCCCTTTATGCTGTTTACCAGTGGTGCAGGGGTAGAGTTGCTGCCTCACAGCAAAATGCAGCGCCAGAGACCCGGGTTCCATCCCGACTGTACGGAGTTTGTACGTTCTCCCCGTGTTCTGCGTGGGTTTTCTCCGAGATCTTCGGTTTCCTCCCACACTCCGAAGAAGTACAGGTTTGTAGGTTAATTGGCTTGGTTTAAATGTAAAATTGTCCAAGTTGGCGATATGCAGAATATTGCCTTGCCGACTACAAAATTCAGAAGATTCAGAACACGTGTAAAGTTGTGTACTTTAGCAGACCAAATAAAGGGGGGGGGGGGGGGGGGTAATGATACAGTTAATAGGAAGACACCTTAACATCATTGTTCAGTTCAGTTCAGTTCAATTTATCATTTATTTTATTTTATTTTATTTTCGTGTCAGTTTAGTCACATCAGTTGAGTTTATTGTCAGTGAAAAGCGTTTGTTGCGTGCTAACCAGTCAGTAGAAAGAATATACAATGATTTCAATCAAAGATAGACACAAGAAGCTGCAGTAACTCAGCGGGACAGGCAGCATCTCTGGAGAGAAGGAATGGTTGATGTTTTGGGTTGAGACCCATTCCTTCTCTCCAGAGATGCTGCCCGTCCCACTGAGTTACTCCAGCTTTTTGTGTCCATCTTCGGTTTAAACCAGCATCTGCAGTTCCGTCCTACACATGATTACAATCGATCCATTTAGGTCCATCTAATCGTTATTCCCTTATCCTGTATCTGTACGCTATAAATGGCTCGATTGTAATCATGTGTTGTCTTTCCGCTGACTGGTTAGCTCGCAACTAAAGCTTTTCACTGTACACGTGACAATAAACTAGACTGAACTGGTGGATGGAGAGGTGCCTCGCGGTAGAGGCCTTCCCAAGTTGCCATGGCAACGGAGCCTGCCCGTAGGCTCCATGAAACTGGCTTCATAGATGGAAGCAGAGGGTGATGGTGGAAGGTGGACACAACTTGCTGGAGTAACTCAGAGGGACAGGCAGCATCTCTGGAGAGAAGGAATGGGTGACGTTTTGGGTCAAGACCCTTCTTCAGACTGATGTCAGGGGAGTGGGCGGGATAAAGATAGAATGTAGGCAGAGGTGGTAGGACTGGTGGGAGAACTGGGAATAGGGAGGAGATGAAGAGAGAGAGGAAGCAAGGGTTACTTGAAGTTAGGGAAGTCAATGATCATACCGCTGGGGTGTAAGCTATCCAAACAAAATATGAGATGCTGTTCCTTCAATTTGCGCTGGAGCTCACTCTGGCAAAGGAGGAGGCCCAGGACAGAAAGGTCAGATTGGGAATGGGAGGGGGAGTTAGTGCTGAGCAACCAGGAGATCAGGTAAGCTAAGACGGACAGAGCTGAGGTGTTCAGCGAAAGAATCGCCAAGCCTGCGCTTGGTCTCGCCGATGTAGAGAAGTTGACATCTGGAAGAGCGGATACAGTAGATCAGGTTGGAGGAGGTGCAGGTGAACCTCTGCCTCACCTGGAAAGACTGCTTGGGTCCTTGGATGGGGTCGAGGGGGGAGGTAAAGGGACAGATGATGCAGAAAGTAGGACAGAAAGTATCTGGGGAGGGGGTGGTTTGGGTGGGAAGGGACAAGTTGACCAGGGAGTTACGGAAGGAACGGTCTCTGCAGAAAGCAGAAAGGGTTGGCGAAGGGAAGATGTGGCCAGTGGTGGGATCCCATTGGAGGTGGCGAAAATATCGGAGGATTATATGCTGTGGCGAAAATGTTGGAGGATTGTTCTTCAGGCTGGAGGCCTGTGATGAGTGGTGTGCCTCAGGGTTCAATGCTGGGTTCCATATTGGGAAAAACACTCTGAGAGACTACCCTGTCTCTGCCTCTCATAATTTTATATACTTACAAAATTATAGTCATCATCAAATGCTGGCGATTGATAGTAAGTGTTAAGAGACTCTTCCATCCAACGACTATGACCTTCGATATTACGCTTTCCACTCAAGTGTTTTGACCCCAAAATGCATCATCCTGGACCGGTTCCCCAAGTTAAATGTTAACGCTCTTCCCTGGAGCCTGCGTGGAGTGGTTTTGTTCTGTGTCTTGGACGATAATGTGAAGCTGATCCAAAGTTGGCTGGGACGTTGCAGGGAAGGAGTGGAGCAACTGGGAACGGCCAAAGTCCCAGCAGGATCGAGATGCCTCATCTCGGCTGTGGCTCAACTGTAAAGTTCGACATTTTTAAATGTTCCCTCTTGGTTCCAAACCCAGACATCTGGCAATGCTAATGTCAGGAATTAGTCAGAGGAAAGACAATACGTGATTACAATCGAGACATTTGCAGTGCATAGGCACATGATAAGGGAATATCGTTTAGTGCAAGGTAAAGCCAGCAAAGTCCGATCAAGGATAGTTCGAGGGTCACCGATGAGGTAGATAGTAGTTCAGCACTGCTCTGTGGTTGTGGTAGGATGGTTCATTGATGTACAGAGGAATATGGGCATCCAAGACATACCTCCCTAATAGTGGCAACACAAGTAAAGAGAATGGGAAAGTAAGCAGGACATTGAGTCTTCTTTCGTACGGCGTGCACAGCCAAAAGTTGTTGGACAACTTGTTCTATCTGATCTTCCGTTTGTGCACGCCGAGTTGATTGCATTAGTCGAAACAGGGCGGACCACGTGAAGGTTGCAATCTTCCACCCCGGGCATTGAGTATAAGAAATGTGTAGGCAGGAACTGAAGATGCTGGGTTGAACCAAAGATAGACACAAAAAGCTGGAGTTACTCAGCGGGACAGGCAGCATCTCTGGAGAGAAGGAGTAGGTGATGTTTCGGGTCGAGTCTGATGAAGGGTCTCGACATGAAGCGTCACCCATCCAGAGTTGCTGCTTGTCCTGCTGAGTTACTCCAGCTTTTTGTGTCTATCTTCATTGAGTATAAAGGGACTGTCCCACGTGGCGATTTTTCCGGCGACTGCCGGCGTCATTGACTGATGTATCAGGGTCACCGAAAGGTTTTGAACATTTCAAAATCCAGCGGCGCCAAAAGAAATGTTGCGACATTTGAGGAAACACCGTACGTCAATACGTCATCACGCCACGTCACGCCTCGTCCCCGCCGCATCACGCAGCGACTTTTTCGGTGACCTGATATAGCAATGCTACAAAAATTTGAGATTTTAAAAATCAAGTCTGCAATTTATCCCATCAGATAAAGCATAAAAAGAAGTTTAATTTGCCACCTAATTCACTTTCATATCTTCAGTATTAAGAAAGTTATGACCATTTTCATACTCGGAAATTAGCATCTTGTTCCCCATTGCCTATCAATTGACTTAACTCAAAATCTGTGATCTAGAACCGGTAAAAGCCCATAACTTTCTTAAAAATTAAGAGAACTCAATGAAATTTCCAGTTATTATAGATTGAAGCATTCTGAAACAAATATGAAACAATCTTAATTGGATGAAATTAAAGCATATAATTAGTTAGTTTTCTAATTGTAGCTAATTACAAAATTCAATGAGTAGATCTAAACATCTATCCATTTCTTAAGAAAAGATAAACTTTTTTAAAATTGTCTAAGTGTCCAAATAACATTTACACAATAATCCACAATATAACATAATTTTAAAATCTCACTTTCATGAATTTCTGGGCCAAATGGAAGGAATTTAGTGTTTAATGCCTGTAAATTAATGGCCATTTAAATCAACTAGCGAGTGGGTTTTAGTGGAATGCGGTGGATTGGAACGTTGCGGTTTGCGGTGGAGCTGGGAGGAAAAATACTGTTGGTTCATACATTTTTTTTGGACCCCATTTCGCAACATGAAAATATGATTAAAGCCTCCATAAAAAACAACTTTTAATATAAAAATAAACTGTGTACCTTTTTTTCTCCCCTACGCAAAATCCTTCCCGTTATCGGCACTCACGGCTTTTGAAGGTGATTTTTAAATTACCCTAGATAATAAATAATCTAGCGTAATTTAAAAATACCTTCATTCATGAAATGTCGGAGCGATTTTTCTTCCGCAACAAAATCGCCCGACATGGATCGATTTTCCCAGTCTGCAGAAAAACGGCACTTTAAGCCCGCCCCCCTCTGAATGGCGCCAAAGTCACGCACACGGGGAGCGGCAGAACTGCAGCGCTGCTCAAGGTAAGTTTTGTAACATACCTACCTGATACGTCAGTCAATGATACCGGCAGTTGCCAAAAAGAATCACCAAGTGGGACAGGCCCTCAAGAGTCAGGAAGCCATTTTTCAGATTTACAGGACTTTGGTCAGACCACATTTGGAGTATTGGGTGCAGTTCTGTTCATCCTATTGCAGGAAGGATGTGGAGGTTTGGAGAGGTTTGTGGATGTTTACCAGAATGATACCCGGATTACCGAAGGAGCGGTCATACTACGTTGGATTCTTTCCTCCAGAATGACAGAGGATGAGGGGAAATAGATACAAATATGAGAAGCACCGCTTTCAGTTGAGAAGGGCAAAGTGTAAAGGAGGTGACGTTTCTTGCACAGAGGGTGGTGGGTGCCTGGAACGCCCTGCCAGATGTGGTGGTGGAGGCAGATTTGATAGTGGCGTTTAAGAGGCTTTTAAATAGGTACGTGGATATGCAGGGAATGGATGGACGGGGATCATATGTGGGTGGAGGAGATTAATTTAACTTGGCAACAAGTCCCTGTCAAATTCCTTTTTCGAGACAGTGTTGATGGAAGTACAGGTACTTCTGCCTTTAACATGATAATTGGATTCCTAAGTTCATAAGTGATGGGAGCAGAATTAGGCCATTCGGCCCATCATCTACTCTACCATTCAATCACAGCTGACCTGTCTCTGCCTCCGAAGCACATTCTCCTGCCTTCTCCCCATAACCCTTAACACCCATTCTAATCAATAATGTGTCTGTCTCTGCTTTTAAAAATATCCACTGACTTGGCCTCCACAACCTTCTGTGGAAATGAATTCCACAGATTCACCAACCTATGACTTAAGAAGTTCCTCCTCATCTCCTTTCTAAAGGAACGTCCTTTAATTCTGTGACCTCTGGTCCTAAACTCTCCCACTAGTGGAACCATGCTCTCCTTATCCACTCTATCTAAGAAACCTTGTGTTATTGTAACAATGATATCAGTGGGGAAAGGGGGTTATGGACTATTCTGAATCGCAATAATAAAGTTATTTTACCAGCAGGATTTTCATAAATACGGCATTTTTAAATAGCCATAAGTTTATTTTTGTTACTGCAAGCTAAGATTACTGAGGACTTGTTTCAGAATGTAACGTTGCAGAAGAACAAATTGCTTGTCAATTTCAATGGCCACTCACACTGATACTGACCAACTGCATTCTGAAGAGACAGTAGTTACACGGAAACAATTTTTTCTGAGACTGTTATTTTACGCAAGACAGATTTTTGTCTGCTTGTGAGTTTCCAAAGTAATTTTTTAATTCCAATTGAAATTATGTTATAACTATTTCAGTCCATGTAATGCAAGTAGAGTTTCCTCATTTATCATTTATGTTATATCTAATTTGTAATAAAGAAACACAAATTCAAGACACGGTAGCGCAGCGGTAGAGTTGCTGCCTCACAGCGCCAGAGACCCGGGTTCGATCCTGACTACGGGTGCTGTCTGTACGGTGTTTGTACGTTCTTCCCGTGACCTGCGAGAGTTTTCACTGGGAGCTCCGCTTTGCTCCCACGCTACAAAGACGTGCAGGTTTGTAGGTTAATTGGCTTGGTGTATGTGTAAGAAATTATGCATGTCATATTTCCTCGCCTTGTACTTCTTCTTATAACTTCACTTCCGTTCACTTATCCTCTGCACATCCTCAAGTTTATTGGCCAAGTATTCACATACAAGGAATTTGCCTTGGTGCTCCGCCCGAATGATACATAAAACATTAAACATTAATAATAAGACATTATTGCTTAAACATGTGAATTAAATAAAATACCAGAGCGAAAGGAGGCTACAAATATTTGGCTGTTGAGTAGAGCTATTACTCGTGGAAAAAAGCTGTTTTTATGTCTGGCTGTGGCAGCTTTGACTAGCAATGCTACAACATTTTGAGATAAAAAAAATCAAGTCTACAATTTATCCCATCTGATAAAGCATAAAAATAAGTTTAATTTGACACCTGATTCACTTTCATATCTTCAGTATTAAAAAAAGTTAGGGCCATTTTCATACTCGGAAATTAGCAACTTGCTTCCTATTGCTTTTCTATTGACTTGTCACAAAAGTTGTGATCGAGGACAGTCAAAAGCCCATAACTTCCTTAAAATTTAAGAGAACTGAAAGAAATTTTCAGTTATTATAGATTGAAGTATTCTGAAACAAATATGAAACAATATTACCTGGATGACCTGAAATTAAAGCATATAATTAGTTAGTTACCCAATTGTAGCCAATTACAAAATTCAATTACTAGATCTAAACATTTATCAATTTCTTAAGAAAATTTAAAAAAAAATTTAAAGCCTAAGTGTCCAATTAACAGTCACACAATAATACACAATATAACATGATTAGGAGCTAATTTTTATTTTACTGCAGCAAGTCGGGCTATTTATTAAAAAAAACGGACTTACCGGCAGTCGGAACGAATCTCCAAAAATAGATCGCACTCCGAGAAAATAAAGCTCCGGATTGCAAGGGGAAAACCGCATTTCAACCCCGCCCCCCCCCTTAAAGGCGCCAAAGTTGCGCACACGGCCAGCGGCAGAACTGCAGCACCGCTAAAGGTAAGTTTTGTAACATACCTACTTCGACAGTCCGGAGTCGCCTTCCAGAGGGAAGTGATTCAAAGAGTTTGTGGCCAGGGTGAGAGGGGTCAGAGATGATCTTGCGCGCTCGCTCCCTGGCCCTTGCAGTGTACAGTTCATCAATGGAGGGAAGGTTGCAGCCAGTAATCTTCTCTGCTGATCGGACGATTCGCTGCAGCCTCCGGGTGTCGTGCTTGGTGGCTGAGCCAAACCAGACCATGATGGAGAAGGTGAGAACAGACTCTACGATGGCCGTGCAGAATTGGACCATCATTGCCTGTGGCAGATTGTGTTTCCTCAGCTGCCGCAGGAAGTACATCCTCTGTTGGGCCTTTTTGACCGTGGAGTCGATGGTGGCCCCCCCATTTCAGGTCCTTGGAGATTATGGAACTTAAAAGACTCCACAGATGTCGTGTTGTTGATGGTGAATGGGGGGGAGGGGAGCGAGAACTCTCCTAAAGTCTACTAACAAAGAACTACCATAGAGTACGTGAGCAGCTGATCACTGGTCGGAGTGGACTCGGTGAGCCAAAGGGCCTGTTTCCATACTGTTTCTCCAAATTAAAACGTAAACAGTTGAAATACTGGAACTGAGGACCGGGGGTCAAATGAGATGGAGGAACTGAGTGAAATCCAGGTTAGCCGGGAAGTGGTGTGAGGTAAATTGAATGGATTAAAGGCCGATAAATCCCCAAGGCCAGATAGGCTGCATCCCAGAGTACTTAAGGAAGTAGCCCCAGAAATAGTGGCCCAGAAGTAGCCCCAGAAATAGTGTATTAGTGATAATTGTTCAAAACTCTTTAGATTCTGGAGTAGTTCCTGAGGATTGGAGGGTATCTAATGTAACCCCACTTTTTAAAAAGGGAGGGAGGGAATTACAGACCAGTTAGTCTAACATCTTTTTTTTACAAAATGCTTTTAATCAGAACAAACAAGTACAAAGTAGTAACACGATCAGAGAATGCCTATATTGGCATTTTACAAAGTTATCAAATTAAAATATTAACATGTTTATCAATAATACATTCGACCTCCTGCAGTGACCAGCGTTCATAGAAGGCCTCCACGGTCCCTGTGGACACCGCCTGTTCCCTCTCCAGGGACACGCAAGCACGGACATAACCCCGGAAAAGGGGCAGGCTTGTTCCCGATGTTGGGGAAGTCCAGAACAAGGGGTCACAGTTTAAGGATAAGGGGGAGGTCTTTTAGGACCCAGATGAGAAAATCATATTTCACACAGAGAGTGGTGAATCAGTGGAATTCTCTGCCACAAAAGGCAGTTGAGGCCAGTTCATTGGCTATATTCAAGAGGGAGTTAGATATGGCCCTTGTGGCTAAGGGAATCAGGGGGTATGGAGAGAAGGCAAGTACAGGATACTGAGTTGGATGATCAGCCATGATCATATTGAATGGCGGTGCAGGCTCGAAGGGCTGAATGGCCTACTCCTGCGCCTATTTTCTATGTTTCTATGTTTCTATGAGCCTGTTGTTATTGTTTGGCAATGTGAAGATGACTCATTTCTCCTGTTTTCAGTTAGTTTGCTACTTGGCTTTCTGTGGCAACACTCTTCCAACACGCTACACTTTTATCCTCTGCAGTAACCTTATACGATACAATATATGTACGATACGATATTAGTTTATTGTCAGAACACAGTCAGAATTTTGTTTTGCATCGCAGCAGCTCCATTTACAGCATCACATAAAAGATAAATGAGACTTGAAAAGTCATGCATTAAGACATCAAGACTGGACCCAAAAATACGTACATTCAACGCAACATTACAAGAACAGAAGACAACATTAAGGCCCAAATGTAGTTGTTCGTGTTTTTTTTGTACTGTTTCTAACTGTGTATATGTGGGGGGTGGGGGAGGGAGAGGGAAACTTTTAAAATTTCTTCCCCGGACGGGTGTCCCGACCTTTTCCCTGTCGGTCTCCGTTGTCGTTGGGGCCTAGCACCGTGGAGCGGCCTCCGACCTGGGGGCTCCAGTCAAGGAGCCTGCGGAGCTGCGGACTCACCGTCGTGGGGGCTGGCCGGCCTCGGAGCGTGGGGGGCGGTGGTGGCTCGCTGTTGCGGCCCGACTCCGGGCCCCAGCTCCAGCTCCAGCTGCGGATTACTGCCGGTGGACATTCGGGATATCGGGAGCTCGCGGGTCTGGGTGGGAGACCGCTTTCGGGAGCTCCGGCAACGCAACATCTCCCACTCGTGTCACGGGGTTGGAACGACCCGGAGCGGGGCTGTACATTGCCTAGCGCGGTTCCAATGTCCGCAGGACATTCCAGCGCCCGCCGGGGGCTCCAACTGTGACTTTTGTTCCTAGAGCGGGGCCGTACATCGCCCGGCGCGGACTCAATGGCGGCGGGACTTAACACCGCCCGCCTGGGGCTGGGACATCGGGAGAGAAATGGTGCGGGGGAGAGAGAAGACTTTGCCTTCCATCACAGTGAGGAGGAGATTCACTGTGATGGATGTTTGTAGCAATTGTTTTGTTTGTATGGCTGAAGAAACGGAGTTTCGTTTGAGCCTCTCTGAGGTTCGAATGCCAAATAATAAAAATCTAATCTAAAATCTAATCAGCGGCATTTGATTTGGGATTAAGCGCCATATTTAGTTTGAGGGGTAACTGGTGCACAAAAAAGTGTTTCAGTCGAACCTTATTCAACGTTGGAACCCTATATCTCCGGTTTGATGGTAACAAATTGTACTCACTCTTCAGAACGTGGTTGGGGTCAGAAGGAATATGGTTGGCCATCCTTGGTATGTTTTTATGGTAGGATGATTCATACAATTTCTGAAGTGGTTGACCTACGATCTTTGAGCAGATTTTTAACTGTTGGAGCAGTTTTGATGTTGAAGTAGCAGACAAACTCTTGAACCATGTGGCGTTACAGTACTGTAAAACACTCATCATCACAGCGGTATAAAATAACAAAAGGATTTGTCTGCTTGCTCCGAAAGATCTAAGTCGGCGGAGAAACCAGATTCTTTGTTTTGTCTTATTGCAAATCTTATCAATGTGGTCATTCCATGATAACTGGTGGTCTATCGATACCCCCAAGTATTTAAATGAAGATACCTGCCTGATTTTTTCATAATGGATAACAAGAGAAACTTTATGAGAGGGTACACAAAATGCTGGAGAAACTCAGCGGGTGCAGGAGCATCTATGGAGATAGACAACGTTTCGGGCCGAAACCCCAAACTTTATGAGAGTCAGTTGAATGTCTTCTGCAAATGCAATTGCACTACAGTATGTCAACCAGGTCCCCTTAATACACCCTGTGCTTACATCCTTAAAGAAGTCAAGCATGTTCATAAGTTCATAAATTCAAAAGTGATAGGAGCAGAATTAGGCCATTCGGCCCATCAAGTCTACTCCACCATTCAATCATGGCTGATCCATCTCTCCCTCCGAACCCCAATCTCCTGCCTTCTCCCCGTAACCCCTGACACCCCGGTCCGTCAAACCCCAACAGGGCTGCAGCAGGTAGAGTTGCTGCTTCACAGAGCCAGAGCTCAATCCTGGGTTCAATCCTGACTTCGGGTGCTGCCCTTGTGGAGTTTGCACGTGATCAGTACTGGAGAGGTTGGGTACTTCCTGCAGCTTAACCCACTTGCTCCACCTCCTCCCTAATTCTGATGAAGTGTCTTTGACCCAAAATGTTGACTCCATTTCTCTTCTCACGGATGTGGCCTGACCTGCAGAGAAGCTCCAGTATTGTCACCATTTACACTGTTAGATTGACCAATGCATTATATTTTAAAAATACCCAAAGTGCTGGAGTAACTAACTCGGTCAGGCAGCATCTCTGGAGAACTTGAATGGACAACATTTCAGGTCGGGTCCCTTCTGCAACGTCACCCATCCATGTTCTCCACAGATGCTGACTGACCCGCTGAGTTACTCCAGCATTTTGTGCATTTTTGTGGAGTTTCTTGCGTCTCCAAGTCATTTAATGTTAGTTTTAGTTTAGTTTAGTTTAGAGCTACAGTGGTGGAAATAGGCCCTTCGGCCCATCGAGTTGCACCAACCAGTATCCTACACACACTGAGGACAAGTTACATTTACACCAGGCCAATTAAGGTACAAAACTGCACGTCTTTGGAGTGTGGGAGAAAACAGGAGATGTCGGAGAAAACCCACACAGGTCACGGGGAGAACGTGCAAACTCCGTACAGACAGCGCCCATAGTCAGGATCGAACCCGGGTCTCTGGCACTGTAATCGTTCTACCGCTGCGCCACCGTGCCACTTTCTTCCTCCAAAGCCTGTTCTGGTGGATTAAGAAGGTTCACACAAGCTAGTTACCCCTAAAGGGCCTGTCCCACCAGCATGCAGCTCCATGCGATGAGCGCGACCTAACGTGGTCGCTTGAGCCGTCCGGCATCGCGGGGCCGGTCCCACTTCGATCGCCGGAGCCGTGCGGAATTGTGCGGAGTTCGTCCCGACATCGCGCGGGGCTACAAAAAACTAACTGTGTTCAAAAATTCCGCGCGGCAACGGCTTGTCGGCTCACAGTCGCCTCGACGCATTACACACCGCCCCGACATCGTGCCTCCGTGACCCTCTCTGTAGGTGCCTCCGTGGCCCTCTGTGTGTGTGCCTCTGTGCCCCTCTCTGTGTGCCCCTCACTGTCCTGGCGAACTTACCTTTAAGACTTCGCTCCAAGTTCGCCTCACTTTGCGCCGCGTTGCGCCACTCACCCGACCTCTGCGCGGCCCTCGCTGCCGGTTTGGTCGCGCTTGCCGCATGGAATCGCATGCTGGTGGGAACGGCCCTGTACAGGGGATCACCCGACCTCCGCGCGGCCCCCGCTTCTAGTTTGATCGCGTTCATTTCATGGAGTCGGATGCTGGTAGGACAGGCCCTTTAGACTCATATGCCAGATGCGCATGAAACTCTAAACCAGAAAGTAATCAAGTACAAAGAGAGAATTAAGAAACGTAACACACAATGTACCAAGTTGATAGACACAAGAGTAGGTTCAGGGGACATTATGTTTTTCATCTGAATCTGCAATTGCCCTGTGGGATATGCACTAAAATGTAACGGTGTGTTCAATAAAGGCACGGAGAGGAAAGGTAAACAGACAAATTGGATGAGAGATGTGTAGGAAGGAACTGCAGATGCTGGTTTACACCAAAGATAGACGCAAAATGCTGGAGTAACTCAGTGGGACGGGCAGCATCTCTGGAGAGAAGGAATGGGTGACGTTTCGGGTCGAGACTCTTCTTCAGACTGGAGAGTCGGGGAGAAGGAGACTAGAGATATGGAAGGGTGAGGTGTGAAAACATAGATCAAAGTGGACGAAGGTCAAGGGAAATGGAGAATGGGTTCATTGTTAGCTGAGTGGAAGGTGACAGCGAGGCTTACCATCAGTAAAATTTAATCAGGAGGATAGTGAGAACTAGTCAGATAACTAGGATAGGGGTGGGACGGAGAGAGAGGGGGGAGACAGAAAGAGAGGAGCTCAGTCTGAAGAAGGGACTCGACCTCAAACGTCACCCGTTCCTTCTCTCCAGAGATGCTGCCTGTCCCGCTGAGTTACTCCAGAGATGGAACCAATGCTTGCACAATGAATGGTGAATCACAGTTTCATCAGAAGCCTACAACGTCAGTAGATGGTCGTTGAGTCATCCAAGAGGAAGTTTGTAGAGTTCCCAAGAGGAAGAAAGATCCCCAAACCCACGTCAGTTTAAATATTGTTGTTATTTTTGTTTCCAGTCCCATTTAAATTGATATCCCCGAACGACTGCTTCACAACAAGAAACGCACTTGCATCGTATTTCAACTTAACAGTAAACACTTGCACTTCCTCCAACCTCATCTACTGTATCCGTTGTTCAAGATGTGGACTCTTATACGTCGATGACACCAAACGCAGACTGGGCGATCGTTTCCCGGAACACCTTCGCTCATCCCGCTTGGACCAACCTGATCTCTCAGTTGCCGGACACTTTAATTCTCCTTCCCATTCCCACACAGACCTTTCTGTCCTCGTCTCCTCCATTGTCAGAGTGAGGCTAAGCGGCCTGTCCTACAAGAATGTGACTCCATGCGGTGAGCGCGACCTAACGTGGTCGCTTGAGCCGTTTGGCCTCGTGGGGCCAGTCCCACTTTGATCGCTGGAGCCATGCGGAATTGTGCGGAGCTCGTCCCGACATCGCGCGGGGCTCCTAAAAACGGACCGTGTTCAATAATTCCGCACGTCAACGGCTTGTCGGCTCACAGTCGCCTTGACGCATTACGCACCGCCTCGACGTCGTGCTTCCGTGGCCCTTGTGTGTGTGCCTCCGTGCCCCTCTCCGTGTGTCCCTCTCTGTCCTTGAGAACTTACCTTGCGGACTTCGCTCCAACTTCACGCCACTTTGCGCCGCGTCGCGCCACTCACCCGACCTCCGCGCGGCCCCTGCTGCCGGTTTGGTTGCGCTCGCCGCATGCAGGCGCATGCAGGCGCATGCTGGTGGGATCAGCCTTTAGTACAGGGATCACCCGACCTCCGCGCGGCCCCTACTTCCAGTTTGGTCGTGCTCACCGCATGGAGTCGGATGCTGGTAGGACAGGCCCTTAAATGCAAATTGGAGGCAGCTTACACCCCAGTGGTATGAATATTGATTTCTCTCACTTCAGGTAGCCCCGGCATTCCCTCTCTCTCCATCCCTCCCCCACCCAAGTCACACCAGCTTCTCGTTCTCACCCAACAAACAGCTAACAATGGCCTGTTTCCTTTATCATCGTTACCTTTTTTCATATATTTTTTTAATTGTTCTTTATCTCTCTACATCACCGTTTATATCTCTCGTTTCCCTAATCCCTAACCAGTCTGAAGAAGGGTCCAGACCCAAAACATCACCCATTCCTTCTCTCCAGAGATGCTGCCTGTCCCGCTGAGTCACTCCAGTATTTTGTGTCTATCTTAAGTAAACCTTGGTAGATCCATGTTACCCATCATCCGTTATACAGTCCGTCTTAACCAACCTGTTCGCCCGGTTACTCAGCACTTCAACCCCCCTTCCATTCCCACTCTGACCTTTCTGTCCTGATCCTCCTCCACTGTCAGAGTGAGGCCCAGCGCAAACATCGCCAATTCCTTCTCTCCATAGATGCTGCCTCACCCGCTGAGTTCCTGCAGCATTTTTTGTCAACCTTTGATTTTTCCAGCATCTGCAGTTCCGTCTTTATCATCCATTATGCTTCAACTGGTAGCTTGAGCAGCTCTTTCAAATAAGGAAACCAGTTCATCATTTGTCTGTGTCGCAACTGAACTGACATGGCCCTCCATGGGTTTGCACACCATGTCAGCCATGAGAAAATCGTGCATTACCAGCTGTGTTTCATTGCTAGTGAAAACATAGAAACATCGAAACAGAAAATAGTTGCAGGTGGAGGCCATTTGGCCCTTCGAGCCAGCACCGCCATTCATTGTGATCATGGCTGATCGTCCCCAATCAATAACCCGTGTCTGCCTTCTCCCCATATCCCTTTATTCCACCAGCCCCTAGAGCTCTATCTAACTCTCTCTTAAATCCATCCACCTCCAGTTTAAATTCCAGTTGGAATATTTTGGAGAACCAAGTAACCAGGAACCAATCCAGTGACTTGGCCTCCACTGCCCTCTGTGGCAGGGAATTCCACAAATTCACAACTCTCTGGGTGAAAACGTTTTTTCTCACCTCAGTCTTAAATGGCCTCCCCTTTATTCTAAGACTGTGGCCCCTGGTTCTGGACTCGCCCAACATTTTTCCCGCATCTAGCTTGTTCAGTCCTTTTATAATTTTATATGTTTCCACGAGACTGACTGCCAAGGTGTTCAGAGTGACTGCCGGCGGTCTGCGTTTCAGTACAGTTTCACTGGGCCTGGCTTTCAGTGGTACTACTGAAATTATTTCTCCTGTGCAACTCGTATGCTTGCCTTTCCGTCCCGGCATACGACATACGATTCCGCATTTAGGGACAAACTACATGGATAGGGCAGGTTTGGAGGGATATGGACCAAACACAGGCAGATGGGACTAGTTGCTCAAGGTACCAATTGTAGTATAACGGATGTTTAAGAAGGAACTGCAGATGCTGGAAAAATCAAAGGTAGACAAAAACTACTGCAGAAACTCAGCGGGTCATGTTGGCTGGTGTGGGCACGTTGGGCTGAAGGGCCTGTTTCCAAACGGTATCACTCTATGACTCTATAACTCTCCATCCCCAGTCATGCTGTTAAGGGCTGTTCCCACCAGCATGCGATTCCATGCGGCAAGCGCGACCAAACCGGCAGCGGGGGCCGCGCCGAGGTCGGGTGATCCCTGTACAGGGCCTGTCCCACCAGCATGCGCCTGCATGCGGCAAGCGCGACCAAACCGGCAGCAGGGTCGGATGAGTGGCGCAACGTGGCGCAAAGTGAGGCGAACTTGGAGCAAAGTCTTAAAGGTAAGTTCGCCAGGACAGAGAGGGGCACACAGAGAGGGGCACAGAGGCACACACACAGAGGGCCACGGAGCCACACACATAGAGGGTCACGGAGGCACCTACAGATAGGTTCATGGAGGCACGACGTCGGGGCGGTGTGTAATGCGTCGAGGCGACTGCGAGCCGACAAGCCGTTGCCGCGCGGAATTTTTGAACATAGTCAGTTTTTCGGAGCCCCGCGCGGATTCCGCACAATTCTGCACGGCTCCGGCGATCGAAGTGGGACCGGTCCCACGACGCCGGACAGCTCAAGCGACCACGTTAGGTTACGCTCATCGCATGGAGCTGCACGCTGGTGGGACAGGCCCTTTAGCAGTTCAGTGCTTGGTTTAGTTCAGAGATACAGCGCGGAAACAGGCCCTTCCACCCACCGCGTCCGGGCCAACCAACAACCAACCCGCACGCTAACACTATCCTACACACTAGGGATAACTTACACATGCACCCAACCAATTAACCTACAAACCTGTACCTCGTCGGAGAAAGGACGAGAACATCTTCTAAAGAGATATCGCAGTGGGGCAGACAAAATATGTAGGGAGGAACTGCAGATGCTGGTTTCTTTTTTTTCTTTTTTTTTGTTAAATGTTTTTATTAATTAGAAGCAATTACATAATTTAAAAAAAAAGGTGCGTGTTCATTGTTGACATAATAAAAATCATTTTGTTCTTTGTAGATATACATAATCACTATTATTTATGTTAATCATTGCATAATAATTGTGCTTCTATATTATTATTTTTTCATTTTTTATAAAGGTAGAAAATAGTAGAAAAAGATTAAATTAAAAATAAAATATATATATATAAAAAGTTGGGAAAGAATGGAGTATTCTAAAGATTTTACATCGTTGGAGATATATCCACGTTTTAGGAACTGCAGATGCTGGTTTTCACCAAAGATATGCTGGAGTAACTCGACAGGTCAAAAAACCATTGACCAGTTTGGGACTGTTTGTGGTTTATGTTTCCTATCCCCGGTTAATTTTAATTAATTAACAAAAGGAAATACTTGCGTGCGGTGGCATTTTGCACCATCAGTTGTTTTAATGCAGTTTGGTTTAGTTCTACAGCATGGAAACAGGCCCTTCATCCCACCAGCCAATAATCAGCCCGTACGCTAACACAATCCTACACACACTAGGGTCAATTTACAATTATACCAAGCCAATTAGCCTACGAACATGCATAGTTTCCAATTCTCAATGTTACTGCAGCACAGGGTCCTCACAGCGCATGAGGCCCGGCTTCGACCATGACTACGGGCGCTGTCTGTACGGAGTTTGCACGTTCTCTGCGTGACCTGCGTGGGTTTTCTCCGGGATCTCCGGTTTCCTCCCGCACATCAAAGACGTACAAGTTGGTAAGTTAACTAGCTTGGTAAAATCATTGGGTTACACAAAAAGCTGGAGAAACTCAGCGGGTGCAGCAGCATCTAAGCAGCGAAGGAGATAGGCGACGTTTCGGGTTGAGACTGAAGAAGGGTCTCGACCCAAAACGTCGCCCATCTCCTTCGCTCCTTAGATGCTGCTGCACCCGCTGAGTTTCTCCAGCTTTTTGTGTAACCCTCGATTCTCCAGCATCTGCAGTTCCTTCTTTAACACTTGGTAAAATCATAAATTGTCCCTAGTGTGCGTAGGATAGTGTTAGTGTGCGGGGATCGCTGGTCGGCGTGGACTCGGTGGGCCGAAGGGCCTGTTTCCACGCTGTATCTCGAAAGTAATCACAGCATGAAATAAAAAATAGATTGCATAGTTATGTCTCGATCTGTGTTCATTATTTGACAGTCCGTGGCTGCGTTCTAGTGTTGGACTATTGGGTAGTCTAACTTGAGACCAGTCCTGATCTTGCTGAATCTGGCAGCTGGAAGTCAAGTAAATGCAACCCCGCCAACATTAGCTGATCATAAATTTGGATAGGTAACAGTCAGGAAGTCCTGGATGCAAGTCAACCACTAATAGCTTTCAGAGAAAAGCATAAAATGGCATCTGTTAAACAATTTAACGTGTGATATATTGACTTAAATGTACAGACAACTCATTTCTAAAAAAAAGAATTTCCAGCATAGATATTGGCCACCCACACACAATATCTGTACGGGATTTACACAGTTGATGCAGAGAGGAGGCTTGTCCTCTGTGTAGCGTAGAACACAGAACACAGCACAGGAACAGGCCCTTCGGCCCATAAAATGTACAGGAAGGAACTGCAGATGCTGGTTGACAACGAAGATGTCTGAAGAAAGGTTTTGACCCGAAACGTCACCTGTTCATTTTCTCCCAGGTTGCTGCCTGACCCGCTGAGTTAAGGGCCTGTCCTACAAGCATGCAACTCTATGCGATGAGCGCGACCTAACGTGGTCGCTTGAGCCGTCCGACGTCGCGGGGCCGGTCCCACTTCGATCGCCGGAGCCGTGCAGAATTGTGCGGAATTCGTCCCGACATCGCGCGGGGCTCCGAAAAACTGACTATGTTCAAAAATTCCGCGCGGCAACGGCTTGTCGGCTCGCAGTCGCCTCGACGCATTACACACCGCCCCGACATCATGCCTCCGTGAACCTATCCGTAGGTGCCTCCGTGACCCTCTATGTGTGTGGCTCCGTGGCCCTCTGTGTGTGTGTGCCTCTGTGCCCCTCTCTGTGTGTCCCTCTCAGTCCTGGCGAACTTACCTTAAGACTTCGCTCCAAGTTCGCCTCACATTGCGCGGCGTTGCGCCACTCACCTGACCTCCGCACGGCCCTCGCTGCCGGTTTGGTCGTGCTTGCCGCATGCAGGCGCATGCTGGTGGGAACGGCCCTGTACAGGGATCACCCGACCTCCGCGCGGCCCCCCGCTTCTAGTTTGATCGCGCTCATCGCATGGAGTTGCATGCTGGTAGGACAGGCCCTTTACTCAGTACTACTTACTTTGTGTCTACCTGCTGGACAAAGACTAGAATTCAACAGTGTTTCATTGTCATGTGTCCCAGATAGAACAATGACATCCTTACTTGCAGCAACACAACACAATATGTAAACATAGGACACTGTAAACAATATCATACACAAGAGAGAAAAAAAAGTCCAGTGTGTGTATTATAACAAAATAAAAAATATATTCATACATGTATATATACATTATATGTATATCTATATATGGGCACATGTATTTGTATACATATATATCACAACACACACACACGCACACACGCGCACACACGCACACACACACACACACACACACACACACACACACACAAGCACACATATACACACACATATACACTCACACAAGCATGCACATGCTCAAACACAAACACACAGACACACACAGACACACACCCATACATTCGCACACGCACACACACACACACACACACACACACGCACGCACGCACACACACACACACACACACACACGCACACACACACACACACACACACACACATGCACACACACACACACACACACACACACACACATGCACACACACACACACGCACGCACACACACACAAACACACACACATGCACACACACATGCACACACACGCACACACACACACACACACACACACACATACACACACACACAGACATACACATACACACACAGACACACACCCATACATTCACACACACGCACACACACACACACACACACACGCACACACACACACACACACACACACACACACGCACACACGCACACACGCACAAACAAACAATAACAGTGCAAGAAGATACAGCCAAGCCTCCCGAGTCTTTGTGGTTCAGAGCTTCAGAGCTTATTTGGAGGTGATAGGTTGGTGAAGGTGAGAAGGGTTGCTGCTGGAAACCACCAGAGATGAACAGACAGAAGGTGTGAGTCTTTATGATGCTGGAGGTGGGAGAAGGGGCTGACACTGGGCTGCGAGGACACAGAAACAAGCCGGGAGACGGAGGCAATGGAAGAAGAGCTCTACGATACATGTCAGCTTCGGAATCAGAGACGGGAACAACATACAGAGCGAGACAAATCAGATTCACAGATATAGCATCGGACTTCTGACTTAAACACCACCCAAATATCAGTGGATATTTTTAAGGCAGAGATAGATAGATTCTTGATTAGTGCGGGTGTCAGGGGTTATGGGAAGAAGGCTGGTGAATGGGGTGAGGAGGGAGAGATAGATCAGCCATGATTAAATGGAGGAGTAGACTTGATGGGCCGAATGGCCCAATTCTGCTCCTATCACATGACCTTATGACCAAAGGAACTTCATCAGGTCACGGTGGCGCAGCGGTAGAGTTGCTGCCTCACAGCGTCCGAGACCCAGGTTTGACCCCGACTACGGGTGCTGTCCGTTTGAACGCTCTCCAGGTGACCCGCGTGGGTTTTCTCCGGGTGCTCCGGTTTCCTCCCACACTCCAAAGACGTGCAGGTTAGTAGGTTAATTGGCTTGGTGTAAATTTAAATTGTCCCTAGTGCGTGTAGGGTAGTGTTAGTGTGCGGGGATCGCTGGTTGGTGCGGACTCGGTGGGCCGAAGGGCCTGTTTCCGCACTGTAACTCTAAACTAAACTAAATTACATTTACTAACTGTGGAGGGACTGCCACTGGGATGGCTGAAGGAGCCATGTAGTTGGAGCAGTGACCTAACTTGGTCTTCAGCAAGTGAACAGCTACTGGAAACAAAGAGGTTAATAGAATGCTGGCTGCAAGGAAGGCAGACAGGCCGGAGCCTGCCACCACTTGCACTGATCTGGTCACTGACACCAAATGAAATGCACTGGAGATTTTTGAGACAGACACAAAATGCTGGAGTAACTCAGCGGGACAGGCAGCATCTCTGGAGAGAAGGAATGGGTGATGTTTCAGGTCGAGACCCTTCTAAAGACTGAACAAGGGTCTCAACCCGAGATGTAACTGGAGTAACTCAGCGGGACAGGCAGCATCTCTGGAGAGAAGGAATGGGTGATGTTTCAGGTCGAGACCCTTCTTCAGACTGAACAAGGGTCTCGACCCGAGATGTAACTGGAGTAACTCAGCAGGACAGGCAGCATCTCTGGAGAGAAGGAATGGGTGATGTTTCGGGTTGAGACCCATTCCTTCTCTCCAGAGATGCTGCCTGACCCGCTGAGTTACTCCAGCATTTTGTGTCTATCTTCGGTTTGCACCAACATCTGCAGTTCTTTCCCACACACTGGAGATTTTTGCGAGTCGGAAGATCTGGAGACTCCGGCACAGTTTTCCCATCCTCCACGGACACTGATCTGCTGTCGGAATGATTGAGGAGCACAAACGCCCCAATCTTAGTTGTTTAGCTTAGTTCTGAGATACGGCGTGGAATCAGACCCTTCGGCCCACCGGGTCCGCGCCGACCAGCGATCCCCGCACACTAACACTATCTACACACACTAGGGACAATTATACCAAGTGTACAAACCCAAGCCAATTAACCTACAAACGCGTAGTGTGGGAGGAAACCGAAGATTAAGGAGAAAACGGGGGAGAACGTACAAACTCCGTACAGACAGCACCCGCAGTCGGGATGGAACCCGGGTCTCTGGCGTTGAAAGCGTTGCAAGGCGGCAACTCTACCGCTCAGCCATCGCGCCCTTGTTTGAAGGGTAAAGAGAGGTGGGCCATTAATACTTCTTAACACACATAGGAACGGTACAGAGTTGCTGCCTTCCAGCTCCAGAGAAACAAGGGTTTGATCTTGACCACGGGTGCTGTCTGTTTCGAATTCGTACATTCGGCCCATGACTGCGTGGATTCTCTCCGGGTGCTCTGGTTTCCTCCCACACTACAAAGACGTGCAGGTTTGTAGGTTAATTGGCTTCTGTAAATCGTGCCTAGTATGTGGAATAAAACTAGTGAACGGAGAACTGGCGGTTGGTGCAGCCTTGGTGGGCCGAAGGGCCTGTTTCCGCGCAGCATCAAAGACTTCTAGTGAGGAGGCTGCAGGGAACAATACACTGACAAACTTTGAAAGTTTAGTAAGGAAAGCCAGCGAGAGTTATATTCCTGGTGGGATTTCTTTGAGGCAATGCTGTGCCAACACAGGTCCTGAGATAAAGGGAGAAGTTGAGTTGGCTCGCACTTTACTCCTTTGAATGCAGGTGATGTTTCCTCATCTCCGTTCTAAATGGCTTACTCCTTATTCTTAAACTGTGACCCTGGTTCTGGACTCCCCCAACATCGGGAACATGTTTCCTGCCTCTAGCGTGTCCAAACCCTTAACAATCTTATATACGATTCCCTCTCATCCTTCTAAACTCCAGAGTGTACAAGCCCAGCTGCTCCATTCTCTCAGCATATGACACTCCCGCCATCCCGGGAATTAACCTTGTAAACCTACGCTGCACTCCCTCAATAGCAAGAATGTCCTTCCTCAAATTAGGGGACCAAATCTGCACACAATACTCCAGGTGTGGTCTCACTAGGGCTCTGTACAACTGCAGAAGGACCTCTTTGCTCCTACATTCGATTCCTCTTGTTATGAAGGCCAACATGCCATTCACTTTCTTCACTGCCTGCCGGCCAAAATGCCAGAGTAACTCAGTGGGTCAAGGGTCAGGAGTGTTTCATTGTCACGTGTCCCAGATAGAACAATGACATTCTTACTTGCCGGAGCGCAAAACAATATGGTCAGGAGACCATATTTCGCTGGAGAGTTTTAACCCAGACTCACTACCACAGCCACATGTGTTTTCATGGTGCTTGCCTTTCATTGATTTGTTCTATATCTCTCTATATCACCATCTATATAATAATTTGTAACATTCTAAGTGCCCTTTATGTGGCGACTATTTTCACTGTGACTTGTCACATGAGACAATAAGGTATTCATCAAGTATTCATTCATTCATTCCCTCACTCATTCATTCATTCATTCATTCATTCATTCATACATCTCTCGTGTTCCTTACCTCTGACTCTCAGTCTGAAGAAGGGTCTTGACATGAAACGTCACCCATTCCTTCTCTCCAGAGATGCTGCCTGTCCCACTGAGTTGAAGCCCTGCCCCACTGTACGAGTTCAGTCAAAGAGCTGTCCCGAGTTTTAAAAAAATCAAACTGGTGGTAAGCACGGAGAACGAACGTAGTGGGTACGTCGGAGCTCGGGGACGTCTCTTAGCGGCTCGTAACGCTAACGGCAGCTACTCGGGAAGACTCGCTAATGGCAGGTAAGCACGGGAAGACTCGTGAAGATTTTTCAACATGTTGAAAAATGTCCACGAGAGCCCCGAGTACCGACGAGTGGCCATTACCATAAATTCCGGGTTCGAATCAGGGCAAACTCGGGAGAACTCTTGGAATGAACTCGTACCCTGGGACAGGGCTATTACTCCAGTTTTTTGTATCTATCTTGGGAGTGGATCAGCATCTGCAGTTCCTCCCTTCTGAAAGACTCGGTGATTGTTTCTCTGGACACATGCCCTGGGTCTTCCAAAGCCGCCTCTATCTCCTGATTGCTAACTATTTTCTTCCCTTCCATTTCCTTACTGTCCTGGGCCTCCCGCATTGACAGAGTGAAGCCACACACATATTTTGCTTGGTACCTTGCTTGGGTAATGGTATGAACATTGAATTCTCCAATTAAAAAAAACTAACCTACAACCAACCACCCACACCCCCCCCCCCCCCACCACCATTTAGACAATAGACAATAGACAATAGGTGCAGGAGTAGGCCATTCTGTGGTCCCAGCACCGAGCCTTGAGGTACCCCACTAGTCACTGTCTGCCATTCTGAAAAGGACCCGTTAATCCCCACTCTTAGTTTCCTGTCTGCCAACCAATTTTCTATCCATGTCAGCACTCTACCCCCAATACCACGTGCCCTAATGTTGCCCACTAATCTCCTATGTGGGACCTTATCAAATGCTTTCCAAAAGTCCAGGTAGACTACGTCCACTGGCTCTCCCTTGTCCATTTTCCTAGTCACATCCTCAAAGAATTCCAGAAGGTTAGTCAAGCATGATTTCCCCTTCGTAAATCCATGCTGATTCGGACCGATCCTGTTACTGCTATCCAAATGTGCCGTTATTTCATCTTTTATAATTGACTCCAGCATCTTCCCCACCACCGATGTCAGGCTAACTGGTCTATAATTCCCTGTTTTCTCTCTCCTGCCTTTTTTAAAAAGTGGGATAACATTAGCTACCCTCCAATCCACAGGAACTGATCCTGAATCTATAGAACATTCGAAAATTATCACCAATGCATCCACGATTTCTAGAGCCACTTCCTTAAGTACCCTGGGATGCAGACCATGAGGACCTGGGGATTCATCAGCATTCAATCCCACCAGTCTACCCAACACAATTTCCTGCCGAATATGGATTTCCTTCAGTTCCTCTGTCACCCCAGATCCTCTGGCCACTACTATATCAGGAAGATTGTTTGTGTCCTCCTTAGTGAAGACGGATCCAAAGTACCTGTTCAACTTATCTGCCATTTCCATTATTTGTATTATTATTTTTATTATTATTAACCCCCCCCCCCACTCACCTGTATCCACTCACCAGTCTGTATCCTGCCCCTCCTCTCTTCCCGCTTTCTCCCGCCCCCCCCCCCATTCACCACAATCAGTCTGAAGAAGGGTCCAAACCCAGAACATCACCCATCCATGTTCTCCAGAGATGCTGCCTGACCCACTGAGTTACTCCAGCTCTTTGTGTCCCTTTTGAAAGCCCTTTGTTTCCACCTCACCTCAGGCACGAAGATTCTGATCAAAACTAGTCTCATAAAAATGTTTTAGTTCGCATGCTCCCTTGTCCTGTGGCCATAGTCTATATCTTCATCAAATCATTCTTTGCATGCAGCGGTAGAATTTCTGCCTTCGAGAGCCAGAGACCCAGGTTCGATCCTGACTATGGGCGCTGTCTGTACGGAGTGTGTACGTTCTCCACCTGACCTGCGTGGGTTTTCTCCGAGATCTTCGATTTCTTCCCGCACTCCAAAGACGTACAGGTTTGGAGGTTAATTGGCTTGTTATACGTGTGACGTTTGGGCTGCGTCTCAGGGCCACACAAACAAACAAACAAACAAACAAGATGAGAGTTTTAGTAATGTGCTAGACCAAGTGGGATCCATTGGGTCCCTGACACACGGGAGGCTTGGTCCACCAACGCAATATTCCACCACTCACGCATAGCCCCCAACTGCGCAGGCACGGCAGACTAGTTCCCGTTGTGAAGCCAGAGATCCCCGTTGTGACGTGAGTCACGGCAACCCTCCCCAACTGTGCCTCGCCTTCCCTCTTCCTACCCCCATCCTCCTCCATTCCCCATCATCCCCAGATCACCCTCCCCCTCCTCTTCACCCTCCCTCTTCTTCCCTTCCCGTACCCCAGTCCCTCCTTCACCTCTCCCTCCCTCTCCTGTTCCCCTCCCCTCAGTCACTGCCTCCCTCCCTCCATAACCCCTCTCCCCTCCCAACCCCCCCTTGACATCATTGTGAGGTGGAACGCTGCTGTGTTTTTTAAAACAGAGTTTTGAGATCCCATTGTGATGGCCTTGTGGGGTGGAACACTGCTGATGGCAGGGCAAGTGGAAAATAAAGTGTTTTTGTAAAGTTTAAAATGTTAACAACTTGTAAAATATACCATGAATATGAATGAAACGTGTTTAATTGATATCACAGGAAAATGGTGAGTAAGGTGGTGTAAAGAGTGTAGCGCTATCGTGTACCATTTTTGCGCAAATATAGGTACATACAAATATAAAAATTTGGAAATATAGAAACAAGGTGAGATTTTTAGTAATATACTAGACCAAGTGGGACCCATTGGGTCCCGTCCCCACAACGTTGCGAGGGGGTGGGGTGGCCTGCAGCGTCACACACACACACACACACTAGCCACCCCCCCCCCCCACACACACACTAGCCACCCCTTGATATTATATTAGTATTATTCATTTGCCCCTTTTCCCCCATCCCCCGCCCTATCCACTCACCCATAGCCCCCAACTGCGCAGGCGCGGCTAGAGAGGGAGAGTGAGGGGGGTAGAGAGGGAGGGGGGTAGAGAGGGAGGGGGGCAGAGAGGGAGGGGGGGCGGAAAGGATTAGATGGTGACAAATTATTTTTGATGTTAGTAATTTGTGTCTTAGTTCAATGATTTCAATGGTTAATGATCAATGGTGCTCTATTGTCACATGTGCAAACGCAAATTGAAATTGAAGACAGACACAAAAAGCTGGAGTAACTCAGCAGGACCGGCAGTGTCTCTGGAGAGAAGGAATGGGTGACGTTTCGGGTCGAGACATCTTCGTCTTTTTTTGCATACAGCTCAGTAAAGTCTTGCCATACCTAAACACAAGCCTTGATTAACCAAGTGTGCGGAAATAGTCCACTGAGACCAAATGCAAGAGGTGCCATGTTTTGGCGCCATTTCCGAAGTCCAGTCCGCTTTGGACTCTTGGTCTAGGTCTAGGTCTGATCGACTCCAGGTCTTATGAGTGGTCCACGCTGCGGGTTTTTATGCGGTTCTCTGGAATTCAGCGGTGAAGTTGATGCAAGGACGGAAGCCAGAACCTACAGATAAACCATCTAGCTCTTTCCCACTGAGGAAAGGCACAGAAGTAACTTGGGGAGCTTCATAGAGTAACGACACCCAAACTCCTTCAAGCTCTGTGTTAAAGAAGGAACTGTGTCTACATCTCTCGTTTCCCTGATCCCTGACCAGTCTGAAGAAGGGTCTCGACCCGAAACGTCACCTATCTCCTTCGCTCCTTAAATGCTGGTGCATCCGCTGAGTTTCTCCAGCCTTTTGTGTTACCCTCCTTGAGGCTCTGGCCCTTCAAGTTAGCATGAGGCCTATTGTGCGTTTAAAGAGTGTCAAGTGTGAAGATTCAAGACAGTTTCATTGTCACGTGTCCCAGATAGAACAATGGCATTCTTACTTGCAGCAGCACAACGCAATATGTAGACATAGTAAACGAGATAATAAACGAGACAAAAAAGTTCAGTGTGTGTGTATATATACACATTCATATAGATAACCATATAACCATATAACAATTACAGCACGGAAACAGGCCATCTCGGCCCTTCCAGTCCGTGCTGAACAACTTTTTTCCCTTAGTCCCACCTGCCTGCACTCATACCATAACCCTCCATACCCTTCTCATCCATATGCCTATCCAATTTATTTTTAAATGATACCAACGAACCTGCCGCCACCACTTCCACTGGAAGCTCATTCCACACCGCTACCACTCTCTGAGTAAAGAAGTTCCCCCTCATGTTACCCCTAAACTTCTGTCCCTTAATTCTAAAGTCATGTCCTCTTGTTTGAATCTTCCCTATTCTCAAAGGGAAAAGCTTGTCCTCATCAACTCTGTCTATCCCTCTCATCATTTTAAAGACCTCTATCAAGTCCCCCCCTTAACCTTCTGCGCTCCAGAGAATAAAGACCTAACTTATTCAACCTTTCTCTGTAACTTAGCTGTTGAAACCGAGGCAACATTCTAGTAAATCTCCTCTGTACCCTCCCTATTTTGTTGACATCCTTCCTATAATTGGGCGACCAAAATAGAGATCATATATATATATATATGGACTCTCATAAAATAAACTGCAGATGCTGGTTTAAATCGAAGATAGACACAAAATGCTGGAGTAACTCAGGCAGCTTCTCTGGAGAGAAGGTATGGGTGACGTTTCGGGTCGAGACCCTTCTTCAGACATTTTTTCACGCCGGCTGTTGAAAATAACAAGGTCCAGAGAGGGTAGAGGGCTGTCCGGGGGGGTCGAAGAGGAGGGGGACCGGTGGAGACGGGAGACGGGGTATCACTGGGTGGTGAGGATTCCTTCCCCATAGAACAAGGTGCAGAGGCAGATCCAGTGGAAAGAAAGTTCTACATCGTGGCGGACCTGGAACCCGTTGAGGTGGGGTAGCGGGGAACGAAAGTGAGGCCTCACGCACACACACGTGCACACAAAACAACGAATGATAACAGTGTAATAATAACAATAGTAGTCTATGTCGTTCAGATCATATTTCAAGCATTGAAAGTGCAGTGAAAGATCAGGGTGAATGATAACAGAATCAGCAGGGGATCGAACAGATCCGCTACTCTCCACATCTCATAACCATTTCAATAGATTTACAAATACAATTAATGCATGGTTGGAAGAGGACCCATGTTGAAATGTTTGTATTTCACAAGTCCTTCATATCTATAATGGTGCTCACATGCCTAAGAATCTCAGCCCTGTTCGGTAAGGGGAGGTCCCATGCCAGTGTGAAGATGATGTCCGCCATCTCGAGGGACTTCCGCAGCAGCTAGCTGGTGAACAGGTTCTCCCTTCAAGCCAGCAGGTCATAAGGTCCTAGATAATCAGAGCAGAGTTAAAGGCCTGTCCACTGTCCCAATTCACAACCTCTGCCGAGTTTGCCGTTGACTCATACTCGCAGCATGGTCGTCACGAGGTCGTAGGAATTCATAGGTAGGTCGTAGAAGGCCGTGATGCTAGTCGTAGGTACTTGTGGCATCAAGTAGGTCGGGGCGTTTTTCTAGCCTGATGACAGCCTTACTGTCCATGAGTAAAAAAGGTTGTGCAATAGGTCGTGGAAGTGGGACAGGCCCTTTAGGCCATTCGGCCCATCAAGACCTCTCTGCCATTTAATCATGGCCGATCAATCTCTCCCTCCAAACCACATTCTCCTGCCTTCTCCCCATAACCTCTGACACCCGCACTAATCAAGAAGCTCTCTATCTCTGCCTTAAAAATATCAGTCGAGTTGTCCCACACCCCCATGTGGCAATGAGTTCCACAGATTCACCACCCTCTGACTGAAGAAATTCTTCCTCATCTCCTTCCCGAAGGAATGTCCTTTAATTCCAAAGCTATTACTTCTAGTCCTAGACTCTCCCACTAGTGGAAACATCCTCTCCACATCCACTCTATCCAGGCCTTTCACTATTCAAGTTGAAGATGGCTGGGAGAATTATTGTGTAACAGTCTGACACTTAGTCCAGTTTAGTTTAGAGTTACAGCGCTGAAACAGGCCCTGAGCGCACCAAGTCCACGCCGACCATTGATGACAACTTCACTAGCACTATCCTACACACTAGGGACAATTTATGATTTTTAACAAAGCCAATTAACCTACAAACCTGCACGTCTTTGGAGTGTGGGAAGAAACCCAAACACCAGGAGAAAACCCACGCAGGTCACGGGGAGAACGTACAAACTCCGTACAGACAGCACCCATAGTCAGGATTGAACCCAGGTCTCTGGCGCTGTGAGGCAGCAACTCTACCGCCCCCCTCACCTCATGGAAGGGGAGCTGGAGTTTTTTCCTTCAGGGGTCGGCATGCAATCTGCAGCTAGTAGCAAAACCTTGGAGCAATTCAGCAGATCAGGCAGCATCCGTGATGAGAAATGGACAGGCAATGTTTCGGGTCGGGATTGAGGAAGGTGTCTCGACCCAAACTCTCTTTGTCCATTTCCCTCCTCAGATGCTGACTGACCCTGGGGGTTCCTCAAGCAGTCTTATTTTTTGCTCAAGATTGGGACGGCATGGCAGTGCAGCGGGTGGGGCTGCTGCCTCACAGCGCCAGTGTCCCGGCTTCGATCTTGACCTTGGGTGCTGTCTGTGTGGTGTTTGCATGTTCTCCCTGTGACCGAGTGAGGAGTTCGGTTTTTGCAGGTTAATTGGCCCTCTGTAAAATTGCCCGAAGCTTGTAGGGAATCCGTGGAATTCATTGCCACAGAAGGCTGTGGAGGACAAGTCGATTGGAAAATTAGGAGAATATAGAACAGGCGGGAATGGGTGATTAAAGGTTGGGGTGGATTCGATGGGCCAAAGGGCCTCTTCCAAGCTGTATCTCTAAACTAAAAGATCTGGTGAGCTTCGCAGACAATCTATGATGGTATTTATTGCACGTGAGTTTTTGTTTCGAGATGCAGCGTGGAAACAGGCCCTTCAGCCCACCGAGTTCGCAACGACCAGTAATCCCGCACACTAACACTATCCTACACACACTAGGGCCTATTTTGTTACATTTATACCAAGCCAATTAACCGCCAAACCGCTATGTCTTTGGGCCGTAGGTGGAAACCGGAGATCTTGGAGAAAACTCACACAGTCACGGGGAGAACGGACAAACTCCATACAGACAGCACCCGTAGTCGGGATCGAACCCGGGACTCTGGTGTTGTAAGGCAGCATCTCTCTATTGTGCCACCATGCCCCACTGCCTTAAACCCTGCCCATCCCACATCCCAAAGACGTGCGGGTGCTGCCTGTGCGGAGTTTGAACGTTCTCCCCGTGACCACGTGAGTTTTTCTCCGGGTGCTCCGGTTTCCCCCCACATCCCAAAGACAAGCGGGTTTGCCGGTTAATTGCCCCCTGTAAAACTGCCCCTAGTGTGTAGGGAGTGGATGAGAAAGTGGAATAACGTAGAACGAGCGTGAACGGGTGATCGATGGTCGGTGTGGACTCAGTGGGCCCGTTTCCATGCTCTATCTTTCAATCCATTGATCCAATCGATTGATTCTTTCGTGTTTGTAAGAGATAACTCTATGTGGTAGGGAATCGGGTTTAACACGTCCACTGATTTAATTCCAGTACAGTTAAGGTGATCTTTCATTGCTAAGCCCCATGACAAGGTCTCAACAGCCAAACTCCAAATCCTTTGCCAACTGCTCCAATGCCAGTGTTGAAAAACAAAAAGTATAAAGAAGAAACCAATAAAACAAACATTCCAGGATTAAATCGTGAAGTTTGGGTTTTCTTCAGCCAGCTGTCTGGGTCAAACTTAAGTAGAGAGAGTGATGCTGGATTTATGTTTTGTGAATCTTAGGTTTGGTTTAAGTTTATTATTGTTATGTGTAGATTATAAGGTCATAAGAGACAGGAGCAGAATTAGGCCATTCGGCCCAGGGAGAGAAGATGGGAGAATGGCATTAGGAGGGAGAGATAGATCGGCCATAATTGAATTGGGGAGTAGACATGATGGACCGAATGGCCTAATTCTGCTCCTATCACCTTATGACTAGCCCTGATTACAGATACACTTGAGTTTGTGGTACTTTGTGATGTGATGATATCTAAACGTGATTACATACTGATTTATTTCAATGAGCGAAGAGCCAGAATGGATCCTCAGTTTGTGTCGGAAGTAACTGCAGACGCTGGTTTAATCCAAAGATAGACACAAAATGTTGATGTAAAGGACAAAAGAATGGGTGACGTTTTGGGTTGAAACCCTCCTTCTGAAATGTCACCAATTCCTTCTCTCCAGAGATGCTGCCTGTCCCGCTGAGTTACTCCAAACTAACCTCCCTTCCACTGACTCCATCTACACCTCACGCTGCCCCGGCAAGGCCGGCAGCATCATCAAGGACCAGTCGCACCCCGGCCACTCCCTCTTCTCCCCATCTCCCATCGGGCAAGAGGTACAGAAGTGTGAAAACGCACACCTCCAGATTCAGGGACAGTTTCTTCCCAGCTGTTATCAGGCAACTGGACCATCCTACCACAACCAGAGAGCGGTCCTGAACTACTATCTATCTCTTTGGTGACCCTCGGACTATCCTTGATTGGACTTTACCTTGCACTAAACGTTATTCCCTTATCATGTATCTGTACACTGTGGACGGCTTGATTGTAATCATGTATTGTCTTTCCGCTGGCTGGTTAGCACGCAACAAAAGCTTTTCACTGTACCTCGGTACACGTGACAATACTCTAAACTGAAAGACAGAAACTCAAATTATACATAAATTGTACATTGATCCTGCAAGCTGAAAAAACGACAGCACAGAACACAAGACATTATTCCAAAAGACAATTAGAAACAACATTAGCAATTACTGCTCCAAATGTTTATGTTTTAGAGTAACCGTGTGGAAACAGGCCCTTCGGCCCACCAAGTCCTGGCCGACCAGCGATCCCCGCACATTAACACTATCCTACACACCGCAGGATCATGTTGCATTTATACCAAGCCAATTAACCTACAAACCTGTACGTCTTTGGAGTGTGGGAGGAAACCGAAGATCTCGGAGAAAACAATTTTCTAATTTGAGGAAGGACATTCTTGCTATTGAGGGAGTGCAGCGTAGGTTTACATGGTTAATTCCCGGGATGGCGGGACTGTCATATGCTGAGAGAATGGAGCGGCTGGGCTTGTACACTCTGGAGTTTAGAAGGATGAGAGTGGATCTTATTGAAACATATAAGATTGTTAAGGGCTTTGACACCCTGGAGGCAGGAAACATGTTCCCGATGTTGGGTGAGTCCCAAACCAGGGGCCACAGTTTAAAAATAAGGGGTAAGCCATTTAGAACGGAGACGAGGAAACACTTTTTCTCACAGAGAGTCGAGAGTGTCTGAAATTCTCTGCCTCAGAGGGCGGTGGAGGCCGGTTCTCTGGATGTTTTCAAGAGAGAGCTAGATAGGGCTCTTAAAGATCGCGGAGTCAGGGGATATGGGGAGAAGGCAGGAACGGGGTACTGATTGGGGATGGTCAGCCATGATCACATTCAATGGCGGTGCTAGCTTGAAGGGCCTACTCCTGCACCTATTGTCTATTGTCTATTGTCTATTGTCTAAAACCCATACAGTCACGGGGAGAATGTACAGACTATGTGTAGTCGAGTTCTAACCCGAGTCTGTGGCGCTGTAAACACTGTGAGGCAGCAACTCTACCGCTGCGCCACCGTGCCGCCATTCTTACAATTATAAATGGTAAAAATGTAACCGTTTTTGGAAAAAATGTTTTCAATAAAACTTTGTGCCAATTTTCGCTGTCAAGCTACGTCTCGGGATATTGGCAACTAGCCTTGTTATTACACACATACCGTTAGTGAGCGCTGCAAAACTGCGTAAAATACGAACCTCTGAAGGAGTTCGACCAAATGGCATCAGTTCTGTAGATGAAGAAAACACCATCTCACGCTCGTCTCCCGAATGATACACACTCAATGGTATGCAGCTATTTCTGTTCGAGTGTTGTGAACTTAACTCACTTAACTCACAGCAAGGGTAAGTAATATGAAGCATTTGTTTACTTTCAATGACATTCTAAGTTTAAATAATTGCCAGAGAATATTTGGGGCTGGGCCGTGTTTTTGCTCAGAGTCTCACTCTTTGATTTACAAGAGTTTTGAGATGCAATATTTTAAATGTACAATTCATTTCCAACTTTTCCTCTCGTCCCGAACAAAATCTTTAAAATTCATCTGAAGATGGGCCCAACAAGCTGGAGGAACCCAGCGGGTCAGACAGCATCTTCTGGATAAAGGGAGGAGGTGACATTTTGGGTCGAGACCCTATTCCAAATCCATCCCATCCTTTGGGCATTTCCGCCAGTCAGGAGATTCGTTGAACAGAGTGGATGGAAAATCAGGATAAAGTAGAACTAGTGTGAATGGATGGAATCCCACCACTAGTCATATCTTCCCATCCTCATTCCTTGCTGCCTTCTGCAGAGGCCATTCCCTCCGCTGTTCCTCAGTTTACATCCTTTCCCACCCAAACCAACTCCTCCCCTGGTACTTCCCCCTGCAACCGCACGAGATGTAACTCTTGCCCCTATACATTTAACTTTAGAGGAGGTAGTTGAGGCAGGGACTATCCCTATGTTAAACATAGAAATTAGGTGCAGGAGTAGGCCATTCGGCCCTTCGAGCCTGCACCGCCATTCAATATGATCATGGCTGATCATCCAACTCAGTATCCCGTACCTGCCTTCTCTCCATACCCTCTGATCCCTTTAGCCACAAGGGACACATCTAACGCCCTCTTAAATATAGCCAATGAACTGGCCTCAACTACCCTCTGTGGCAGAGAGTTCCAGAGACCCACCACTCTCTGTGTGAAAAAAGTCCTTCTCATCTCGGTCCTAAAGGATTTCCCCCTTATCCTTAAGCTGTGACCCCTTGTCCTGGACCTCCCCAACATCGGGAACAATCTTCCTGCATCTAGCCTGTCCAACCCCTTAAGAATTTTGTAAGTTTCCCCTCTCAATCTCCTAAATTCTAGAGAGTATAAACCGAGTCTATGCAGTCTTTGTTGAAGAAACAGTTAGACAGGTACATGGATAGGACAGATTTGGAGGGATATGGGTCAAATGCAGGCAGGTGGGACTAGTATAGTTGGGACATGTTGGTTGGTGTGGGCAAGTTGGGCCGAAGGGCCTGTTACAACACTGTATCACTCAGTGACGTCCTCCCTCACCTTCACCCAGGGACCTCAGCAGCCCTTCCATGTGAGTCAGTGGTCCACATGCACCTCATCTGCTGCATTGGATATTCCTGATGTGGGTTCCTGAACATCAGCGAGACCAAGTGTAGACTCGTCTGAGGAAGTTGTCTCGACCTGAGACGTCAGCCATTCCTTCTCCCCAGAGATGCTGCCTGTCCCGCTGAGTTACTCCAGCTTTTTGTGTAGACTGGGTGACCATTTTGCCAAACATTTACGCTCCTCTTCCCATTCCCACACTGACAAAGACAAACCAAAGCCCCAAGTCCCCATCGTAACCCAAGCAGTTTGTCCGCCATTACGCTGGATCCCAGCCCCGTCCGGGAAGCTGCCCCCCAGGGTTGGGGCCTGGGATTTCTGGAATCAGTGGGAACTGAGGGAGAATGTCGGCACGGTGACGCAGCGGTAGAGTTGCCACCCTACAGCATTTCTGCAGTGCCGGAGATCCCGACTACGGGTGCTGTCTGAACGGAGTTTGCACGTTCTCCCCGTGACTTGCGTGCATTTTCTCTGGGATCTCCAGTTTCCTCCCGCACTCCAAAGACGTACAGGTTTGCAGGTTAATTGGCTCGGTGCATTTGTAAATTGTCCCTAGTGTGTGTAGGATAGTGTTAATGTGTCGGGACTGCTAGTCGGCATGGGCTTGGTGTATCTCGAAATCTAAATTATCAAAAGCCGAGTTCAGCTCAGTTTCTCCAGCAATGGGTCAAGATGCTTCATAAACAATAGACTATATATTATGTTTAAGAAGGAACTGCAGATGCTGGAAAATCGAAGGTAGGCAAAAATGCTGGAGAAACTCAGCGGGTGCAGCAGCATCTATGGAGCGAAGGAAAAGCCTATATATTATTATGTGGCAGGAACAATATAAATGTGATGGACACAATGTGCTGGAGTAACTCAGTGGGTCAGGCAGCATCCCTGGAGAAAAAGGATGGTTGACGTTTCGGGGCAGGACCCTTCCTACTGCCTGACCAGCTGAGTTAAGGGCCTGTCCCACCAGCATGCAACTCTATGCGATGAGCGCAACCTAACGTGGTCGCTTGAGCCGTCCGGCGTTGCGGGGCCGGTCCCACTTCGATCGCCGGAGCCGTGCGGAATTGTGCGGAGTTCGTCCCGACATCGCGCGGGGCTGCCTCGACGTCGTGCCTCCGTGACCTTCTCTGTAGGTGCCTCCGTGACCCTCTATGTGTGTGGCTCCGTGGCCCTCTGTGTGTGTGCCTCTGTGCCCCTCTCTGTGTGCCCCTCTCTGTCCTGGCGAACTTACCTTAAGACTTCGCTCCAAGTTTGCCTGACTTTGCGCCACGTTGCGCCACTCACTCGACCTCCGCGAGGCCCTCGCTGCTGTTTTGGTTGCGCTTGCCGCATGCAGGCGCATGCTGGTGGGAACGGCCCTGTACAGGGATCACCCGACCTCCGTGCGGCCCCCGCTTCTAGTTTGATCGCGTTCAGCGCATGGAGTCGGATGCTGGTAGGACAGGCCCTTTACTCCAGCACTTTGTGTCTATCTTTGGTATAAAATAGCATCTGCAGTTCTTTCTTTGCACAATATAAGTGAGATTCTTATAACATCAATAAAAGCACAATTGAGCCATTGAAGCATTGAACAATACCCCTCCTTAGGCCAGAAATGTCACTGTACTTTATGCCTAGTTTTACAGTGAGAGGGGCCAAGTTTAACGGAGATGTGCGGGACTAGTTTTTTTAGTCAGAGGGTGGTGGCTGCCAGGAACGCGCTGCCAGGGGTGGTGTTGGAGGCAGCTATGAGCATGGTGTTTGAAGCTTCTAGATAGGCACATGGATATGTAGGGAATAGAGGGAGATTGGTCATGCACAAGCAGAAGAGATTAGGCATCATGTTCATGTTCATATGTCCTAGGAGCAGAATTAGGCCATTTGGCCCATCCAGTCCACTCCGTCATTCAATCATGGCTGATCTATCATTCCCTCTCAACCCCATTATCCTGCCTTAATTATCCCCCATAATAACCCCTGACACCCGTACTAATCAAGAATCTGTCAATCTCACCTTAAGGATATGTTCAACACAGACGTTGTGGGCCGAAGGGCCTGTTGCTGTGCTGTAATGTTCTAGGCTTTATGTTTATTCATTCCTAGAGGGCTGGGCGATACCCTAACAGAGCAACTCATGGGTTAGCGACACGTTTCTGAGACAATTTCACAAGTTGATTTGACGTTTTGGAACAGCATGTTAACATTCCTTTCCTAGAATGAGACCGACAGTTTACTCTGGCCTGACAGGGCTCCAGATACATGATTCATATCTCAGATCGTCAAAGAGTGAAGTCACTTTGACCTCAACCATAGGTCTGTGCTAACGTCATATCTGGTAGTCCAAATGTTTCGAAAGATGTAGGAATGTGTGAAATGCTCACAAGTTCGATCCAGCAAAGTGGACGGGAAATAATCCCACGTAAGCCTCCACACTTAACGCAGCCAGATAATAATTTGGGGGATTTTGAAACATTTTATGTGAAGGTCTGGTGTGTAACCGTAATGGGTAAGACAGAATGCGATGACTTTCACAGTGGAAAATGACCAGGCTGCAATCCAAGGCTGAAATGGCGCGACAGAATATGGCCACAAAGTTGAGATGTACAGAACATATTTCTATTGTGGACTTAGGGGCCTGTCCTACAAGCATGCGACTCTATGCGTTGAACGCGATCAAACTAGAAGCGGGGCCGCGCGGAGGTCGGGTGATCCCCTGTACAGGGCCGTTCCCTCCAGCATGCGCCTGCATGCGGCAAGTGCGACCAATCCGGCAGTGGGGGCCGCGCGGAGGTCGGGTGAGTGGCGCAACGCGGCGCAAAGTGAGGCGAACTTGGAGCGAAGTCTAAGGTAAGTTCGCCAGGACAGAGAGG
The DNA here is from genome assembly GCA_963514005.1 of Raja brachyura. The sequence goes on along the minus strand of OY740819.1, from coordinate 12,988,987 downwards.
GACACACAGAGAGGGGCACAGAGGCACACACACACAGAGGGCCACGGAGCCACACACATAGAGGGTCACGGAGGCACCTACAGATAGGTTCACGGAGGCACGATGTCGGGGCGGTGTGTAATGCGTCGAGGCGACTGCGAGCCGACAAGCCGGTGCCGCGCGGAATTTTTGGACATGGTCAGTTTTTCGGAGCCCCGCGTGATGTCGGGACGAACTCCGCACAATTCTGCACGGCTCCGGTGATCGAAGTGGGACCGGCCCCGCGACGCCGGACGGCTCAAGCGACCACGTCAGGTCGCGCTCATCGCATAGAGTTGCATGCTTGTAGGACAGGCCCTTTATACAACATGGAAACAGTCCCTTCAGACTCAACTCGCCCATGTCGACCAAGGGCGGCACGGTGGTGCAGCGGTAGAGTTTCCGTCTCACATCGCCAGAGACCCGGGCTCGGTCCTGACTGAACGGAAACAATAAGCTCAACCGATAATGGGTACTCTCTGTACGGAGTTCGCACGTTCTCCCCGTGACCTGCGGGGGCTTTCTCTGGGTGCTCCGGTTTCCTCCCACACTCCAAAGACATGCAGGTTAATTTGCTTTTGTAAATTGTCCCTGCTGTGTGGAGTAGAAATTGCGTATGGGTAATTGCTGTCAACAAAATAGAGGAGATTTACTAGAATGTTGCCTGGGTTCCAGCAACTAAGTTACAGAGAAAGGTTGACCAAGTTAGGTCTTTATTCTTTGGAGCGCAGAAGGTTAAGGGGGGACTTGATTGAGGTCTTTAAAATGATGAAAGGGATAGACAGAGTTGACCTGGATAAGCTTTTCCCATTGAGGGTAGGAAAGTTTCAAACAAGAGGGCATGACATGAGAATTAAGGGACAGAAGTTTAGGGGTAACATGAGGGGGAACTTATTTACTCAGAGAGTGGTGGCTGTGTGGAATGTGCTTCCAGCAGAAGTGGTGGAGGCAGGATCGATTTTAACATTTAAAAGTAAAGTGGATAGGTATATGGACGGGAAGGGAATGGAGGGGTATGGTCTGAGTGCAGGTAGATGGGACTAGGGGAAAATAAATGGTCGGCACGGACTGGAAGGGCCGAGAAGGCCTGTTTCCGTGCTGTAATTGTTATATGGTTATATGGTCAGCGTGGATGGCGGGACGAGGGGCCTGTCTCCACCGTCCCACTGAACCACACTTCACCCATGGCCCTATCTATGACCTTGTCTTAGTGACTTCTCAACACTGTCATTGTACCTGCCTCTGCCACATCTTTCAAATCTCATTCCATACCTGTGTGAAAAACCTGACCCTCACAGCCCTACGAATCATTCCCCTCTTATCTTGATCCTATACCTGTTCTGAAGATAGGTTCTGACCCAAAACATCACCTATTCCTTTTCTCCAGAGATGCTGCCTGAGCCGCTGAGTAACTCCAGCATTTGGTGTCTGTCTTCAGTATCAACCAGTATCTGCAGATCCTTCCTACCCACTGGACCGATGCCTTCTAGTCTTAGAACTCCCTTCCCCTGGGAAAAAGATTCTGCCTGTCCACCTTAACCGTTCCCTTCATGATATTATTAGCGTCTGTAAGATCACCCCTCAGTCCTATTTGTTTTTGGGAATACGGTCCCAGTCTGTCTAGTCACTCTTTATAACTCAAGCCCCCAATCCCAGAAGCATCCTTGCGAAACCTTTCTGCATCTTCTTTCGTTTAATTACATCTGGTGGAAGGGCATCAGTGGGCGGCGCGACTCTGGTCGCAGCGGCCTCTGCAGTCCGTCTGTCTTTTTAAAAAAAATTTTGTCTCGGTTGAGTGTTGTTAGTTTGTGTTTTTTTTTAGTTGGATATGTGTGGGGGGCGGGGTGGGGAAACTTTTTCAATCTTTTCCCTGTACGGAGGAGCCGACCTTTTCTCTGTCGGGTCTCATTTGTCGTTGGGGCCTAGCACTGTGGAGCGGCCTCCAACCGGACCTGGGGCTCCAGTTGTGGAGCTGCGGACTTACTTACCATCGTGGAGCTGGCCGAGTTGGGAATGGGCGGAGCTGTGGTGGTGCGCTGCTGCTGCCCGACCCCGGAGATTCGGAGGCTGCAGCTGCAGGCCTGTGGACGGTAACACCGGGAGCTCGCGGGTCTCTGGTGGGAGACCGCTTTTCGGAGCTCCCACGGCGGCAACTTCTCCCGCCCGAGTTGCGGGGTTGAAGACGACCTGGAGCGGGGCCTTACATCACCCGGCGCGGCTTTGATGGCCACGGGACTTGCTAGGGCCCGCCGGGGGCTCCAACATCAAGACCCGGAGCGGGGCCTTGCATCGCCCGGCGCGGCATGAATGGCCGCGGAACATATACTATCACCCGCCGGGGGCTTTGACTCTGACCGGGAGAAGAATGGGGAGTGCAGGGGAGAGATAAGACTTTGCCTTCCATCACAGTGAGGAGGATATTCACTGTGATGGATGTTTGTGTAAAATGTGTTGTGTCTTGGTTCTTTTTTTGTATGTATGACTGCAGAAACGAAATTTCGTTTGAACCTCAATGAGGTTTCAAATGACAATAAATGGTATTGTATTGTATTGTATTGTTCTGACCTATAGGATGTTGACCAGAACTGCACACATTATTCCAGGTGCGGTTTCACCAGTGTCCTATACACCTGTAACATGCACCCTAAAGCCCTTGTCCCACTTTCATGACCTAATTAATGACCTCTGCCGAGTTTGCCCTTGACTCGTACTCGCAGCATGGTCGCCACGAGGTGGTAGGAGGTCTTCGTAACTCTTCCTCATGGTCGTGATTGGTCTCTGCGTACTCGTGGCCTCATGTAGGTCGCGGCGTTTTTTCCAGCCTGATAAAAAATGTCCACGAGTAAGAAAAAGGTCGGCATGGAACTAATTGATACTTTTTACTTGTAGGTAGGTCGTAGATAGGTCGTGATTGTAGTCGTAGATAGTCGTGGGTAGTCGTGGGTATCGCGGGCAGTCGGTAACTGGCCCGAGAAAAAAAAAGCAAACATGACATTATTTTACCATGTGATCATTTTCCACTCATAGCCAGTTATAGTTGGTTTTAGGTATGGAAGACTGAGGTCAAGGGGGGTCGTAGGTGGTCGTAGACATAGACGTAGGTGCTCGTAGACATAGACGTAGGAGGTCTTTTACTTCGGCGAGTCAACACGACCCTGACATTTTTTTCAACTCGTCCAGGGTCTTCTAAACTCGTGAATTAGGTCGTCCAAGTGGGACAGGCCCTTAGCTCTTGAGCTGTTACACGCGTTCAGTGTAACATGCCCCATCAGGTAAAGGTGTGCACCATATGCCTTCTCCACCATGTTGTCTACCTGTGTCGCCACTTTCAGGCAACTATGCACTTTTACTCTGAGGCCTATTTGTCCCACACCACCACCTCCAGCCCTATCATTCACTTTCACAGCTCAATAGGGCATTGCTTCACCTGTGTTTGGAGTATTCAGCGCTGTTCTGGTCGCCCCATTACTGGTAAGATTTATGGGCCTGTCCCACTTAGGTGACTGCAGGAGACAATGCGATCGCCACATGTGCGCGGGTGGTTGCCAGGTAGTTGCCTTCATGGTCGTGAGGAGTTCCCCGATTCTGGGACATAGTCGCGGCCTCATTATGGTCGCCGTGAATTTTTCACGATGAGTCATTTTCCAACAGACACAAAAATCTGGAGTAACCTAGCGGGACAGGCAGCATCTCTGGACAGAAGGAATGGGTGACTACACTAGTCCCATCTGCCTGCGTTCGGCCCATATCCTTCCAAACCTGCCCTTTCCATGTACCTGTCAAATTGCTTCTTAAATGGTTGGATAGTCCCAGCCTCGTCTATTCACCCTCCGCCTCCCGTTGAAGCACTTGCTGCGATATCCAATTGAGGTGAAAAGTTCAGAGTGTTCCTGTTTTGCAACTTTGTCTCAAAGTGGATTGGAAGCCGGGAGAAAGGATTTTAAACGTAAAAATCATGTCGAATTGAGATTTTTTAAAGCTTAATCATCAATAACATAAAATACTGCATCAAATCTTGTGAACCTGATTACGGCATCGAGGGCAAAAATGTGTCAGAATATGTAAAAATTTAAGCGCTAGCACGTAGCGTTTTGAGGAAGATACAAAACATACAGACTGACACACACACAACACAAGATGAGACTCTTATAGGTATATACTAGACCAAGTGGGACCCGTTGGGTCCCTGTCATACGGGAGGACTGGTCCCCCGATGCAACCCGTTCCCCAACGCAATATTGCACCACTAACCCATAGCCCTCATGGGAGGCGTGGTCTCCCAACTGAACCTGTTCCCGAACGTATGATACCAGCACTCACCTGCCTCCCTCAGCAGTAGACTTTAAAATAAATACCAATTGCGTTCCCACTGTCTGCCGCAGCAGTTCCAATTGCAATACCCATATGCCCTCCCCCTCTTGTTGAAGCAGTTGCTGTGATATCCCATTGAGGTGAAAAGTTCAGAGTGTTCCTATATTGCAACTTTGTATCGAGGTGTGTTGGAAGCTGGCGGGAATGATTTTAACGGTAAAAATCTTATTAAAGTTGGCATTTATAAAGCTTTAATCATCAATAACGTGAAATATAGCATCGTCACTAGAAGCTCCTGGAAAAAGGCTCTATTGAGAACCTGCAGTTACCGTTGGCAATGACCCATTGTGATGTCATTGTGGCACGCGGCAGCATGAGAGCCCATTGTGATTTGTGCACTGTGAGTGGCATTGTGACATCATCACTGGAAGCTGCTGGAAAAGGCTCTCTGTGAGAAGCTGTGGTTACCATTGTCAACGTCCCATTGCGATGTAATTTGTAAATGAGATCCATTGTGATTGAACATCTGTGAGATGGCATTGTGACATCATCACTGGAAGCTGCTGGAAAAAGGCTCTCTGTGAGAAGTGGTTTTTGGCTTACTTTTCAAACTTTAATCATGAATAACTTGTGAAAGATAGGATGAAATCTTAAGTGAACCTGAGTACAGGAAAAACTTGAGTTTGAATATATAAAAATTTAAGCGTTAGCGCATAGCATTTTGAGGACGATACAAAACATAAGCGCGCACACACACAAGATGAGATTTTTAATATATTGTATAATTTAATGTATATATATATGTGTGTGTGTGTGTATATATATATATCTATATATAATACTAGACTAAGTGGGACCCTTTGGGTCCCAGCATCACCCAGGAGGGCTGCCCCCCAATACAATATTCCACCTCTCCACCAATGCCCATATTGCTGGCCAGTGGGGGAGAGGGGGGCTTTCTGGAGCACTAGTATGGGTGTTGTGGGTTGAAGGGACAGGTTTCCAGAAGACTAGTATGGCCATTGTGGGCCGAATGGATTCTTGTGCTGGCAGCTCACTCACTTACGGCAGGTGGCTGGCAGTTGACTCATGGCTATTCCTTGAAATTCCATTTCAAGCAGGGTGCAAGGCCACCAAATTCAAGTGCAGTTTCTTACCACTTCAAGCAGGGTGCAAGGCCACCAAATTCAAGTGCAGTTTCATACCATTTCAAGCAGGGTGCAAGGCCACTAAAGACAGCGAGTTGTGACCTCTCCCTCCTCCATCTTGCAGAGACTGACCCAGGCCCACACTTCTGGGTGTTATAGTCCCTCCTCCCCTCCAACCAGAAGGGGCATGGCCTTCATGGCGTGATTGGCAGGAGAGATAATCTCAACATTTTTTAAACACTAATAACACTTTTATTTTTAATTGATGGGAAAAATCCTGATGAGTGGATGGGGACTCTGAGTAAGATGGCCAAAAATCACAGCCGTACGTGGTAGCGTTTTTTCTAAAATCAATATAACTGGAAGTGGTCAAGATTAGACTTTTAATTATATAGAAGGCAAGGCAACTTTAATTAGGCAAGGCAACTTTAATTAGGCAACACAGCTTTAGCATTTCCAAACCAAAGGCAACACAGCTTTAGCATTTCCAAACCAAAGGCAACACAGCTTTAGCATTTCCAAAATATATTTTCAAACCACATTAAGGGCACTGACAGGTCATTTAAACCACTCACAGTTTAGTAGATATGTGTTCAGTGTTATTCACAGCTCAGACTGGGAGACGTGACCCTCTCACTCCCCCCATCTTGCAGAGACTGACTGAGGCACTCAACACTTCCTGGTTTTATAGTCCCTCCGGGAGGGGCGTGGCCTTCAGGAGAGAGAATCTCAACCTCTTTTAAACATTAATAATTGTTATTTTTCATCGATGGAAAAATCCTCATGTCCTGCGCAGCGGAGGGGGATTATAAGTAAGATGGCCATAAATCATAGCCATAAGTGGCAGCGTTTAAAAAAAAAATCAATATACAGAACACCAGGAAGTGGTCAAGATCAGACTTTTAGTAATATCGATATATATATACATATATATTGTGAGATTTGACTGGATATTATGCAAACATAGCTTTCTCTGTATCTCAGCACACGTAACAATAATATAGCAATGCCAATAGCAAAATACATCACCGCCCCCTTGTCAGGATTAAATTCCATCTGCCATTGCCCTGCCCAACTGATCAATATCCTTAGCCTACTCTCCTTGCTCTCTCCAGCTCCACAATGTTCTGTGTTTCCTCCAAAGTTACAAATCACAGCTCCTAAATTCCCATCTAAGTCATTAATGTGCATCGCATTCATCAACTGCCCCAGCACCATTCCTTGCGGTAGGTACTCCACTGGTCATGGACATCCCATCAGGAGATCCACCCTCTACCACCATCCTCTGCCAACTACTGCCAAGCCAGGATCCCACCTTTCTTTCGTCAGAGGGTGGTGATTCTGTGGAATTCTTTGCCACGGAAGGCCGCAGAGGCCAAGTCAATTAATATTTTTAAGGCGGAGATTGATAGATTTTTGTGTAGGAAGGAACTGCAGATGCTGGTTTAAACCGAAGATAGACACAAAATGCTGGACTAACTCAGCGGGACAGGCAGCATCTCTGGAGAGAAGGAATGGGTGACGTTTCAAGTCAAGACCCTTCTTCAGACTGAAGATTATTGGTTAGTACGGGTGTCAGGGGTTATGGGGAGAAGGCAGGAGAATGGGGTTAGGAGGGAAAGATATATCAGCCATGATTGAATGGTGGAGTTGACTTGATGGGCCGAATGGGTAATTCTTTTCTTTTTTTTTGTTACATTGTTTTATTAATTAGAAGCAATTACATGATAAAAAAAGGTGCGTGTTCATTGTTGACATAATAAAAATCATTTTGTTCTTTGTAGATATACATAATCAGTAATATTTATATTAATAATTGCATAATAATTGTGCTTCTATATTATTTTTTTCCATTTTTTATAAAGGTAGAAAATAGTACTCTCTAGAATTTAGGAGATTGAGAGGGGATCTTATAGAAACTTACAAAATTCTTAAGGGGTTGGACAGGCTAGATGCAGGAAGATTGTTCCCGATGTTGGGGAGCTCCAGGACAAGGGGCCACAGCTTAAGGATAAGGGGGAAATCCTTTAGGACCGAGATGAGAAGGACTTTTTTCACACAGAGAGTGGTGGGTCTCTGGAACTCTCTGCCACAGAGGGTAGTTGAGGCCAGTTCATTGGCTATATTTAAGAGGGAGTTAGATGTGGCCCTTGTGGCTAAGGGGATCAGAGGGTATGGAGAGAAGGCAGGTACGGGATACTGAGTTGGATGATCAGCCATGATCACATTGAATGGCGGTGCAGGCTCGAAGGGCCGAATGGCCCACTCCTGCACCTAATTTCTATGTTTCTATGTTTCTATAGTAGAAAAAGATTAAATTAAAAATATATATATATATAAAAAGTTGGGAAAGAATGGAATGTTCTACAGATTTTACATCGTTGGAGATATATCCGCGTTTTATGAAATGTACTACTTCATCTATTCTTCGATTCTGGTTCCAGTCGGGTTCTCGTGCCGAACCAGTTTGCCCCTTCAAATATTCAATAAATGGGGACCATATTTTTTTTAATAGTTCTTGTTTGTCCATTAAGATGGGTAATTCTGCTCCTATCACGTATGACCTCATGACCTCGCCTTGTATCCCAGGGGCTGCAAACTGTTGGATCAGCCCACCATGCCGGATATTGTCCGAGGGCTTGCAGACGTCCATGCAGTCAACTTGTACGGTGCTGCTCTCATCGATATATCAAGTGACCGCTTCAATAAAGCTAATCAATTGATAAATGAATCAAATCGAGGGCCAGTGGACATAGGTTTAAGGTGAGGGGGAAAAGATTTAATAAGAATCTGAGCGGTAACTATTTCACGCAAAGGGTGGTGGGTGTGTGGAACGAGCTGCCGGAGAAGGTAGTTGAGGCTGGGACTGTCGCAACATTTAAGAAACAATTAGACAGGTACATGGATAGGACAGGTTTAGAGGGATATGGACCAAATGAAGGCAGGTGGGATTAGTGTAGATGGGACACGCTGGTCAGTGTGGGAACATTGGACCTGTTTCCATACTGTATCACTATGACTATATTCGTGAAACAGGATTTCTTCCCAGCTGTTGTCAGGCAACTGAATCATTCTAGAGCAGTGTTGAACTGCTATCTACCACATCGGTGGCCCTCGGACTATCCTTGATCAGCCTTTGCTGGCTTTACCTTGCACCATTCCTGCTATTTACCCATATCCATTGATTCACTTAGCCCCAAGAACTATATCTAACTCCCTCTTGAAAACATCCAGTGAATCGGCCTCCACTGCCTTCTGTGGCAGAGAATTCCACAGATTCACAACTCTCTGGGTGAAAAAGATTTTCCTCATCTCTGTCCTAAATAGCCTACCCCTTGTTCTTAAACTGTGACCCCTTAGTTCTGGACTTCACCAGAACTAAGGAAACATTTTTCCTGCATTTAGCCTGTACAATCCATTAAGAATTGTATATGGTTCTATAATATCCCCATTTATCCTTCTAAATTCCAGTGAATACAAGTCCAGTCGACCCATTCTTTCATCATATGTCAGTCCCGCCATCTCAGGAATTAACCTGGTGAACCTACGCTGCACTTCCTCAATAGCAGTAATGTCCTTCCTCAAATTAGGAGACCAAAACTGCACACAATACTCCAGGTGTGGTCTCACCAGGGCCATGTACAACTGCAGTGGGACCTCCTTGCTCCTAAACTCAAATCCTCTCGCAATGAAGGCCAACATGCCATTAGCTTTCTTCACTGCCTGCTGTACCTGCATGCTTACTTTCAGTGACTGATGTACAAGGACTCCAGGTCTTGTTGCGCCTCCCCTTTCCCTAATCTGACACCATTTGCATAATAATCTGCCTTCATGTTCTTGCCACCAAAGTGGATAACCTCACATTTATCCACATTAAACTGCATCTGCCATGCCTCTGCCCACTCACCCAACCTATCCAAGTCACCCTGCAGCCTCATAGCATCCTCCTCGCAACTCACACTGCCACCCAGCATTGTATCATCTGCAAACTTGGAGATGTCACATTTAATTCCCTCGTCTAAATCAAAAAAGCATGCATTGTCTTTCCGCTGACTGGTTAGCATGTAACAAAAGCTTTTCACTGTGCCTCGGTACACATGACCATAAACTAAACAAAACTAATTGAGCGTACAGTGAGGAGGTTTTACATGGAGCAGGTTAATTGGCCCTCTGTAAATTGCCCCTTAGAGTGTGTAGAGTAATTGGAAAAATGATGCAATGACATGGAACTAGTCTACTGGGGGATCCCTGGTCAACACGGAGGGGTGGGTCGAGGAGCCTGTTTCCACCGTGTATCTGAAACTAAGCTAGGCTTGTAGGAAGGAACTGCAGATACTGGTTAAAACCCAAGATAGGCACAAAAAGCTGGAGTAACTCAGCGGGTCAGGCAGCATCTCTGGAGAGAAGGAATGGGTGAGGTGTCGGGTCAAGACCCTTCTTCAGACTAAGCCAATCTGGCACCTCATGTCAAGTTGAGTTTGTTGCCATATGTACAAGTAGGGTGAGGTGCAGGGCAATGAAAGCATGTGGCTAGCAATGTGTGGAAAACACAATCATGGCCCCAACGATCTTCTTCCGTCTCTCCCATGGCATTCCCGGGATAGTGATGCTGAGACACTGCAAGGAATCTGGCTCAAGATAGACACAAAATGCTGGAGTCACTCAGCGAGACAGGCAGCATATAACACCATATAATCATATAACAATTACAGCACGGAAACAGGCCTTCTCGGCCCTTCCACTCTGTGCCGACCATTTATTTTCCCCTAGTCCCATCTACCTGCACTCAGACCATACCCCTCCATTCCCTTCCCGTCCATATACCTATCCACTTTACTTTTAAATGTTAAAATTGATCCTGCCTCCACCACTTCTGCTGGAAGCTCATTCCACACAGTCACCACTCTCTGAGTAAAGAAGTTCCCCCTCATGTTACCCCTAAACTTCTGTCCCTTAATTCTCATGACATGCCCTCTTGTTTGAATCTTCCCTACTATCAATGGGAAAAGCTTATCCATGTCAACTCTGTCTATCCCTTTCATCATTTTAAAAACCTCAATCAAGTCCCCCCTTAACCTTCTGCGCTCCAAAGAATAAAGACCTAACTTGTTCAACCTTTCTCTGTAACTTAGTTGCTGGAACCCAGGCAAGCATCTCAGGAGAGAAGGAATAGGTAATGTTTCATGTCGAGACCCTTCTTCAGACTGAGATAAACGTAGAACAAATGAATGAAAGATATGCATAAAAAGTAACGATGATAAAGGAAATAGGCCATTGTTTGCTGTGTTTAAGAAGGAACTGCAGATGCTGGAAAATCAAAGGTAGACAAAAATGCTGGAGAAACTCAGCGGGTGCGGCAGCATCTATGGAGCGAAGGAAACAGGCAAATCTTTGGGTTGGGTTGTTAGTTGTGTGCTAGGTGAAAACGAGTTACAAACAATGAGACTCAACAAGACGACTGAAGCTGGTACGACTTGGGCGGGGGAGGGATGGAGAGAGAGGGTGGATATAGGGGCTACCTGAAGCTAGAGATATCAATACTCATACCATTGGGTTGTAAGCTGCCCAAGCAGATCCTGAGATGCTGTTCCTTCAATTTGCATTTGGCCTCACTCTGAGTGGAAGCAGGCCATTCAGCCCATCAGGTTCATGCCCACCATTGATCACCCATTCCAGATTATTCCCATTTTGCACTCTTCCCATATCCTTGCACTCCATTTCACTCCCAGGTGCCCTGGTTGCCAGGATCCCAGTCACCAAGCTTAACCTGACCAAGGTCTCCTTTCTGAGGTAGACAAAAGTACTGGAGAAAAGTGCAGCAGCATCTATGGAGCGAAGGAAATAGGCAACGTTTCGGGCCGAAACCCTTCTTCAGACTCCCTTTCTGCTGCTCCCTATAATCTCACCAGGTTCGTTGGAAAGTTTATTAAAATATAGCAATGTTACAAAATTTTGAGATTTTAAAAATCAAGTCTGCAATTTATCCCATCAGATAAAGCATAAAAAGAAGTTTAATTTGACACCTAATTCACTTTCATATCTTCAATATTAAGAAAGTTATGACCATTTTCATACTCGGAAATTAGCATCTTGTTCCCCATTGCCTTTCAATTGACTTAACTCAAAAGCTGTGATCTGGAACAGTTAAAAGCCCATAACTTTCTTAAAAATTAAGAGAACTCAATGAAATTTTCAGTTATTATAGATTGAAGCATTCTGAAACAAATATTAAACAATCTTACTTGGATGACCTGAAATTGAAGCATATAATTAGTTAGTTATCTAATTGTAGCTAATTACAAAATTCAATGAGTAGATCTAAACATCTATCCATTTCTTAAGAAAAGATAAACTTTTTTTAAATTGCCTAAGTGTCCAAATAACATTCACACAATAATCCACAATATAACATGATTTTTAAATCTAATTTTCATGAATTTCTGGGCCAAATGGAAGGAATTTAGTGTTTAATGCCTGTAAATTAATGGCCATTTAAATCAACTAGCGAGTGGGTTTTAGTGGAATGCGGTGGATTAGAACGTTGCGGTTTGCGGTGAAGTCGGTATGAAAAATACAGCCGGGTCATACATTTTTTTTGTCCCCTTTTCCCAACATGAAAATGTGATTAAAGCCTCCCTAAAAACCAAGTTTTTATGTAAAAATAAACTGTAGCTTCTTTTATCGCCTACGTTAGGTCCGTTCCGCTGTCACCGTTCAGAGCTTTAGAAGATGATTTTTAAACTACTCTAGTTAATAAATAATCTAGCGTAGTTTAAAAATAGCTTCATGAATGAAATGTCGGAGCGATTTCTCTTTAGCGACGAAATCGCCCGACATGGATCGACTTGGACTGTCTGGGGAAAAACGGCATTTTAAACCCACCCCCCTCTGAAAGGCGCCAAAGTCGCGCACACGGGAGCGGCAGAACTGCAGCGCTGCTAAAGGTAGGTATTGTAACATACCTAAAAAATATGGTGGGAGGTGTTAAAAAAAAAAGTGAATTAAAAATTAAAAAATTAAAAATTAAAAATTAAATTAAAAGCTGCTGGGTGTTAGAGGGAATAACATCGAACTGTCTGTGAAATTGTCTGGATTGACATGGCCAAAGACTTGATGGTGTGGGATTAGCACGGTTCACTGTTCCTGCTCATTATCTCACGTGGGTTGTACAAGCGTAAGGGCCTGTCCCACATGCAGATGGCCTGCGAAGATTTTGTACATCCCAAAATCGTGGGGCACCGCGCGCGGTGCCCCAGGATTTTGGGATGTACAAAATACGCGTCGTGACATGCCCGTCGTGACGTGTAAATGATGTTGCGTAAATAATGCGCAAATGACGCCCGAGTGGGACAGACCCTGTGCTTTTGATATTTGCCTGCACCCTTTTCTGCGTGGCAGCTCCAGTTCTGAGGGCCACAAAGTGCTAAAGGAAGGCAATGAGAATGAGTGCAGTTAATCGCCACGTGCGCTGAGGTAGAGTGAAAACCAGTCAGCAGAGAGACAATACACGATTACAATCGACCCATTTGCACCAAAAGAATATGCTTTTATCATAAACCAGAAATTATACAGTGACACAGCGGGCAGAGCCACTGCCTCACAGCGCCAGGGACTCGGGTTCGATCCTGGCGATCCTCGGGTGCTGTCTGTGTGGAGTTTGCACGTTCTTCCTGTGATTGCAAGAGTTCAGGAGGGTTTGATTGTCATGTGTCCCTGTTAGGACAATGACAGCTTCAACACACCAGAACATAGTAGGCACGACTACAGAACAGATCAGTTTGTCCATATACCATTATATAAATATAATGTCCTCCTTGACATTATACCGACTCTCCGTACGGACCAGGAGAGATCTTCAGAGATTCCTGCACGCCCAGGAATTCCTCCGGGAGATCCGGTTTCCTCTCACATCCCAAAGTCGCGTAGGTTAGTGGGATAATTGGCCCTCTGTAAATTGCCCCTAGTGTGTAGGGAGTGGACGAGAAGGTGGGATAACACGGAACTGGAGTTCGACCGTCGGTGTGGACTGGGTTGTTTCCATGCTGTATCTTACAATCAAAAATAGGTGCAGACTGCCAAATCTGAACTAAAAACACGTAACATTGTAAATACTCAGCAAGTCAAGCAAAGCTTGTAGCGAGAGAAACAGGCTTAATGATTTAGATTAATGGTATTAAACTTATTGAAAATTCATCAATAATTAAATAAGAAACTACGTGTACTGAGTTACACGGAAGCATCCACATCCAGTGTTAATGTGCAGGGATTGCTGGTTCCCACCTGGTCACGGGGAGAACGTGCAAACTCCGTACAGCCAGCACCCGTAGTCGGGATCGAACCCGGGTCTCTGGCGCTGTGAGGCAGCAACTCTACCGCTGCGCCACCGTGCCACCTCTCGGGAACCGGACTGCTCCCGATTCTGGTGGTGGGGGCTGTCAGGCTTCGGCCTAGTGGCCCGGCCACGATGACGTCACATATCAGGGGAGGAGACAGGGTAAGATGGTGGAGCACGGTTGAGGAGCCAGAACCACAAGCAGAGAGCAGAGTTGAACTACTATCCACCTCTGTGTCGGATGCCGGTCTAAACCGAAGACCGACACAAAATGCTGGAGTAACTCAGCGGGACAAGCAGCATCTCTGGAGAGAAGGAATGGGTGATGTTTCAGATTGAGACCCAAGGATCTCGATGCGAAACCTCATCCATTCCTTCTCTCCAGTGATGAGGCCAGTCCCACTGAGGTACTATCTACCACTGATGTCCCTCGGACTATCCTTGATCGGACTTTGCTGGCTTTACCTTGCACTAAATGTTATTCCCTTATCCTGTATCTGTACACTGTGAATGGCTCAATTGTAATCATATATTGTCTTTCCGCTGACTGGTTAGCATGCACCAAAAGCTTTCCACTGTACCTCGGTGCACGTGACAATAAACTAAACTGAACTGAATGGAACTGGGATGGGCAGGGGACTCTGACTCAGCCCCTCTGCCAATCGAAGATTCGACATTACTGCAGGCTCAACATGCAAACAAATAGAAATGTCCGCAGTCAGTCCAAGATCTCAATGCTAACGAGACACTTTGCTCCGTCTGGTTTCCATCAATGATTTCTGACATACGCATGTGGACAGAATTAATATAAGTGATACCACAATGTCGCGTGTGGCCAGCTTGATTGATAGTGAGGAGGATAATTCAGGATGCAGGAAGGAATCGATGGATTGGTCACAAAGGTGGGATCAAAATGGAGAACGGAATTCATACCAGAGACACCAGAATTCAGTTTAGTTTAGAGACACAGCATGGAAACAGGCCCTTCGGCCCACTGAGCCCATGCCGACCGTCGATCACTCGTTCACACTAGTTCCATACTATCCCACTTTCTCATCCACTGCTGACACACTAGGGGCAATTTACAGAGGGCTGATTAATCTGCAAACCGGCACGCCTTTGGGAAGAGCGGAGGGTGGCACGGTGGCGCAGCGGTAGAGTTGCTGCCTCACAGCGCCAGAGAACCCGGGTTCGATCCTGTCTACGGGTGCTGTCTGTACAGAGTTTGCACGTTTTCCCCGTGACCGCGTGGGTTTCCTCTGGGTGCTCTGGGTTCCTCCCACACTCCAAAGACGTACAGGTTTGTAGGTTAATTGGCTGGTGTATATTGTCTGTAGTGTGTGTAGGGTAGAGGTGGTGTGAATGGGCAACTGACGGTTGCCGCGGACTCGGTGGGCCTGCCTCCATGCTGTGTCTCCTAGACTAAACACAGGGTGCAAGTCCACCGCTGACTGAAGCAGGAGGACAGGTGAATGGGGTACGGGATGCCGTTATCATATTACAAGAGCAGGGAAGCAGAGCTACAACTCCAAGGCAAACTGGCCCCAAAGAAGACCCGGGATTGAGGAGCAGAGCTGGCAGTCACGGAGAGCGTGGTCCCGTGGGAATGTTGAGGGGCGAGGGGAGGGGAGGGCAGTCCGTTGAGTCCGTCCTGAAAAGGACGCAGGCTTCCGGCAACAATCACTTGTGGCAATAGATGATGGTGGCGGCAGAATTAGCTCAGGATACTTCCAGTTTCCAGCCCCGCGACCTGGACGCTTCTGCTATGGGGCCAAGAAGCAGTTAGACAGGTACATGGATAGGACAGGTTTGGGGGGACATGGACCAAACGCGGGCGGGTGGGACTGGTGTAGCTGGGACATGTTGGCCGGTGTGGGCAAGTTGGGCCGAAGGGCCTGTTTCCACACTGTATCAGTCTAAGACTCTAGAGGACGTTAGTTGAACTTGGCATCATGTTCTGTTGGAGGGTCTATTCCTGTTCTATGTTGTATGTTCTATGCCTATAAATCGCAGAAAGATCGGGTGAAGAAACAGACGTATGTGACACTTGCCTTGATCTTGCCTTGCCGTGGCATAGAGTATAAAAGTAGAGATATCATGTTACTGCTTTATAAACCACTGGTTGGTTCATGCCTGAAGTACAGTGAACCCTTGTTATAACAGACCATAGGAGGGAATGGTGTCTGTTATTGCTGTGTGTCCACTATAACTGTGTAAGGGATTGTCAGCAGAAACACAAACTGCAGTTGCTGGCTAATACACAAAAGGGCACAAAGTGCTGGAGTATATCAGCGGGCCAGGCATCATCTCTGGAAAACGCAGATTGGCGATGGTGCGGGTCGGGACCCAGCTTCAGAAAATCTTCAGAGTGAGGAGAAGGGAGTCGACCCGAAAGCGTCACCTATTCCTTTTCTCCAGATATGCTGCCTGAGCCGCTGAGTTACTCCAGCACTTTGTGTCTATCTTCAGTGTAAAAGAGCACCTGCAGTTACTTCCTACGCATTTAGCTTAGTTACACCTCCTAAGCTAAGTTACTTAGCTTAGCCGAACACCTCCGCTCGGTCCGCAATAACCAACCCGACCTCCCGGTGGCTCAGCACTTCAACTCCCCCTCCCATTCCGTATCCGACCTCTCGGTCCTGGGCCTCCTCCACGGCCAGAGTGAGCAACACCGCAAGTTGGAGGAACAGCACCTCATATTCCGCTTGGGGAGTCTGCATCCTCTGGGCTTAAACATTGAATTTTCTCAATTCTGTTAACCCTGACTGCCTCCTCCCCTTCCTACCTCTCCCTCAGCCCTCGGGCCCTGGCATTCCTTCTCTCTCTATCTCCCCCCCCCACCCAAGTTGCACTAGCTTCTCATTTTCACACCACAAACAGCTTACAATGGCCTGTTTCCTTTATCATCGATACTTTTTTGCACATCTTTCATTCATTGTTCTTTATCTCTCCACATCACCGTCTATATCTCTCGTTTCCCTGATCCCTGACCAGTCTGAAGAAGGGTCTCGACCCGAAACGTCACCTATCTCCTTCGCTCCTTAGATGCTGCTGCACCCGCTGAGTTTCTCCAGCTTTTTGTGTAACCCTAGCTTAGTTACGTTTAGTTCAGTTTAGTTTGTGGTCTGACTGAATTTTTTGTTGACTGCTAACCAGTCAGCGGAAAGACAATACATGATTACAATCGAGCCGTCCACAGTGTACAGATACATGGTAAGGGAATAACGTTTAATGCGAGGTAAAACCAGTACAGTCCAATCAAAGATAGTCCGAGGGTTTCCAAATGAGGTAGATAGTAGTTCAGGACCGCTCTCTGGTTGTGGTAGGATGGTTCAGTTGCCTGATAACAGCTGGGAAGAAACTGTTCCCTGGCTGTGACGGCATTGATTAGTTTGATCGGCCCAAAACCGGGATTGGTGGTGGTCGTTGTTGTAATAGAGTCATAGAGTGACACAGCGTGGAAACACGCCCTTCGGCCCAACTTGCCTACACCGGCCAACATGTCCCAGTTACACCAGTCCCACCTGCCTGTGTTTGGTCCATAACCCCTCCAAACCTGTCCTATCCATGACCTGTCTAACTGTTTCTTAAATGTTAGGATAGTCCCTGCCTCAACTACCTCCTCTGGCAGCTCGTTCCATACGCCCAAAATGTTACCCCTCAGATTCCTATTAATTTTTTCCCCTTCACCTTAAATCTATGTCCTCTGGTCCTCGATTCACCGACTGTGCATCTACCCGCTCTATTCCTCTCATGATTTTATACACCTCGTTCTTTATTATTTTGGCTGTCAGAGGTTATGGGGAGAAGGCAGTAGAATGGGGTCAGGAGGAGGAGATAGATCAGCCATGATTGAAAGGTGGAGTAGACTTGATGGGCCGAATGGCCTAATTCTGCACCTATCACTTATGATCATGATCTTATGAAGATCACCCCTCATCCTTCTCCTGCGCTCCAAGAATGCAGTGAAGAATGCAAATGGCATGTTGGCCTTTATAACAAGAGGAATCGAATATAGGAGCAAAGAGGTCCTTCTGCAGTTGTACAGAGCCCTAGTGAGACCACACCTGGAGTATTGTGTGCAGTTTTGGTCCCCTAATTTGAGGAAGGACATTCTTGCTATTGAGGGAGTGCAGCATAGGTTTACAAGGTTAATTCCCGGGATGGCGGGACTGTCACATGCTGAGAGAATGGAGCAGCTGGGCTTGTACACTCTGGAACTTAGAAGGATGAGAGGCTATCTCATTGAAACATATAAGATTGTTAAGGGCTAGGACACATTAGAGGCAGGAAACATGTTGGCCCTTCGAGCCAGCACCGCCATTCAATGTGATCATGGCTGATCATCCCCAATCAGTACCCCGTTCCTGCCTTATCCCCATATCCCCTGACTCCGCTATTTTTAAGAGCCCTATCTAGCTCTCTCTTGAAAGCATGCCGGAAACATGTTCCCGATGTTGGGGGAGTCCAGAACCAGGGGCCACACACAGTTTAAGAATAAGGAGTAAGCCATTTAGAACGGAGACGAGGAAACACTTTTTCTCACAGAGAGTGGTGAGTCTGTGGAATTCTCTGCCTCAGAGGGCGGTGGAGGCCGGTTCTCTTAATGCTTTCAAGAGAGAGCTAGATAGGGCTCTTAAAAATAGCGGGGATATGGGGAGAAGGCAGGAACGGGGTACTGATTGTGAATGATCAGCCATGATCACATTGAATGGCGGTGCTGGCTCGAAGGGCCAAATGGCCTACTCCTGCGTCTATTGTCCATTGTCTATTGAATAGAGTCCCAGCCTGCTCTAGCTCTCTCTATAGCTCGGACCCTCGAGCCCTGGCGACAACCTTGTAACGTTTTGAAAGCTTGATCTGAACAAGCATGGCAGCAAGGCTGTCGACTTCATGATTTACTGAACACGGAGTCTGAACGTTAACAAGTCACCAGAAATTAAATCTCTAGATGACAAGAAAGTCCTTGATTAGCATTTTGGCTTCCATGAGGAAAGGGTTGAGATAAATGTTTGAGCTGTGTGTCGCTGGAGCATGTCCAGGTTGAGCAAGTAATGGGATTTCTCATTTTGATTCCAGTATAAATTACAATCAAAGAGGATGCTTTATTTGACTTAGACCTATCCAGATTAATCACAGAGACAAAAGCGAGCTGGGTTAGTGCAAATTGCAAATAGACAAAAAACAATAAATCCTGCATTTCATTGACAGGCTTTCAAACTAAATTCCAGTGAGCTTATTTCAAACAAACAAAATAGTTAGTACAGAGAGGGAGGGGGGGGGGGGGGGGGGGGTGGGAATGAAAGCCAAGCCATCCCTCAAACCGAGATCAGTCCTGAAAGAAACTCAACTTTTGGACAAACTACTTCACAGGACTGTGTCTAGTGTAGTTTAGAGATACAGTGCAGGAACAGGCCCTTCGGCCCACCGAGTCCGTGCCGACCAGCGATCCCCACACATTAACCCTATCCTACACACACTAGGGACAATTTACATTTATACTAAGCCAACTAACCTACATCTTTGGCGGGCATGTGGGGAGAAGAACAAGGGACGAGACAAGGGTCTGAAGAAGGGTCTCAACCCGAAACGTCACCTATCTCCTTCGCTCCTTAGATGCTGCTGCACCCGCTGAGTTTCTCCAGCTTTTTGTGTAACCCAAGGGACGAGATAAGACTTTTGCCTTCCATCACAGTGAGGAGGTGTTGGAGTTTCTGTGATGGATGTTTGTGCAAAGTGTGTTAAGTGTGGGTCTTGTTTTTTTTGTTGTAATTGTTAAGACTGTAGAACATGCAATTTTGTTCAATCCAAGCTGTTTGAATGACAATAAAAGGCATTCTATTCTATTCTATTCTTTGGCGTGTGGGAGGAAACCGAAGATCTCGTGGAAAACCCACACGGGTCATGGGGGGAACGTACAAACTCCGCACTGTCAGCGCCCCATATTCGGGATTGAACCCTGTGCGTTGTGATCGTCGGAGAGAGATGCTGGAGACATTAGTCACAGTGCTGGTCACTGCATGGCTAGTAAACTTGTCTCTAATGTTACAAAGCTGTAGCCTCAATTTCCTACCACTCACTCTCAAAGTTAAATAAGACCTGATAGAAGTATATACAATTATAAGACGGGAAGGGAATGGAGGGGCATGGTCTGAGTGCAGGTAGATGGGACTAGGGGAAAATAAATGGTCGACACGGACTGGAAGGGCCGAGAAGGCCTGTTTCCGTGCTGTAATTGTTATATGGTTATATAAGAGGTGTGGACACAGTCAGAACCTTTTACCCAGTGTGGAAATATTAAATATTAGTAGGCCAAACTTCAAGGTGAGATTGGCAACATTTAAAGGGGAAGTTCAGGCAGATTTGTTTACACAGAGGGTGGTGGGTGCCAGGGGTGGCGGTGGAGGTGGATACGATAGTGGCGTTTAAGCTTTTCAAAAGTTCAAAGATTCTTTATTAGTCACAAAGGTTCTTTATTTTAATTATTATTTATTTTAATTAGATGCATGGATATGCAGGGAGTGGAGGGATATGGATCACAATGCAGGCATCTATGTTAGGCATGGACATTCTAAATTCCCTTCTAAATGCCCGAGTGAGACCCTCCTCAAAACCAACCTCAGAGACTGATTGTTGTCACCCCTCTGTAATAAAGCCTCCTCTGTGAGGCATGGATTGAGTAATTCAGACACGTCTTTTAGTTTCGTTCAGTTTTTTTTATTTTTTTAATTTATTTATCAGAAGTAAGTACATTACATTTTAATGGTACCCTTTTACAGGTTCCCAGAATTATTAAAACATTCTTTGTACAACTTCCTTTTTTTTTTAGAAAGAAATGAGAACGAAAGTAGTGACGAGTAAAGGATCGTCTAGCGAGTGTGGTGTAAAGAAAGAAATAAGTGAGAAAGTGAAGCAGGAAGGAGATTCTCACACGCCACAAGTCGATATTTTTTTAATGTTCTGAATCATTTTTCACTCAAACCCAGAATTTTTAATTTTACGATGCTATTACACCCCATGAATCCACAAGATCAATAAATGAAGACCAACTCGTTAAGAATTGGTCTTTTTTTTCTATTAGGAGGAGTCTCATTTCTTACAAATCGGCAGTTTCCAACATGTAAAGGGCCTGTCCTACCAGCATCCGACTCCGTGCGCTGAGCGCGATCAAACTAGAAGTGGGGGCCGCGCGGAGGTCGGGTGATCCCTGTACAGGGCCGTTCCCACCAGCATGCGCCTGCATGCGGCAAGCGCGAGCAAACCGGCAGCGGGGGCCACGCGGAGGTCGGGTGAGTGGCGCAACGCGGCGCAAAGTGAGGCGAACTTGGAGCGAAGTCTTAAGGTAAGTTCGCCAGGAC